>JAJOZX010003581.1:347500-392500 GCA_023014485.1 Bathynomus jamesi | reverse complement strand
ATAGTTAGCCCCAAGGACCAGCATATGGGGGATGAACCGGTTGGAGAGGGCGCCAGACTCGCATCGGTTGATGTCTATATTTATTATACTAAATTGTGCCGTGTATTGGTTTTTTAGTAAGTCGTTTTTTAATATATCGGACTACACGAGCACCACATACGTAGAAATAATAACAGAGGCGGCGGCGTAAGCATTTATATAGACACTAATCATAATAGTAGGAGTATGGAGCAAATGACAGGCATAAATGATCATTTTGAAATCCTAGCAGTTGAGGTGTATATAAATAATATTTCCTATTCAATATTAGGCATCTACCGACCACCAAATGGTACCGTGCCATCGTTTATTGCGAGCAGAGATAAAACTTTAACTTCAAATCACATCAACAATAACTGCATCATTGCGGGAGATCTAAACATCGATCTCGCTAAAATAAACTAACAATAATGCTAACTTCTACAATCTTGTTACCGCAAATGGCTTTAATTTAACTATAACCAAGCCAACAAGAGTACATAATACTATAGAAAAAACTACTTTATTAGACCAAATCTGGATGCGATCTTCCCTTGACTGCACGTCAGGTATACTCGTATTACACATTACGGACCATCTGCCCACATATACAATGCCAATTAGCCATTTATAAATACAGGAGAAAATAAAAATTGACTCTAGACCTTACACCTACTGTATAATAATAAATAAAAATTTTTCAGAGATATCAAGTTTTGACTGGTCGAGAATAACAAAGTAACTGTGAAATACAGTAGACACAAAATTTCAAACATTCTCAAACGCATGTATTTCATACTAATTTTCCTATAAAATCGAAACTCGTGTCAACAACGAACTATAACAATCAATGGATCACTCCAGCCCTCATTGTAAGCATAAACCGTAAACATTCTCTCTATAAACTATGGAAGAATGGTATTATCAATGAACAAACATATAAAAATTATTGTAACAGACTAAATTCGATCATAAAAACCGCAAAAGCGGACCAGTATTATGGAATAATACGCCCAAAAAATACGCCCAAAAAAAATACGCCCAAAAAATACGCCCAAAAAATACGCCCAAAAAATACGCCCCCCAAAAAAAAGACAAATTCCGAAACTTCGTTAACACAGGATAGAATTTCCTACAGTGATCACAAAGACATGGCCAATTTATTAAACAATTTCTTTTCGAAAATAGGAAGCAATACGGCAGCAGCCATTCCAGAATCAAACACTCATTACCAACAATATATGCCAAACCCACACCAAATATTTTCTTCTTTGAACCAATTCTGCCAAACGAAACACAGCTACATTAAAAAACTTAAAAAATAAAAGCGATGATATCAATTTAACTCCAGTGAAAATATCTAAACTAATATCAGATATATATAAAACTCACTCACAAGACTTATGAATGTGTCAATAGTACAAGGCGTATTCCCTGATCACCTGAAGATAGCCAGGGTTTGTCCAGTATTCAAATCAGGCAGCCCCGATTCTCCATCCAATTACCGACCAATCTCCGTCTTACCAACTCTGAGTAAAGTATTTGAAAGAATCGTATACAATAGACTAATCAAATTCTTAGCAAAATGCGACATCCTAACAAAAACACAATTTGGGTTCAGAGAAGGCCACACCACAGAAGACGCCATTAATATGCTATTAGAAAATATCTATAAAAACCTGAACTATAAAAAACACAATCTTAGTTTTCTTTGACTTATCGAAAGCCTTTGATACGCTCTAACATGATATCTTACTAGACAAATTAAACACATATGGGTAAATATGCTAAGTTGGTTGAAGTCATATCTCTCTAATCGTCACCAGTATGTTAAAGTATTAGGTTGTAACATAAATTCTGCTCGATTAGAAAACGGACGATAGATAATAGAATAACCTCAAGATAATGTGAAATAGTTTTAGAAATGTTGCAAAATACACGCGGCGACAGGTTCGCACAGGTTTTATCACGATAGAGAATAATACAGAATGACTTAGGCTAGTGTAGGCTTAGGCTACTGTAGGATTAGGTTAATGAATATTTTCTGTGATGTTTTTCATACAGTTACAACGCCACCCCTACGATATTACAGTAAGTGAAAAAACAGGGAGCCCACGAAAGAGCATATTCGACATGTGATGCTCTATGAGTTCCATAAAAGATCTAACGCTAGTGAATCCGCAAAAAACATTCAAGGAGTTTATGGAAATGATGTTGTGAGAAGAGATGGTTTGAGAAATTCAGAAATGGAGACTTCTGTCTGAAAGATTATATCAACGAACAGGACGACCAAATGAGTTAGATAAAGAGTTGCTGAAAGCAACAGTGGAGGAAAACCCAACGGTAACTGTAAGAGAACTTGGCCTGCAACTCGGCGTTAGCCATATGCCCATTCATCGTCATTTGAAGCTGTTAGGAAAAGTAGTGAAGGTTGTAAAATGGATTCCGCATGATTTGTCACAAGCGAATCCTCAACATCGAATCGATATTTGCACAACACTGCATTCTCGGCAACTGCAGGCACCGTTTTTGAATCGGATCGTTACTGGGGATGAAAAATGGGTCCTCTATAACAATATTATCGTCGACATCAGTGGCTTAGCTGTGAAACAAAGCCTGAACCTCAGCCAAGGAATGGACCCCATCCAAAGAAAATTTTGCTATGCGTTTGGTGGGATATGCAAGGAATTATTCATTTTGAGCTTCTGCCAGATAACCAAACAATCACAGCTGAAGTCTACTGCCAACAACTCCAACGACTGAAGATGGCATTGCAAGAAAAACGTCCCGCATTAATTAATCGCAGAGGTGTTCTATTCCACCAGGATAACGCGCGCCCTCACACTGCTCGAATCACCACTGCCCAATTGGAGGCATTTGGTTGGAAAAAATGCCCCATCCACCTTATTCCCCGGACATCGCACCTTCAGACTACCATTCATTCATAAGTCTGCAACACCACCTAGATGGACAAAAATTGCAATCCAGGGAAACTATCGGAAACGAAGTGATCGCTTTTTTAATTCGAAACCAAGGGATTTCTTCGAACGTGGCATAAAAAAAACTTTTCTACAGGTGGGAGGAGGTTATAGAAAAAGAAGGGAATTATATTGATGATTAATTTGTTATTATGTCATTTAATTTTTGATGTGAATAAACTAAAAATTCGAGCAAATTTGTCCTTATAAGTCCTTTAATTTTTGTTCTGAATAAACTAAAAAATCGAGCAGAATATATGTTACAACCTTATAAATGACATTTCATCAGAATATGCTATTTTGGAAAGTGGGATTCCACAGGGATCAATCTTTGGACCCTTACTCTTAGGGGGACTGGGTGTGGGTGTATCTTCCCTGCATGACGTCTATTAGCGGTGGGACTGAGTATGCTCACGTTTCGCCTTCGCCTAATTTAACATTATATTCTTTATTAAAAAAACAATATACGACAGCCGGGAGTCTAGCTATTTGAAGTGGAGAATGCAAGAAACCAACTCTTTATTCTACCAGGCCAATGGGTGGCCCGGTTTCACAATTATTTACCCCCTAGTGGGAGCCGCCTTGTCGTGGTGGGGGTGCTTGAAGTCCCGTTGATCTGATGAGCCACACCAGCAGGAGGCTTGTCCCCACTTCCTCCTGATCGAGGAAAGGGCTACCCATGCTGGGAGAGTCAGCAGGGAGGGATGAGACTAAATGGTTCCTAGGGTGCGCCGGTGGCCTTGAGAGCGGGCTGGTGACCCTTCCTCCAGCCTAGTCCACCAAGGTCTGGGGAGTAGTAGTTCTCCCACGTGCTTGCCGTGCGTGGCGACCCGTAAGGCTGTGAGACGGGAGTCCTGGAGTCTGAGCGATGCCGCATGCCGCGCGCTTTACGGCTCGCAACACGCCTCTTTGGTCCTTTATTCCGGCTAGACGGGCGGCTTGACTGTTACAGGCCCGGTCAAGCCAATTGGTTGGTCTTATTGGCTGGGGTCAAGCTTCCACCACGAGGTCGGCATGGCCTCCCCTTGTTGGGCTCCGTGGTGGGTGGGGAGGTGGAGGGGCGAATATTTAATTATATGTTTATGGAAACATACAATCCCAATCCTTCTCGGCCTGACCTTTCTCCTGACGACCCCGGCATGTCCTCGGACCTTTCTCCTGACACTCCCGATTTGTCCCCTGGCCTCTCTCCTGACGACCCTGGCACCGCTACTGCTCTCCCTCCTGACGACCTTGACACCTCTACTGCTCTCCCTCCTGACGACCCTGGCATGTCCACGGACCTCTCTCAAAGTGCCTCCCTTATAGCTACCCTGGAGCCCTTCCGGGCCTCGGGTGGCTCCGATGGAACAAAGGCCTCTGTCCCCTCCGTTTCGGCCTCGCATACTGTCAAGCCGAAGCGTGTAAAGACTACCCCGAAGGCACAGAGTTCCAAGGGCTCTAACCGGAGGGGTAAGAGTTCTACCCAATCTGTCACTGAATTCTTACCGGGGGTGTTTGAACCCAGAAACTACAAGAAATTTTTAGTGATTAAAGCTTTGGAAGGTCAGTCCATCATGGACCTTGATATTTTTTATGTTCGTCGCACCTTGGTGGCAGCGTGTGGCCGTGAACTGAGAGTCTCTGACAAAAGGGATGGTAGCCTCGTTGTTGAGGTGTCATCCCCAGAGAAGAGTGCTAGGTCGCGTGCTATATCGGCTGTGCCAGGTGCTGATATCTCTTGTGTTCCTCATGCCACGCTCAACCAGTGTAGGGTGTTGTATTCCCCTGTGACCTGGTGCGTTATTCCAAGTAAAAGCTTGTCAGGGAGTTGAAGGAACAGCACGTTGTGGAAAATGCTTCCAAAAAGGGTGGCTGGCGTTCTTACTCTCCACCCCAACACTACTCATAGCCTTGATAGGTTTGACTTGTGAAGTCATAAAGGTGGCATGGCTTCGACTCCTGTCGCTGAAGCTGATGCCCCAACTCTAAACGATTTTACACTGCCAGGCGGCCTATGGACATGTACATGGATGTCAGCCGCTTCTGCCGCCCTGCAGAAGGGCCTCTCTGCTGTGTGTGTAAATTGTGGGAAGTGTGGGCATGAGAGTGTGGACTGTGAGTCCAGCCTCGTGCTACCACTGCCGTGGGTACCATCCTACGTCATCTAGAGACTTGACCAGTACAAACTGGAGAAGTTCATTCTGATCATAAGGGCGAGGGACAGGGTAAGTTTTGCTGAAGCAAAGAGCATGGCACTTTCACAGCATGTTCGTCCTGGGATATCTCATGCTTCGGTGATGGCACACCATACTGCTTGTCGTTCCTCTGATCCAAAGTCATCTCGTCCTCAGCCATTCAAACAGCCAAAAACTCCATTAGGGCTATCTACGTCACTCAGTATTATCCCGACTTCTGGCACTCCCACTTCTAAGATTATACCAAAGCTATCTATGACGTATGTGGAAACTTCTAGGGTGGTAGATCCTCCCACACCGAAGAGATTCCTTAGTGACGAGTCCGTCGAGGGGATTCTACCATTCAAAGTTCAGCCTTCGAGACCTTCTGGTGGGTCTCTGAAGGCTCCCACCATCATCCCTCTCACAGTGGCACCGGCTGCTCTGCCGGATGCCTCTGGTGATCTGGTTCCTACTGCCACTCTACCGTCAGCAGAAGCCCCTTGGCCACGGGATCGAGGTCCTGTAGCATCCCCACTGGTGGGTGGCTCTGTACGGATGCCCTTGAGCCCCTACAGTAGGGTGTACTATGCTCAGGTCTAATATTGAAAAACTTGGAATTTCAAGATTGGCAGTATGTATTCCTATGTAAAATTTAATTTTAAGAGGGGTTCGTCTTCTGCAACTTTTGCGAAAAATCGCATTTAAGTGTTCAAAATCGTACTTTTTTGTCGAAAAATGGGATTTTTGGCCAATTTCAAAGACTTGGTAGCCTCAAATGACCTCCATATGTTCCATATTGTTCACATACACACTTATGCATTTCTAGGGGCAGGCTTGGATCCACTAAGATCAGCCAAAGTGGTTCATAAGCCCTAAAATAACCAAAATCACCCAAAATGGTCCAAAACTAAGGAATTGTATGAATTTTAGTCTCCTATACACCACATTTCGCGGCTGTTCTCTTCATCAGGCAGAATCTTTTTGTTCTTCTTTCTTGGTCTTGCATTTTCTTTTTTTTAGAAACGCCTCCACCAATTTTTATTTATTTTCTTTTTGGCATCACTGAGTGTGATGGCAGCTGCCCCCACCTTTCCGCAAGCTGCTGTGACGTTCAACCTTTTTTTTGCAATTGCAATTCTTCTTTAATATTTGTATAAGTCCCTCCTCCACCCCCAGCTTGTAATAATATGCTGGTCAACTAAATGTTTTGAGATTTTTTCTTCTGAAAGCATCTTCATTTGTCTAGCAGGTCTTGTAGAGATCTAAAACATGTTCATAATGTCTTGCTTTGACTTGAAAATTGGTAACAATTCTCTGTGATCGATCCTAGCACGAACAAAACCATCTCTTCTCTCTTGCCCATACACTGCATGAGCTGTAGCTGAAACTTCCTGGACTGCTCTTTCACAGCTTTGAGTATGAACTGAGAAGTTCTCAACTTCAAGTGGAGACCTGAGAAGCTTCTCAACTTCTCCTCTTGACATCTTACAAGTGAAGAGTGGCTCATACAGTTTCTTCTTATCCCAATTAATCAGAGTAATTGGAGAAGTGGCATCAAAATTCAGTTTAGGGTTTCTATGAGTTCTCAGACTCATGTCTCCATACTCAGACTTACCTCTGATCTTCTTGATCATCTCAACCCCCTCCCATGCGCTCTCCTCCTCATCCTCACTGCACAAAAGAGAGGCAATGAGGTTCTCACTGTGAGCATGATATGCTCCACGAACTATCACATGAGTGATTATGTTCCTGACTTCAGAGGTCTGGCTTCTCAACAGTCCCAGAGCGGTCACAATATGGTGAGATCCATACCTCATGTGGTGCTTCACCTTGATCTCAAAATACATCTTGAAGTAGAAATACAGGCAGAACTTCAGCAGCACCTCCAGCTTCTTCAACACCTCCCTCTTCATACCATGCTGCCTTATCCACAGCATCAATAGAGCCTCACCTGTAGTCAGCCAGCGTGACTGATTCAGTGGGCCACACTTCAGACCAGCAACTTCCTTTCTCAAATCTCCTGTTGAGAGCTTTGATCAGCAAGTAGCAGTTCTTCTGGTTAGTGCTAAGGTTCTGTACAATGTCTTCTGGTAGTTCAGTTATATCTTCTTCTCCTGGCAGAGCCTTGAAGCTAAAGTTGACAGGTATGTCATCGATCTTCTCCAAAAGTTTTCCTATTGGGCCACTGAACCAAGACTTGTGCGTTAGGGCGGGTCATACTATGCATTTTTTTTAAATCAATGGAGAGGGTGTTCAAATGACATATTTTGGTGTATAGAACACAATTCTGAAGAAAATATTTAATTCTGATAACCCTAACCTATATCATTTTGGAGTTGATTATTATTAAATTGTTGATTATTTTACTATTGTAGTTACCCCAGAATATGTCTTCTCACGTTTTCTATCATGGCTGCTCACGTTATCTCTCATAGAGCATTGTTCTAACTAATTCATATAAACACATATAATGTGTGCACAAGAGACAGGTGAGGACATTGAAAGGCAGTGGATGGAAAGGAAGCAGAGAAAAGGAGAAGGAGCAAGGAGGAAAGTGCTGCAGTAGCAGAGAAGGCAGCCAGGAAGGATGTTAAGAGATTTTTGGCAGATGGTGATGAGGATCTGGAATTGGAGAGAAGTGGTGATGAAGATGAGTTTGTTCCTGAAGTTGAGCTCTTCCCTCAAACTGACCCTGAGCCAGCAGCTTCGGCAAAGGTACAGAAAAACTATGATGAGATTCAAAACATTGCCTTTGCTAGTGTAAGGTATTGCATAGGGCTGAGGCCAACTGCAGCGATAGCAACAGCAGCTCTGATTGACGCAGGAATCATCACAGAAGACAATACAAGTAAAGTGATTGATAAGAGCAAGGTCAAGAGAGCACAGGAGAAGTTGATGAGAGAGCTGGGGGAACAGTTCGAGAAGAAGTGCAGGGAGGAGGGGGGGATCTCTTGCATCCTCTTTGATGGGCGGATTGACCTGACCAATGTGATGATGGAAGCTGAGGGCAGTGACCAATCTTTTCCCGCAAAGATCAAGGAAGAACACTATAGTGTTGTTAGTGAGCCTGGCAGCTACTATCTGTTCCACTTTACCCCAGAGAAAGCAACTAAAGAGGAGTCACATGCGGAGAAGATTGCTAACATCCTGTTTGCCTGGCTGAAAGAGAGGGGTTATGATAAGACCTTGTTGGCCATTGGAGGAGACTCAACAAATGTCAACACTGGTGTGAAAGCTGGAGTAATGCGGAAGCTGGAGCTGCACCTGGGGAGAAAGCTGGTCTGGTTGGTATGCAACCTGCACACTGTTGAACTTCCCCTGCGCCATCTCATTGTTGACCTTGATGGCCCTACCCTGTCAGACAAAAAATTATCCGGGCCAATAGGAAAGCTCCTTGATTCTGATACAGACTTTGATATCAATCCAAACTTCACCCGAATCTCTGTTGGCCCCCCACTGATCAAGCTTCCTGACAAGGTCATTCAAGATCTCTCAACTGATCAATACTATGGCTATAAAATTATCTGTGCAGTCAGGGATGGAGTACTTCCTGCAGGGCTGGCTCTGTTAGAGATAGGACCAGTAAACCACAGCCGCTGGCTCACCACAGCGAACAGACTTCTCAGGCTCTGTGTGTCAAAGCACGGACTTAAAGGAAAGAACCTGAAGATTCTGCAATTCATTGTGGAATTCATCATTGGAGTGTATTACTCATGTTGGTTCAACGTGAAGGTCAAGCACTCCTGGATCGAAGGGCCTAGGCACATCCTCTTTCAGCTGGACTGCCTCAAGTCCCAGAGAAAGGAGGTGCTGGATATTGTGATGTCAACTGTGAGAAGATCTGCTTGGTATGCCCACAGTGAAGTCATCCTCCAAACACTACTCTGCTCTGAGGATCAGAAGGAGAGGATTGAAGGGGTGGAGAATCCTGGCCATCAGGGGAGAGGGGGACCCGGACACTCAGCTGGGGGACTCCTCTGTTAGGAGCAGAAGGACACCTGACATCAATTGTGATGCTTCCAGCATCGGTGACTTGATCAGCTGGTCAGAAGGTGTGTCAGAGCCACCTCTCACCTGCTCTCTAAGCACCTCAGAGGTGAAAAACTTCATCAACACCCCCATGGAGGTGCGCAACTGGCCTTGCCACACACAA
This sequence comes from Bathynomus jamesi, assembly GCA_023014485.1. NCBI lineage: Eukaryota > Metazoa > Arthropoda > Malacostraca > Isopoda > Cirolanidae > Bathynomus > Bathynomus jamesi. Next base: position 383,192 of record JAJOZX010003581.1, on the reverse strand, counting down.
AGCATTGAGAGGGTTGTTAAAATGGTGATTGAGGCTTCTGCTAAGTACTTCTCACGGGAAAAGAGGGATGGAGGGATCAGGGCTCAGGAGACCAGCAGGAAGCTGATGTCCAAGTCTGAGTCAAAGCAGGATTTGTGCAACCTGGCAAAGTTCAAGATGTCAGGAGAATGATCTTTGTAATTATATCCAGTGATATACATGCATTTCACCTATTAATAAATATATGTAAAGTTGATTTGGCCTTGTCAATATAAATGATTTACCTTATATCTTTTAATATATTATAAAGGGGTTCAAAAGGGTAAAATTGGCAATTTAGAAATACAAAATGATGTAGGTTAGATATATCCTATCCAAAAAATAAGCTCATATTTGAATTCCCCATGTAAAAACACATAATTTAGATACCCCTGATGGTAGGATTTCCTTCAGATTCGTGTTGTCACCTGAGTACGACCCGCCCTACTTGTGCGTGTAGGGACCATCAAGCTTGATGATCATGTGCCTGAGGCTGATTTCATTAATATGCAACTGGCATATCAGCCGGTGACACTCGTGACCTAGCAGTCTCTCCAAGTGAGTGATGGCTCCTCCATCAGGTCCTGTGTCTGTGTTGGTGGAGTCACCACCAAGGACCACAATAGTATATTTAGCACCATGAGCACTAATCCACTCAAACAGAGCCTGAGCTATCTTCATTGCAGGTTTCTCATTTCCTTCAGGTTCTTCTGGTGTACAATGGAAGAGATACTTCCCCTCAGGTTCCCAGGTAACATTATAGTGCTCTTCAGTTGTAATATCAGGATGGATGCGGCCAGTTTCTTCATTGTACCTCAAGATCTTTGTCTTCTTATCTTGTTTTCCATCAAAGAAAATTCCCTTGATCTTCTCTCCCTCTGTCCTTTTCTCCAGGGCCTCCACCGAAGCATCTATTACAGACTTCTTGCCCCTCCACATCTTCATCCTGTTAACAGCTAGATATGCCTTATCAGCAGATAGATGGCCAGCTTTGATGAGATCTTGCAAGAAACCAGTTGCAATGGCTGCTGCAGGAGTGTTTGCCACCTTGAACCTGACTGAAGCCGCAGCAGTGCTTGAGACATCCATGTAGTTCCTCCTGGCAGAGTTGGAGACTTTGCCAGTGTTGAAACTGGAGCTTGTGCCTGGTGCAGTACTGTAAAAATCTGTCTCAGCAGTAGGAGCTCCTCTGCCTGGAAACTCTTGCAAGGAAGTCACCTCATCTTCATCATCATCACCATCATTAGCTCTAAGCAGTAGCTCCTTTTCTTCTTCCTCTTTTCCGTTTCTCTTCTCAGCTGTCTTCTGTTCTTCCTCGGTCCTCTTAGCAGCCTTCACCTGCTTCACTGTTTCCTTCACATCAACAGATGCCATCCGGAAGCCAGAAACTTCTGAGGTTTTGATCCTCTGGTAATGGAGCCACTCTAGCTCTAGCTCTGGAATCTTCTGAGGCAGAGGACAGTCACATTTGACATGAACTCTAGCAGCACAGCCAAAGCAACCAGATGCTTCAGTTCCACAGAGAGTGATATCATGTCTGCAGGTTGTTATGTCAAACAATGTATCAAGTTCAGATATTCTCTTCTCTCTCTTTGCAGCCTTCATTCTGCCATTCACTAGGTCAATCATTTCATTCCACCTGACAAGAATCTTCCTGGCAATGGATCTCTCTTGAATGATCACAGGAGGAGTGAACTTGGCATTGCTTTTGCGCCACTGTGCCAGTACCAGTGATGCCAAGTCCTCAGCCAAATCTTGCAGATGGTACTGACCTCTCTTCATATCATCTAGAAGCAGCTTCTCTTCCAGGAGGAGGATTCCTCTCTGAAACACAGCTCTCCAGGTTGGAACTTCTGTGGGAAATAACTGCTTGCCTGAACCCACCAGATCACTCAACTTTGAACCAGAACTTTTTCTGGTCTTTCGTCCTTGCTTAGCCATGGTGGCTACACAATCTTCACCAAGCTTTGTATCTGAAACATAGAAAATTATCACAGTGAAACTCTAGTAGCCTATAACAGCTGTTACAATGGTTTTATTTGGTAAGAAACCGGTCTGTTACATTTGTACTACAGTGTATGTCCTGCACAGCTATTCTGTACATAACCAGAAGACGAAAAAGTGGAAATTTGAACACTTAAACGTGATTTTTAGCAAAAGTTCAAGGAAAAAAAAACCCTCCTAAAGTTTAATTTTACATAGGAATACATACTGTCAATCTTGAAATTCGCGCTTCAATGAGCATGATACACCCTAATGTAGATACTTCCAAAGGCCTGGAAACATACTCTAAGCACGCGCACATCATTCAAGCAATAACGCTCACATCCATCAGCTATATTGTAACTATTATCTTCACTAGTACAATACCCGTCGCTTCGCTGACGGTTAGCTAAAGACCCGCCCTACGTGCGGGTAGTAAAACATATCCAAGTAGAGGGCCGGAAGATTTTTTGTAGTTCGAAGGCTGTTATTAGCTGTTATTAGCTAGGTTAATTGAATGGTTAGGTTAGGTTAGGTTAGATTAGGTTAGGTTGGTTAGGTTAGGTTGGTTAGGTTGGTTAGGTTAGGTTGGTTAGATTAGGTTGGTTAGGTTAGTTGGTTAGGTTGGTTAGGTTGGTTAGGTTGAGTCGTGATATTTTCGTTAAAGCTTAACCTAACCTAACTTAACCTAACCAATCGTCAAGGGCGTACAGTTGACCTAACCTGGCATTCAACACCCAGGTGCACAACCTCGGGACCTAATCAATATGTATGTGTGAAGTTTTATGTTTGTAACTGCTTTCATTTTGGAGCTATGGTTGGAACAGACACACACACACACACACGCACGCACGCACACACGCACGCACGCACGCACACACGCTGAAACACACACGCACGCACGCACACACGCACGCACACACGCTGAAACACACAAACGCACGCACGCACACACGCACGCACGCACGCACACACGCTGAAACACACACACGCACGCACGCACACACGCTGAAACACACACACGCACGCACGCACACACGCTGAAACACACACACGCACGCACGCACACACGCTGAAACACACACACGCACGCACGCTGAAACACACACGCACGCACGCACACACGCACGCACGCACGCACACACGCTGAAAGTGTGACGGACAGACGGACAGACAACGGACAGCTCTCTTATTATAGTATAGATTAAAACTGCTGTAGTAGCGATCAAAATCTTCATGCTCACTATCACTCATGTTGGCGTAGTTAAAGTAATGTTTGGGGGAGGTAGTCGTAGAAAAGTGTAAGAGAAATAACCTTTTGAAACTTCAGTGGCTACGCCCATCACCTTGGGTAGATTCGCTAATTTACAAGGTGTGAATAATAAAGTGTCTTTAAACTGAACATTACCTCTTATCTGCATCTGTATAAGATTGTTTCCTCTTTTCAAGGGATCGCCGGTAAATATCTCCGATGATTCGTGTTCAAGCAGCTCCTTATAAAGGAACTGTGTGTAAAATTTTGCGCCGTTATGGGCAAGAATATAGACAGTCATTTTTTTTAACTTGTCCGCTAACTTGACAATATAAGACAAAGAGTTTCACGGGACTGTCGTGTGCAATCGTTTTAAAAACGTTTGGAGGTTTACCACATTTGTGATACTCATCACACTCGATTTCCATGCACTCATCGCAGATAGTCTGACGTACAAGTAGATGTGGGATAAGAACCTCTGGTTTCAGCATCCGGATATGTTTCTATATCGTAGTACACAGTTATATAAGGTCTATTTTTAGGCTTAGCATCTTTCATATAACATTCATGCTTTACACCATCCGCCTTATATTTCTCATGACATGTAGAACAGTGAATTTCATCACATTTATGCGTGAATTTCCCCCAATTATCCATCATATGAAACATACCACATTCACAGATTCTCATTTTCCTGCAACTGCCAATTGACTTATGGAGCTCAAAGAATTTATTATTAAAAAATGTTCGTCTACACACATTACAGTCCCTCTTCTCAGCTTCAAGTACACGACTTTCACATTTAGAGCTTTTACACTGCTCACATACCATGTGGCATTCCTTACAATGTTTCACTATATCATCCGCAAACTCGAGACATCCCTCACACAAATCATGATGCCTTCCATATTTTCGACTTTTATAATAACTCGCGTAAAGGTCCCTTATATTACGGATGGGGAAATACGTTGACCCTGACAGCCCTAAAATAAGTAGGGGTCTTGTACGATCTTTCACACCGCTTTTAAAAATATACACAGTCATACGACGATCATCCATTCCAAATACAACTATACGAGCATTCATTTCCTGCTCTACCCTTCTCAGCTCTTCAGGACCCATATTGTCAAACGCAAGCTTACAATCTGAAGCCAGTTTACGGGCACGCTGCACAACCGTAGGGAACCAAATTTTTCTGCTCCCCATAACATACGCGCCAAGACTAATGCTATAAAGCCGCAACCATGATCGGTGTTTATATGCAGCCTGTAAATAGCCTGAGAACTGAAGTTAAGTGTATAAGGCGTGGCACTATAACCCGCAACACGGAACACGCGGTCAATGCATTTGGTACGATTGGTCCAATGACGATTGGTCCAATGACGATTGGTCCAGTGACGATTCGTCCAATAACGATTGGTCCAACTGGTAGCGTATACAACGACGAGTATAGCTTAAAGCCAATAGTTTACGTGGAAATGTTGGGGTTCGACTTACAACATTACTGTGTTGGATTTCATAAGAGTCACATCTCTTTTCCCTTTACAACTGCTTTTGTGAAACCCATGGAGCGGCGTGTGTGCGAAATAGTGTTATCCGAAAGAGGAAAGGAAAAACCCTATGCACCGTAATGTAGAGGTACGTGGTCTATAGGGGGGCTCCGCCCCGTACCCCCGAGACCTAAATTATACAATGGGATAAGTGTGTGGAGGAACTGTACCCACCATGCCTGGGCAGCCGGAACAAGGAACAAACTAATGTAAAGGGTAAGTACGACATTATAAACAGTTTTAATTTATTACATACCAATAAAACCTTTAAAAGCAATATAGTAAGTTTGTTTCAAATAAAAAGAAGGATTAGTATTATTATACTTCTGTACACCACCAGTATTTCCAAATATTAAATCGCCATAATTAACAAATCTATCTATAGTAGAAAACAAAGGTTGTCTCTTACTAAAAATATTAGCATTACCACCATAGGTTTTAATCTGATACTGAATACCTGATACTGCATTTTTCTCTTAGTTAATAAGTATGCTTTATGCTTTTAGTTTAATATGTAGCTTTTAGCTATAGTATGTTTTATAAATAAACAAAGTAATATGTAGCTTTTAGCTATAGTATGTTTTATAAATAAACAAAGTAATTTCAAATAATTATTATATCAATTTCTGTAAATAATGTTTTTTTCTAAGTTTCATTTAACTTCATTCCATTTAACGCCCGATTGGACGAATCGTCGTTGGAAAAATGGTCCCTTGGACGAATTGTCTGATTAGACCAATCGGCATTGGACCAATCGTTATTGGACCAATTGTCATCGGACCAATTGTCTGGGATCGGCGGCCAATATCTACCATGAAGTTGTCCACATTGAAGGCTGTACTACTTTGAGAGGTCTCTATTATACGGCCTAATATATACTCTAGATTCACAACTGCCAAGCGTCTGAATAGTACAGTATTACTACCCAAAAATCATCTACATCCCCCGTTATCTGACCCGAACCCGAAGGACAGCCTCGTCCTGACTTCACGTTCGTTGCAGTTCTGAAGGGCAAACTCCACAATACGTTCAACTACGCGCCGCAGTCCGTGTTCAACACCATTGTTATACATGGACCCAGGGTCAACCCTGACTATGTACCGATTTCTAGTCAGGGCCGCGGTGGGGGTAGCGGTGCGCACCAACTCGAATGTTATGCCATCCTCTACAGACACTTGGCAGCTGTGGATGTAAAATATATATTAGGCCATATAATGCAAGCAACTCAAAGTAGTACAGCCTTCAATATGGCCAACTTCACGGTAGATATTGACCGTGTGTTCCGTGTTGAGGGTCATAGTGCCACACCTTATACGCTTAACTTCAGTTCTCAGGCTATTTACAGACGGCATATAAACACCGATCGTGGTTGCGGCTTTATAGCATTAATCTTGGCCCGTATGTTTACTGTACTAAATACGGAGGCCAGAAAAATTTGGTTGCTTACGGTTGTGCAGCGTGCCCGTAAACTGGCTTCAGATTGCAAGCTTGCGTTTGACTGTAATGTGCGTAGCAGCCGAAGTTTCAAAAGGGTAGTTCCCTTACACTTTCTTCACTAGCGACACTTTAAATTACGTACAACTACCTCCTCCCAAACATTACTTTAACTACGTCAACATGACTGATAGTGAGCGTGAAGATTTTTAACGCTACTACAACAGTTTTAATGAAGATAATCCTTACAATATACTGTAGCTGATGAATGTGAGCGTTATTGCTTGAATAAGTGCCCGTCTTAGAGTATGTTTCCAGGCCTTTGAAAAGATGTACATAGACCGTTTCAACTGTGATCCGCTGCAAGTCGCAACCACGATCGCCTCATTGTGCTTTACGGTGTTCAAGAACAATTTCATGCCTAAAGACACCTTAGCCGTCATTCACAGAAACAACCCTCGCAGTTATGGACACAAGGCTATTTACTGGCTCATACACCTACAGCAGCAGACCGGTGTATACATAAAACATACCCGCAACACGGGGGGAGGTACCCATTAAGGTTAATAGTCGTGTTTTTTGGGTTAATGGTCTAAGCGAAGACCGTGTCACTGGTGAGAAGACCCCGTACTCCTTTAACGGTTGCTGGTGGCACGGATGCCCACGTCCTGAGTGTGGAATCGGAGGAGATATCGACGGTAGATCTGCCGACAGTCTTGCATGGACCCGCACCCGCGATCAGCTTATAGGCACCCAGTTCTATAGATCTACAAAAGCTAAGCTAGCAAAGACCCTAAGATCCAATCTAAGGTTAGCTCGAGAGAAAGAAGAGAGTAGGGGGGTTAAAAAAAGAGAATAAGAGGTTAAGTAAGTACCAAAACCTATCATTCGTGGGTTAACATTCATTCAGAAAAAGAGAGAGAAAGACTCACCATCATCATCCGCCGGCCACAGCCGACAAGTCGGAAAAATAGTCGAAGAGAATAGGAAAGGGGTGAAAGATGAAAAGAAGTAAAATAAGAACGCTTACAAACCATGCAAACACAGTCTTAACTCAAACACTGTCATACATGCAAACTACAGACACGCAAGTAAAGAGAGGATAAGAAAAGAGAAGAAAAAAAACGAATGAAGAGTATAACAAAAAGTGGGTTAGTTTACTTTACGAGTTACATCTAAGTTCGTGTTAGTCTAATTTTTTTTTAATATAATTTTGCTGCTGGTATATCACAAGCTGGCATTACTCGTCAAGAGACTCAAACCTCGACCATTACCCCCAGAGCTCCTGTTGCTAATTGTTTTATTATTTTAAACGATGTTAATATTTATAAAATGCCTATCCAAACGGTTTTTAAACATATTAACGCTGGTAGAGCTCACGACGGACGCGGGAAGATTATCCTACTAATCAATTACTTTAAACGTAAAAAAGTTTTGACCGATGTTAGTAATGAAACATCTGACACGTAATTTAAATCTGTTATTACGAGTATTGTATTATCGAAAATGAACAATTTGTCAAAATTTACGTCATCGATTTTATTAACGATTTTGAAAACTTCATTAAGGTTTGTTGCGTAGTGACGGAACTAGTTTCGTGGCGCGTCGCTGAACCCTTTCTAACCTATCAATATCCTCACGCAAATACGGGCACCAAAACTGAACGACATATTCTAAGTGAGGCCTCACTATGGACTTGTAAAGGGGCAATATAATATTCTTCGATTTAAATTCGAAATTACGCGCTATGAAGCCTAACATCCTATTAGCTTTTGCGCAAGACTCCAGGCACTGGCTCCTAACTTTTAAATCTTTAGATACGCGTACACTTAAATCTCCTTCCTCATCAACGCTCATTAACTGTCTATCATCCATCATGTACGTGTAATTATTGTTACGAGAACCTACATACAAAACTTTACATTTGTCTACGTTAAATTGCATCTGCCACTTATCTGTCCACTCCATAATCCTATTTACATCATCTTGGAGCCTATTTCTATCGTCCACGTTAATAACTTTACTGCCTATTTTAATATCGTCCACGAATTTTGACACGTTACTGGTCAAGCCTACATGTATGTCGTTAATGTAGATTACGAATATCAATGGGCCTACCACTGAACCTTGAGGGACACCGCTACCTACATCCAACTACCCCGATTCCCTACCATTAACAACGACCCTCTGTTTCCTGTTTCCTCTAACCAGTTAGCTACCTGACCGCGTATACCGTGCGCTTTAACCTTCGCAATTAATTTTCTATGTGGAACTGGATCGAACGCTTTTTTAAAGTCTAAATAAATAACGTCAGTCGCTCTATGCCTACCGTATTCGCGCACTATTTCGTTATAAAACTCTAACAAATTAGTTAAACAAAATCTATAGCGTCGAAATCCATGCAGACTATATTAATCAAATCGCGACTTTCTAAGTCATCGACGACACGATCCCAAACTACGGATCCCAAAAGTTTACCGACAATTGACGTTAAGCTAATAGGCCTATAATTGCTAGCTACTGTGCGGTCACCTTTTTTAAAAATGGACGGAACGTTAGCTAATTTGAAGTCTTCAGGAATAATCCCCGCTTCCAGTGACTTATTAAAAATTTTTGTTGAGGGGCATACGATAACGTCTTTCAAATCTTTCAAATGTCTCGGATAAAGCGAGCAGGGCCTGGAGCCTTGCTAACTTTTAGCATATTGATATAATACGAAATCTCACCTTCGTAAACAGTTATTTCATTCAAAATAGTCTTGCTACTAAATGGAACGATATCGTCCACGTCGGGGACATTATTTACGTCTTCTACAGTAAAAGGTGTCGCAAAAAGTTGTTAAAAATACCCGCCATTGCCTAAGCGTCGGAAACCAAAGCGCCGTTAGCGTCCACTAGAGGGCCTATGTTATTTTTCATCGGCTTACGATTATTGACGTAATCAAAAAACTTTTTTGGATTATAAATGCAAAAAAAAAACCACTTTTTTCTACGTGAAGGTCAAAATATGAAAATAAAAACCCACTCTAATAGACAGAGTTTATTTCCACGACAGTTTCGACGCCCACTGGCATCCTCCTCGGGTGGATACAGAAACACGAATGAACCAAAACAAGAGCGAAAAGCAGTCCAGGGACCGACCGTTAAGAAATTCGCACCTAGGTTAGATCCCATTCTCCCGACACCGGAAGGGCATTTTCATTAAGTACATTCGCGCAAATTTTTAAAACTATCTTCCTCTTCTAAACATACAGATTCTATTATATTTTTTACATAATTATTACATTTATTATTAAATTTATTACATTTAATATTGCATAATTATTTATTACAGAAATTATAAATTTATTAATACATTGGTTATTACATTATTGTTTATTATACAGAACTTATAAACCGAAAAACGAATGAAAAAAGCCGATTAGGAAACAATCCAGAAACCAATGAGAAATTCGCACCTAGGTTAGATACCGTTCTCCCGACACTGGAAGGGCATTTTATTACAGGGTCCGCTTACAAGTACATTCCTCCCGAGGAGGATGCCAGTGGGCGTCGAAACTGTCGTGGAAATAAACTCTGTCTATTAGAGTGGGTTTTTATTTTCATATTTTTTGGATTATGTTTACTATCCGCAGCTACAAGTATCTCAGAATTACGCTTAGCATTCCTAACAGATCTTTAACCTGACGTCTAAGCTCGATATATCTATTAAAAGTTAGCTACCGTGCCATTGCGCTTATTTAGTCTATACGCTCTGTTACGCTCATTTATGAACTCACCTATTTCCCTAGTCCACCACTTGGGGCCTACCATGATTACGAGTGCGCTTGGGCCTACACGGAATAAACTCCCTTTCGATATTCAAAAAACTTTCCTTAAACGCCTCCCAATCAAAATTTGCGTCATTACCCATAAATAAATTATCCCAGTCCACTACTCTCATCCTATTCGCAAATCTATGAAAATTAGCCCTACGAAAATCAGGGACTTCTATTACGTTCTATCTTTACTGTTTTCTATCAATAGCTTAAACCTAATAATTTGGTGATCACTAAATCCCAAACTCTCACGTACTTCCAAACGTTCGACTATATTTTCGTCGTTCGTCATCACCACGTCTAAAATATTGTCACCGCGCATTAGTTCGGTAACCATCTATCTTATAAAATTATCTTCCATGAACTCAATCAGTCTCAAACCCTCATCATTACAAGTAAAAGTCTCGTAATTAACGTTAGGGTAGTTAAAGTCTCCGACACTATACTATCCCGATTATTAATAAAGTTACTGAGAAGTGTGTAAAATCTGGTATCGGTATCTAGGAGTTGAACGGGAGGTCTACAAACAACAACGAAATTAAAGCTAATACTACGCGCCCTAACTTGAACGCATATCGCATTAATTGCTGGCGGAAAATATATCTTAACCTCGATAGCCCTAAGGGAATTCGAACCTACAACAAAACGCCGCCACTTTTCGGTTATAGCAACTATATCGTAGTTCCCGAAATAAATTATTGCCTTAAATTCGTTCAATTTATTTCTCATACTACGCGCGTTAAAATAAAAGACGTTTAAATTACTTTTTACCACGGATCGGCGTTTTAAACTATTTTTCACGTCGGGCCGGCGTTTCCCGGACCCACAACGTTTAAAGAGGGCTTCGACCTATACAGCTTTCGAACGTTCTCATCGATTAACCTACCTAGCCTAGCATTTCCTATTTCATTGAAATGCACCCCCATCTTTTATAAAAAGACTAGGATCACTAAATTCTGACCACAGCTTTACGAAGGGCACATTTTCCTGAAAAAAAAATCTCTTCTAGTTTAGTGTTCAAAAATATTGTTTTTGGCGTATTCCTAAGCCCTAAACCGTGCCTAGGGGTAATACCTAGAACTAAATACCTATCTCACCTTGCTTTCAGGGACCTAATTAACCCCGTGTATCTCTCCAAAAGGTCAGGTATTCTAGTATCGGGCCTATACGAGTCGTTGCCTCCTACCATCGTCATCAACATCGAGTGACGGGAGGCAACATCAATCCTACCTAATTAGTCTCTAATTCTGTCAACCCTGGCTCCCAGTAGAGAGACCCTCCTCCTCCTGGTTGGATTCCGTTCAACGAACTCCTTATCCATATGACGCACTAAGGAGTCCCTAATTAAAATCGTTTCCCCCTCGTTCACATCCCTAGCCAACTGGGCGAAAGGGTTCGAAACCTCGATAGAGGGATGGTGATTCCTATCACCTAACCTACGTGGTCTAGCTCCACCCTTAACTACTCTAAATCCCTCCCGTCTACTAATCCCTGACCAACCTTAACCCTGTCCTCAACGCTGTCTAACCTTCCCGATAAGCTACCTATACTAGAAACTAGGTTCCTAACCTCACCCTTCAACTTACTAACGTCTTCAACATTAGTATAGGTTCGGTCTTCGTCAACTGTAAGCCTACCCCTGCCCTCATCAAGCGTTGCAAGTCTTTCAGTCACCTCGCGTACACTACGTTTTAAATCAACTATCTCTTCGCTTAACTCACAAAAGAAACAGACAGATCTCTCGGTAATCGCCATAGGACCGCCGTTGTAATCTTTAAAATTCGCATACCACCGATTAACCCCACACCTAGCACACGACGCTTTCTGTGACGGCATCGCGCAAGTTAAAGTAGTTAACGTTTATAACCGTCACAAGTTTAAATTAAATTAAGCCGGCACGCTATGAAAACTTCTAAATCGTTAAAAACCACTAATATTCAGTTACTTAACTATAACAATGTGAAAATAAACGTAAGTATATAAAATTCAGAATTTTCCAACAATAAATTTATCGGCAATATACAAAAGTAGTAACAATATCAGAGTCCACGGAATGCGGACGAAACATCTTGTGGAAGCATGAGTATGATGCACGGATGGAAACAGATGGACAGTACCGTAAAGAAATAAACACGATCAAGCGTTCAATGGTGTTGGATCCTCTCAAATGCGGTGATAGCTTGTTCGGAGTGCGTAAAAAATCCCTTCAAGCTATATTTTCCGCCTACGGAGGGCGTGAAACTCCATTACTACGACTTATACTCTTTAGACCCCTACGTGATGAAGACCAATCCGTACCCCGTAGGTGCACCTGAAAAGCTGGTCGGACTAGCCGTACCCACCATCGAGGAGTTCTCAGCAAATTTGAACAAGAACTATTTCGGCCTTTCTTTCGTAGACGTGCTCCCCCCTCGCGATTTATGGATGCCGAGCTTACCTGTCGTTATAGACCACAAGCTCATGTTTCCCCTGTGCGTTAAGTGCGCAGAGGAGAATAATGGGGCTTGTAGTCACACAACCAACCAGCGGAAGATCAGAGGCGTATATACAAGCCCTGAGCTGTCCCTAGCCGTTCGCCATGGCTACAGAATATTGAAGATATATGAGTTGTAGAGATTCCAGAAGCTACCCAACCTTTTCACGCCATATATAAACACTTTTTTGAAGGATAAGGTAGAAGCATCAGGGTATCCTCTAGGAGTTGATACCGAAGATGAAAAATCGATTTATATTCAGCGTTACCGTGACCGTGAAGGATGCAACTTGACCGTTCCCAAATTATAAAGAACCCTGGCAAGCGCTTTAGTGCAAAGTTGTGTCTAAATAGGCTTTGGGGAGAATTTGCACAGAATACAGGAAAGGGGAACGTTCATCTAGCCCAAAGTTATAACGAGGTGAGGGATTATGCCAATGCACCCGATAAAGAGGTCATGGAGATCGTCAATGTAGGTAATACGTACATAATAAAGTACAACATTACCGAATTAACCACAGACACATCGCATGTTACAAACATACCTGTAGCCAGCTTCACAACCGTATAGTCTAGGGTGCATCACTTTTCACTTTTTTAAAAACATTATAGCTGGTCAAAGCTTTTCCCATGATTTGGTTCAGTGGAAGTACACTGACACCATTTGTACCAAAATCGATCAATATTTAGGGGTCGCGCATCGACCTTGAAAATTTCAATTTTGGAAATTTGGCCAAATTGACAATTTTTTACTGAATAAAGATAAATCATCAAATGACGATATGTTCTGAATCCTCTCAGTGAAAGAAATCCTCTCAGATACTTACCCAGTTGATCGGACAAGTGGTTTAGAAGTTACACTCACCTAGAAATAACATTAAAATTTAAAATACCGTATTTGTCCCCCGTTATGGACGTAATCATAGCATCAGTAGTTAGCGCATCCTAAAATCCCAATTACACACACACACACACGCTATGTCTATGACCAATATTTTCACTAATCACAGTTTGCTTTTTACGGATCAACTGTGTCAATTGATTCTTGTTTGATAAGTCTAGTCTTTAGTACAATGGATAAACTGTTAACAACCAGCAGTGGGAAGACTCTGAAAGTTACTTATTCTGGAAAAGAGAAAGCAGCAACAACAGCACCACCTTCTCTAAGGTCAGCCACGGACGTCTTCTTAATTGGAAAGCCATCTTCCTCGATCGGTGGTGCCAAATTGCCAACCACCCATCAAGTTCTCCAGTACTTCTTCTATGCCAAGCAGTTAATTACACTGGTCAACAAAGATTTTTCATCAGAGTAAAATTTGTGGTGGCTGGATAGAATTTTTCACGCTGATTCCAAAACTGCATTCAGATTTTTTCTAGCACGTATAGTTTTCAAGATGAAGGCATATATATAACTACACAGATTTAACCATTTTAAATAGGAAAAAATACTAATATTTCAACATTTGATTGTGTTTATTTTATTGTGTTTTTTTAGTTTATTCATCTTATTTATTTCAATTATCTTAATTATACATCTTATGTATTTCAGGTGTGAGCTTTTACGTCTAGCAGCATTGTGATTCACTTTTGAAGGTAGACATTTAGAGCCTAAAAAGTTAATCCAAGGACAGTTGAATGATCTTGTTAGAGACTTATCGCTGTCGAAAGAGAAATCAGAGCTTCTCGCCTCAAGACTAAAGGAGAACAATTTACTTGAGAACAATGTTCGTATTAGTTACTACCGAAAGCAGAATTTTGAATTAACAGCATTCTTTTCAGTAGACGGTCCTCTCTGTTATTGCCATGACATCAATGGACTATTTACAGCCATATCTCAGACGTATGTGGCATCTGAGTGGCGCCTCTTTATTGATTCGTCGCAGAGAAGCCTGAAAGCAGTTCTTTTGCATAATGGTAATATAATGCCATCCATCCCCATTGCCCATTCCGTCCATCTAAAAGAGACATATGACAATATGGATATACTACTTAAGGCAATCAAATACGACAGTCATCAATGGAATGTTTGTGGAGATCTAAAAGTTATAGGAATGCTTATGGGTATGCAGTCAGGATTCACAAAATTTTGTTGTTTCCTTTGCCTGTGGGACAGTCGCGCCACTATAGAACATTACACCAAAAGTGACTGGCCACTTAGGTATACATATGTCCCAGGGATAAGCAATGTCCAGTCTGTCCCTTTAGTGGATCCCCAAAAGATCTATCTGCCACCTCTTCACATTAAACTTGGTTTAATGAAGAATTTTGTTAAAGCAATGGGTAAAGTCAATTCTGAAGGGTTCCAATACCTTTCAAGGAAATTTCCGAAGGTTACTGCAGCAAAATTGAAGGAAGGAATTTTTGTTGGGCCACAAATAAGGGAGGTTTTGAATGACACTGAATTTGAAAAAGTCCTAAGTCCGCTGGAATTGAAGGCTTGGCTGGCGTTCAAATGGATATGTGAAAACTTTCTTGGAAGCAACAAGTCACCTGCGTATAAGGATGGAGTCAAGAACCTCCTTGATGCCTTCAAAGAAATGGAGTGTCGACTGTCGTTAAAAATTCACTTCCTGCATTCCCACTTAGATTTCTTTCCTGAAAACCTTGGTGCAGTGAGTGACGAGCAAGGAGAGCGCTTCCATCAAGATATTCAGATGATGGAGAAGCGCTACCAAGGATATTGGAATGAAAGCATGATGGCGGACCATGGTTGGATGCTGTATCGTGACAATCCAGGCCAAATTTACAAAAGGAAATCACACTCACAGCGCTTTTAATAAAATAATGTATATATTCTTTATTTATAAGTACATTGAATAAGGCATATGATGTATTTGTTGTTTAGCATTCCTAAGTGTGATCTATACATCCATAAATTTTCTTATAGCAATATCAAAAACTTAAAAATATCAAAACCAGTGTATCTATATAACTATACGTGCTAGAAAAAAAAATAAAACCAGATTCGGAATCAGCGCGAAAAATGCATTAAGAAAAGTGTGATCATGTTTGTGATGAGAAAAAAAAGTTTCATTTTGTTGGCCAGTGTTATTATTACTACTGTAATTTGTACCACCCTATATATAAATATCCATTCCTTTATTTATTTTAAAAGAATGAACACAACTCTCTCTCTCTTTCTTTCTATATAATGTTATAATGTTTCAGACCAACAAAGACCCTAGGATCCACTCATGGCTGGTCTACCTAACTGTGTTCGTGTATTGTGTATGTCCTCCGTGGTGGCGGAGGGGACCTACAATTTTACGTGAGTTCCGAACCAAAAGAACATAAGAAATTTATGTAAAAACTGCCGGTAAATTGGCAACGACCAATTTTTACGAAACTAAATAATTATCAATTTAAAACTAATTAATTATCGATTTAAAATTAAAGATAGAATCTCTGATCCAGAGGATCAAGTCATAATAGACTACTATCCACAAATATGTTACACTCTATATCTATTTATAAGGGACATGCAAATATATCGGATCCAAAGAATCCAGTCAATTTCATTACGGTATCCATCAAGTCACGGTCCATATCGATAGCGGACCAAGTCAAAATTTACAATCATATACATTACAATATATACACTTACGAGAAAAAGAGTAGGTGTGGCTGTAAAGACTGTACAGTAATGTAGAAATGTGTGTGCACCCATTTTGGGTCTCCCGTTTAAAGGTGTTTGTGGGGCAAGTGAAGATCATGAGTTTTTCAATACCTCACAGTACTATGGGGGGCACCGCTCGGCAGAGGAATCTCTTTAAATGGGGTGTGTAAGGACAGAAAGTATCCCCTAACCCAAGACGCTGCCTCCCTATATCCCACAACACTTGTGTTGAGCTGTGGGATCTATCCCCAGAAAGCCTTAATTTTACTACCTTAAACTATACCCTTTCTATCAACATATGCGTCTAATCGATTTTTAAACATGTTTATAAACGTGCTACTAATTACTTCTACCGGCAAACTATTCCAGCTATTTACTATTCTATGCGTAAAAAAGTTTTTCGCAACTGCTGTCTCGAACCTTCTACTTGTCAACTTACACCCGTTATTTCTAGTCCTATTATATTGAGATATTTCGAAAAAGCTATCTCTATCTACGTTATCGAACCCATTCATAATTTTGAAAACCTGGATTAGATCACCCCTTAACCTCCTGGTCTCGAGTGTTGTCAATTTTAACTCCTTAAGCCTATCCTCGTACGACTTTGACCTAAGCGACGGAATCATCTTAGTTGCTCGTCTTTGAACTCTTTCGATTTTGTCTATATCTTTGCGCATATACGGATTCCAAAATTGGACCGCGTACTCCAAATGGGGTCTAACTAATGATTTATAAAGTGGAACTATAATATCGCGCGATTTGTACTCAAAATTTCGAGCTATAAAACCTAACACTTTGTTCGCCTTATTGACCGCTGCTGTACTTTGTTTCGCTACTTTTAAATCACCAGTGACTATAACTCCTAAATCTTTTTCCTGCTCTACGCTTGTTAAATCTTTCCCTGACATACTATACGCAAATTTACCGTTACGCGAACCTATATGCAAAATTTTGCACTTGTCAACGTTAAATCTCATTTGCCATGTGACTGACCAATCAACGATTTTATTCAGATCTTCCTGAATTTTACCTCTATCTTCGTCATTAATCGCCCTACCACCCAGCTTCGTGTCATCCGCAAACTTTGAAACTGTACTGACTAGGCCGACATCTAAATCGTTAATATATATAAGAAAAAGCAAGGGGCCCAATACAGAACCCTGAGGAACGCCACTCGCTACATTAGCCCAGCACGACTCCGCTCCATCAACGACCACCCTCTGTTTCCTGCCTCGCAACCACTCTTCTAGCCAATTTATTACTACACCCCTGATTCCATGAGCCTTAGTTTTTTCAATGAGTCTTTTGTGCGGCACGGTGTCAAACGCTTTTTGAAAATCTAAATACACTACATCAACCGCCCGATGTCTATCGTAATCGTCAACCACGCTTTGGAAAAATTCTAAAAGATTAGTTAAGCAAGATTTGTTTCGCCTAAATCCGTGCTGCGTATTTCTAACAAGTTTATGGTATTCTAAGTGTTCGACTATACGATCCCTAATTATTGATTCCAAAAGCTTACCTACAACAGACGTTAAACTGATTGGCCTATAATTTCCCGCCGCACCTTTATCGCCTTTCTTAAAGATAGGTGTTACGTTTGCTAACTTGAAATTATCTGGTACGCACCCCTCAGAAATAGACGCATTAAAAATCTTTGTTAGCGGCACAACAATGCTATCTTTTAATTCTTTTAGTTGTATGGGATATATGGAATCCGGACCCGGTGATTTACGCGTTTTCATTTTATCAATATAGCGCATTACTTCCCCTTCACTAACGACAATATTATCCAAAATATTACCATTATCAAAAGGTATTATGTCTATGACGTAGGGATATTCGTTACATCTTCTATAGTAAAAACTGACGTAAAAAATTCGTTTAGCAAGGTAGCCATTTCCTTGTTTTCAGAGACTAGATCTCCATTTACATTTTTTAATGGACCTAAGACACTTTTTACTGGATTTCTATTATTGACGTATTGAAAGAATCGCTTGGGGTTTTCTTTACCGTCACGAGCTATGGAGATTTCAAATTCGCGTTTTGACTTTTTATTACACTT
This sequence comes from Bathynomus jamesi, assembly GCA_023014485.1. Classification (NCBI taxonomy): domain Eukaryota; kingdom Metazoa; phylum Arthropoda; class Malacostraca; order Isopoda; family Cirolanidae; genus Bathynomus; species Bathynomus jamesi. The sequence goes on along the minus strand of JAJOZX010003581.1, from coordinate 364,984 downwards.
TTAGCTTCACGCCTTAGAGATATGTAGTTGTTTCGTAACAACAGATTATCTTTATCGCACTTATATAGCCTATAAGCCCTATCTCTACTCTTTATAATGTCTCCTACTCTACAAGTAAACCACAAGGGCTTGTTGTTTACTTTCGCACGCTTAATTTTGTACGGTACACATTCCTCATTTATAGTCCTAAATACCGTTACGAACGATTCCCACATTAGTTTTGCGTTGGAGTTCCCCATTACGTTTTCCCAATTGACGTGTGAAAATTTATTTCGAAATTTACTAAAGTCTGCGTGCTGGAAGTTAGGAATTTTAGTCGAGTTAGTTGGTTTCGAGTGACTTACTGAGAGGACAAACTCTACCATATTGTGATCGCTATTGCTCAACGGTTCTATTACTTGAAGCTCAGTAATTAGCCTATCATCCGTAGTTATTACTAAATCTAAAATACTGTCCAACCTCGTAGGTTCCCCAACCTTTTGAATAAGAAAGCTATCCTCGAGAAAATTAACTAAACGATTACCTTCCGCGTCTCCCTGCATTGTATCGTAATTCACGTTGGCGCAATTAAAGTCACCCATAACTAAAGCCTGCTCACTACCGATTATTATATATATATATATATATATATATATATATATGGAAAGAAAAGAGCATTCGGTTTCCACGTTAAACTGTGTGTCTAAGGCGGAGTGAAAAGCTTTCCAATTCGGCGAGAAAGAGTTAATTATTATTACTACTGTAATTTGTACCACCCTATATATATATATCCATTCCTTTATTTATTTTAAAAGAATGAACAAAACTCTCTCTCGCTTTCTTTCTTTCTATATATATATATATTAGGGTGGTCCAAATCCATAGGGGGAAATTTCAAAATTGTCTTAGATAGTCTCCACAAGTCTGGTGTTTGTCCATGTAGTGTCCACATGGTCTGTGCAAAATTGCAGCGTGATTGGTGAATATTTAGAGGTCGCCCCACTCTGAATATATATATTATATAATGTACTTTTTCTTCCGTAGGTCCGATGGCTCAAACTCGATCAATTCCAAAAGTTTGGCTTCTAGGGATGGCAACTGGAACTTTATCCACGTCAAGGCTCCCTACATGCCTTGACGCCCTCCTCTTGGGGCAATACCACCACATCAATCAAAAGCAAACCACCTCCGACAGTCTGAACCAGGCATGCCAGAGGGTGATTGAAGTCTGGACCCGAGCGCGGATCCCAACTCAACGGATCGACTCCTGTGTCCGTAAGCTTTCAAAGCTTTTAGACCGCTACAAAACACTCAAGAAGCACAGGACCAGGCAACGTGCCAGCGATAGAATGAATGAAGACATCTTCAAAGCGGACATCCAGGAACTGTTTGACATCGCAACCAGTGATGCCATGAGCACAATCGTCAACGTTGAGGACCGAAATTTCCTGTCCATGCAGCGCAAGGACGTCAATTCTTGCAGCATGGCTGGCATTGATAAGGAAACGACTACACAAGAGGACAGAAAGCGATCCAGAATGGAGAAGGAAGCCAAGAGGAAGGCAAGGCATGAAGCAACACAGAAAGATTTGGAAGAAGCAGGAGTGTCATCAATTGATCTTTCCTCTTCTTCTTCTTCCCTTTTTTCGCAAGACGACGACGACTATAGACCATCGGTTCCGATTCCTTCTTCGTCTGAAGCTCCGGCACCAAAGCGTCCCAAGAACAAGGTTACGAACATTTTCCAATCTCCAGAAGTCATTGGAGCAATGGATCGCACCAATCTTTCTGACCGGAATGCTGTTTTCGTAACTGGAGCTGTATTACAGGCCGCGGGGCATGATCTGTCTGGGATGACGTGCTCTCGGAGCTCTATTCATCGCTACAGAGAAAGTGGGCGAGAACAGGCAGCTCGAGAAGACCTAGAATCATTCTCTCTAGAAGACCCTGTCCTTCTCCATTGGGACGGAAAGCTTCTCCCCGGCATTGAAGGGAAGAAGACGAATGTGCATCGGATAGCAATCCTTATAACATTCAATGGACAGGAGAAGCTGCTTGGTGTCCCAAAGATGAAACAAGGAACTGGAGAAGCACAGGCCCAGGCATGCCTTCAAACTATGAAATTATGGAACGTGGAACAGCATGTGAGAGGTCTCGTCTTCGATACCACTGCGTCAAACACGGGTTTACATCGCGGAGCCTGTGTCAGGATTGAAGAAGCATTGGGTCACGAGCTAGTTTGGATCGGTTGTCGACATCATATACTTGAAGTCGTACTTGCTGATGTCTTTGCCTCAATATTTGGCTCAACAGGAAGTCCTGAAACAGGCCTTTTTAAGCGATTTCAAAAGGAATGGCCATCTCTCTCCCACGAAGCATTTGTCTCAGCATCGGACAGCTTGTTCGAGAACCCTCAACTCCAAGAGATGAGAAAAGAGATGCTCACTTACTTACCTAACGCTCTTCAGGCAAGCCAACCTCGTGACGACTACAAGGAGTTCCTTGAACTATCTTTGCTCTTCCTGGGGGGAAAGACTGGTGGTCAACTCTTTATCCGAGCTCCGGGTCCCATGCACCACGCGAGATGGATGGCGAAGGTGATTTATGCGCTCAAAATCTACCTCTTTCACTATCAATTCAAGCTCACAGCACGCGAAGAACGAAACGTGACTCAGCTGGCTTTATTTGTCAGTCTGATTTACGTCAAGTACTGGCATGAAGCGCCAATGGGGACACAAGCTCCTCTCAATGATCTCAAAATGCTGCATCTTCTGGAAAAATATCCACACGGAGGAGCTGCACAAGCGGCGAAGACAGCTCTAAGACGCCACCTGTGGTACTTGTCGGAGCATCTGATTGGACTGGCCTTCTTCGATAATAGGATCGATCCTGATACCAAAAGGAGAATGGTTCAACACCTCCAACATCCCCAAAAGAATGGCTGCCCCCGACGAATCGACATGGCGGAAGCTGGTGTTGAAAATGATGTGGCATCCTTCGTCACGAAAAGGACATTGACCCTCTTTGATGCCTTGAAAGTTGGAGGTAAGGAGGAAGCGCGCCAGTTACTTCAAAAAGATCCACGGGAATGGCCAAATGACAAGAACTACAGGGAACTTAGAGATCGCGCCTTAAAGATGAAAGTCGTCAATGATGCTGCAGAGCGAGGTATTGCTCTCGCACAACGCTACAATGACACTTTGACACGAAACGAGGACCAGAAGCAGTACCTCCTACAACTCGTAGCCGCCCACCGAAAACAGATACCAATACCATCCAAGGCGACTCTGATGCAGAAGAAATAATGAAGATACACCCATTATCATGTCCTATTGTCTTACTGTTTTCTTTCATATTCTTTGAGAACCAAAAAAAAATTTAGTTATTCAGTTGTCTATATATTTTCCCAAATTTTCAAAAAGGGGGCAAGTGGGGCGACCCGTAAATATTAACCGAATAACGTGAAACTTTGCAAAAATACTGTCCACACCAAGAGGCATAAAACCAACCTTGTGGAGAGAACTTATTCGATGCTTTAACTTTTTGGACCACCCTAATATATATATATATATATATACAGTATATATATATATATATATACACACGAGATAGGTGTACGCTTGGTGTGAATGAATTCACACGAAGGTGTGGTCTGGTAAAGTAAAGATTTGAAAACTTGGAAATTCCCTGCGTGGAGCTTGATAATGACGTCAGAACGACATTGTATAAAGGCAGGCGAAACTTTCACTTTACTCATTACAAGATTGGAAATAGAGGATAGAGTCGTGTTAGTTAGCTCTCTGTGCCTTGACCAATTCCTAGGTGGTGAACATGATATCTGACATTCCAAACGGGTTTGAAGCACACAAGTTGATAAATATATCGCTCGGTAAAATTGCATCCAGACGTTCCAGAAGAGCTGGTGCATCTTTGCATAAATCATTATTAGTTACCACTGTGTTACATAAAGCCCGTTTTGTTTACTTAGAAGCAGCACATAATTACCTCCACACAATATTTTACCCGCCACAAGGGCAACCTGAGGAGATTGTCCCCGACCCACCTCAAGCGCCCGCACCATTACCTGAAGTGTCCGTTACCCCAGTGAGCCCTCTCGATTGTGGTGTCAATAATATCAACCAAGATGATTATTCACCCATTGAATGCATTAGTGAAGAGTGTAAATCTAGATTAGAAGACAACGACTGTGAAGTAGACTCGAGCAGTGAATATGGTTGCAACGAAACCTTGCACCATACCAGAAAAAGACGGAGAGTTTCTGATCAGGAAATAAAGGCTGCAGTTTACTCAATTTTACCAAAACGAATCAAAGATAATTTAGAACATGAACAATGCTCAGGCTGTTATTTTAGCGACTAAAATTTTGTGTTGATGTGGATTCGATCTTACCTCTTGTCGGGTCGGTGTTCTGAGCAGACAGGCAAACGACGAGATTTTTCAGCATGGAAGATGACTACATAACTTCTCTCGTGATCAACTTGGAATCCTTGAATTTCTATAAAATCTGTCCAGACGGTCTTCGTCTCGAATCTATTTTAAAACCGGTATTAATTCGTGAACATAGGCTAAAAGTATTTAATAGAATGCTTTCTTTAAAGTATTAGGTTACTGTTGTTTGTGATCACCAAATCTATGCATTTGTTTTTTCTTCTTTTCTGTTATTTCTTGTGTTAACATAATTTCAATTGTTAACTTATTTATCACGTGTTTTTAAATATATATGTCTTGAATATAATCATTGATGTGTCTATTGTTAACTCGTACACTTCGGTTGAAAATGTAAATGTCGTCATCATGGACAATCTTAAGTATTTTTATCACTATATTAATGTATATCATGATGAGGCTCGTAGTGAGGTTGTGGCTAGTGCCCTGCGTGAGTTTTTAGCAGACTTTAGAGACGAGTATCGTTTGCTGGGCAGAAAGGAAAAATATGAGCACATGTTCCTCTCAAACAGTGCGCCGGAGTGTGAAGATGTTTAGTAAAACATTATAAAATGTGCCTAGTTCGTGAAAATTATCCTGAGGGAAACTGTCTGGTGCGTAGTCTGGTAGTGATAAAACCGAAATTAATTCTTGTACCGGAAAAACACCTACCCAATATGTACAACAATTCGCCGCACACGTTGATTATGGTGCGACTCGCTGATCATACGAGTTCGAACAAGCCCATTCACGTATCATCGAGTCAGCCGCCCATCGAACCGTTCCTGCCTACCTGCGTGCCTCACACGGCTCATAGTTATCTCAGAGCTTGAACCGAGTGGACGCGCGCTCCTCGAATACGATGGAACTTCCTTTGAGCAGCATTCTCAACGCCTCGTACGATGTGTCCGTGACGAAATCGTTGCGCGTGTTCAGGCGTAAATCCGGTACCGTTAGCTATGTACTGGAAACGGAATGTAGGCAAACAAACAAACGGGTTTATTTAAGTGTCGAGGAGATGAATAGAATCTTCGTGATAGTTGAGAAATGGAGTGAAGATCGTTATAAAATACCTGCTAACGTAGGTACAAGAAGAGAGCAGATTAGTGACGCACCCTCATACGCCGTTGTATGTACGTTGTGTATAAATAACGATCGGCCATGCATTGATATACGGCTGATGTGGAAGAATGCTTCTAATAATAACGCTCTTGTTCCTACGCGAAACCGTTTCATCCTCGACAGAATGTTTGAAATCGTCGGATTCCGCAAGCTGAAACCTATATTAGACGCGCGTGTTACGGATATGCTTTATTTTGATACAATACTTGAATACGCATACACCGCTCTGCTCGATGTGTTTACCGAGTGTAGGGCTGAACAAGGTGAGAATGGTCTAGAGCTGGACGTTTATTTAAAAAGTTTAGACTCTTTGAAATACCATGAACTTTGGTACAAAGCAATTGATCGGTACAAGGCTGAGCTCACCTACACCGTTCACCCTGAAGAACTATTTCTTTATATAACGAGCAGTTGTCGTAACGATTTAGAAGATAATTTCAATTGCCGCTATGTTGAGTGAAGACGAGTTCACGATTGAAAAGCTCGGGTCGGTAGAAATAAACCCTCGATTGGAAAAGCGTGTTTATAAACTTGTGTTTAATAATGTAACTAACGATGAACTCTTTGTGCGTACTTTTGATTGTATTCTAGACGTATTTAAAGATGACACCAACCGGTTGTAAAGTGGGAACAAAAATAGTACTGAACGATATGAAAGCCCTTCATATCGAGTACAGGTTTCCCTATACTTAAAGCGATGAAATATTATTAAACCGCATATACTGCGTAATGCAGAGCAATAATGATGTAATTGTAAACTCGATTAAGTGCGAGTTTAGTATTTTGAAAAAAAAAGTGAAATGTATTTATATATTTAACATATTTTTGTGATATTTCTCCTGTACTGTTATATTGAAGGATTATATGCATATTCCTCGTTCATATTTCTATTATTATTGATCATTCAAATGTATATTTATTTTCTATATATCTCCATAATGTGTTGTGTGTGTGTGTGTGTGTGTGTGTGTGTGTGTGTGTGTGTGTGTTTCTCCTGTACTGTTATATTGACGGATATATGATTATATGCATATTCCTCGTTCATATTTCTATTATTATTGATCATTCAAATGTATATTTATTTTCTATATATTTATAATAAACAGAATGATGCAATGTTGTTTTACTTAATTCTTTTGGTTAATTATATCATGTTGCGCCTTCTAAACCTACTAGCGGAATTCTAAACCAACTTTTAAGAAAATAAATGGTACAATCTGGCAACTGTGTACCTGAGCAATGGTATCTGGCAACTCTCCATAATAATGTATACAATTAAAACGGTATCTGGCACCTCTCCATAATAATGTATACAATAAGAAGTGGTATCTGGCAACTCAACCTGAACAAGCCATTTACGCCTTCTAAGCCAACTGGCTAATAAAATAATCAAATGTTCCTGTTATGTTCAAATTATGATGTGGAAGAGTGAGCAACGACTCCCTGACGAGATGTATTTCTTGAACTGATCCACAGAACAGCTGTTCACATCTTCTGAAGACTGCATGTTCCACATTTTACAAGAAAGAAATTATAAATATATCCATTCCTTTAATTATAGTTTTAAAAAAGAAAAGAGCATTCGGTTTCCACGTTAAACTGTGGGTCTAAGGCGGAGTGAAAACCTTAACCGTTGTTACAATTCTGGGAAGAGCTAGTTGTTATTATTACTAAAGAGACAAATCGTGCATTAGCATGTTTTGCGGTCATGCTACCCCCAGATCAAATGATCCTGTTATTTTAAATCCGGTTCAATAATCAAATGTTCCTGTTATGTTGAAATGTGGAAGAGTGAGCAACGACTCCCTGACGAGATGTATTTCTTGAACTGATCCACAGAAGAGCTAGTTGTTATTATTACTAAAGAGAAAAATCGTGCATGTTTTGCAATCATACTACCCCCGGATCAATAATCAAATGTTCCTGTTATGTTGAAATGTGGAAGAGTGAGCAACGACTCCCTGACGAGATGTATTTCTTGAACTGATCCACAGAACAGATGTTCACAGTTTCTGAAGGCTGCACGCGCCACAGATCTTATAGACAATGCAGGTCCTGTATATGAGCTTTAATTATCTCGATGAAATAGTGAGCAATCATTCTCTGACGAGATGTATTTCTGAATCCACGTTAAACTGTGGGTCTAAGGCGGAGTGAAAAGCGTTCCAATTCGGCGAGAAAGAGTTAATTACACTGGTCAACAAAGTTTTTTCATCAGAGTAAAATTTGTGGTGGCTGGATAGAATTTTTCACGCTGATTCCAAAACTGCATTCAGATTTTTTCTAGCACGTATAGTTTTCAAGATGAAGGCATATATATAACTACACAGATTTAAACATTTTAAATAGGCAAAATACTAATATTTCAACATTTGATTGTGTTTATTTTATTGTGTTTTTTTAGTTTATTCATCTTATTTATTTCAATTATCTTAATTATACATCTTATGTATTTCAGGTGTGAGCTTTTACGTCTAGCAGCATTGTGATTCACTTTTGAAGGTAGACATTTAGAGCCTAAAAAGTTAACCCAAGGACAGTTGAATGATCTTGTTAGAGACTTATCGCTGTCGAAAGAGAAATCAGAGCTTCTCGCCTCAAGACTAAAGGAGAACAATTTACTTGAGAACAATGTTCGTATTAGTTACTACCGAAAGCAGAATTTTGAATTAACAGCATTCTTTTCAGTAGACGGTCCTCTCTGTTATTGCCATGACATCAATGGACTATTTACAGCCATATCTCAGACGTATGTGGCATCTGAGTGGCGCCTCTTTATTGATTCGTCGCAGAGAAGCCTGAAAGCAGTTCTTTTGCATAATGGTAATATAATGCCATCCATCCCCATTGCCCATTCCGTCCATCTAAAAGAGACATATGACAATATGGATATACTACTTAAGGCAATCAAATACGACAGTCATCAATGGAATGTTTGTGGAGATCTAAAAGTTATAGGAATGCTTATGGGTATGCAGTCAGGATTCACAAAATTTTGTTGTTTCCTTTGCCTGTGGGACAGTCGCGCCACTATAGAACATTACACCAAAAGTGACTGGCCACTTAGGTATACATATGTCCCAGGGATAAGCAATGTCCAGTCTGTCCCTTTAGTGGATCCCCAAAAGATCTATCTGCCACCTCTTCACATTAAACTTGGTTTAATGAAGAATTTTGTTAAAGCAATGGGTAAAGTCAATTCTGAAGGGTTCCAATACCTTTCAAGGAAATTTCCGAAGGTTACTGCAGCAAAATTGAAGGAAGGAATTTTTGTTGGGCCACAAATAAGGGAGGTTTTGAATGACACTGAATTTGAAAAAGTCCTAAGTCCGCTGGAATTGAAGGCTTGGCTGGCGTTCAAATGGATATGTGAAAACTTTCTTGGAAGCAACAAGTCACCTGCGTATAAGGATGGAGTCAAGAACCTCCTTGATGCCTTCAAAGAAATGGAGTGTCGAATGTCGTTAAAAATTAACTTCCTGCATTCCCACTTAGATTTCTTTCCTGAAAACCTTGGTGCAGTGAGTGACGAGCAAGGAGAGCGCTTCCATCAAGATATTCAGATGATGGAGAAGCGCTACCAAGGATATTGGAATGAAAGCATGATGGCGGACCATGGTTGGATGCTGTATCGTGACAATCCAGGCCAAATTTACAAAAGGAAATCACACTCACAGCGCTTTTAATAAAATAATGTATATATTCTTTATTTATAAGTACATTGAATAAGGCATATGATGTATTTGTTGTTTAGCATTCCTAAGTGTGATCTATACATCCATAACTTTTCTTATAGCAATATCAAAAACTTAAAAATATCAAAACCAGTGTATCTATATAACTATACGTGCTAGAAAAAAAAATAAAACCAGATTCGGAATCAGCGCGAAAAATGCATTAAGAAAAGTGTGATCATGTTTGTGATGAGAAAAAAAGTTTCATTTTGTTGGCCAGTGTTATTATTACTACTGTAATTTGTACCACCCTATATATAAATATCCATTCCTTTATTTATTTTAAAAGAATGAACACAACTCTCTCTCTCTTTCTTTCTATATATATATATATATATATATATATGTATATGGAAAGAAAAGAGCATTCGGTTTCCACGTTAAACTGTGTGTCTAAGGCGGAGTGAAAAGCTTTCCAATTCGGCGAGAAAGAGTTAATTATTATTACTACTGTAATTTGTACCACCCTATATATATATATCCATTCCTTTATTTATTTTAAAAGAATGAACAAAACTCTCTCTCTCTTTCTTTCTTTCTATATATATATACACGAGATAGGTGTACGCTTGGTGTGAATGAATTCACACGAAGGTGTGGTCTGGTAAAGTAAAGATTTGAAAACCTGGAAATTCCCTGCGTGGAGCTTGATAATGACGTCAGAACGACATTGTATAAAGGCAGGCGAAACTTTCACTTTACTCATTACAAGATTGGAAATAGAGGATAGAGTCGTGTTAGTTAGCTCTCTGTGCCTTGACCAATTCCTAGGTGGTGAACATGATATCTGACATTCCAAACGGGTTTGAAGCACACAAGTTGATAAATATATCGCTCGGTAAAATTGCATCCAGACGTTCCAGAAGAGCTGGTGCATCTTTGCATAAATCATTATTAGTTACCACTGTGTTACATAAAGCCCGTTTTGTTTACTTAGAAGCAGCACATAATTACCTCCACACAATATTTTACCCGCCACAAGGGCAACCTGAGGAGATTGTCCCCGACCCACCTCAAGCGCCCGCACCATTACCTGAAGTGTCCGTTACCCCAGTGAGCCCTCTCGATTGTGGTGTCAATAATATCAACCAAGATGATTATTCACCCATTGAATGCATTAGTGAAGAGTGTAAATCTAGATTAGAAGACAACGACTGTGAAGTAGACTCGAGCAGTGAATATGGTTGCAACGAAACCTTGCACCATACCAGAAAAAGACGGAGAGTTTCTGATCAGGAAATAAAGGCTGCAGTTTACTCAATTTTACCAAAACGAATCAAAGATAATTTAGAACATGAACAATGCTCAGGCTGTTATTTTAGCGACTAAAATTTTGTGTTGATGTGGATTCGATCTTACCTCTTGTCGGGTCGGTGTTCTGAGCAGACAGGCAAACGACGAGATTTTTCAGCATGGAAGATGACTACATAACTTCTCTCGTGATCAACTTGGAATCCTTGAATTTCTATAAAATCTGTCCAGACGGTCTTCGTCTCGAATCTATTTTAAAACCGGTATTAATTCGTGAACATAGGCTAAAAGTATTTAATAGAATGCTTTCTTTAAAGTATTAGGTTACTGTTGTTTGTGATCACCAAATCTATGCATTTGTTTTTTCTTCTTTTCTGTTATTTCTTGTGTTAACATAATTTCAATTGTTAACTTATTTATCACGTGTTTTTAAATATATATGTCTTGAATATAATCATTGATGTGTCTATTGTTAACTCGTACACTTCGGTTGAAAATGTAAATGTCGTCATCATGGACAATCTTAAGTATTTTTATCACTATATTAATGTATATCATGATGAGGCTCGTAGTGAGGTTGTGGCTAGTGCCCTGCGTGAGTTTTTAGCAGACTTTAGAGACGAGTATCGTTTGCTGGGCAGAAAGGAAAAATATGAGCACATGTTCCTCTCAAACAGTGCGCCGGAGTGTGAAGATGTTTAGTAAAACATTATAAAATGTGCCTAGTTCGTGAAAATTATCCTGAGGGAAACTGTCTGGTGCGTAGTCTGGTAGTGATAAAACCGAAATTAATTCTTGTACCGGAAAAACACCTACCCAATATGTACAACAATTCGCCGCACACGTTGATTATGGTGCGACTCGCTGATCATACGAGTTCGAACAAGCCCATTCACGTATCATCGAGTCAGCCGCCCATCGAACCGTTCCTGCCTACCTGCGTGCCTCACACGGCTCATAGTTATCTCAGAGCTTGAACCGAGTGGACGCGCGCTCCTCGAATACGATGGAACTTCCTTTGAGCAGCATTCTCAACGCCTCGTACGATGTGTCCGTGACGAAATCGTTGCGCGTGTTCAGGCGTAAATCCGGTACCGTTAGCTATGTACTGGAAACGGAATGTAGACAAACAAACAAACGGGTTTATTTAAGTGTCGAGGAGATGAATAGAATCTTCGTGATAGTTGAGAAGTGGAGTGAAGATCGTTATAAAATACCTGCTAACGTAGGTACAAGAAGAGAGCAGATTAGTGACGCACCCTCAGTCCCTCATACGCCGTTGTATGTACGTTGTGTATAAATAACGATCGGCCATGCATTGATATACGGCTGATGTGGAAGAATGCTTCTAATAATAACGCTCTTGTTCCTACGCGAAACCGTTTCATCCTCGACAGAATGTTTGAAATCGTCGGATTCCGCAAGCTGAAACCTATATTAGACGCGCGTGTTACGGATATGCTTTATTTTGATACAATACTTGAATACGCATACACCGCTCTGCTCGATGTGTTTACCGAGTGTAGGGCTGAACAAGGTGAGAATGGTCTAGAGCTGGACGTTTATTTAAAAAGTTTAGACTCTTTGAAATACCATGAACTTTGGTACAAAGCAATTGATCGGTACAAGGCTGAGCTCACCTACACCGTTCACCCTGAAGAACTATTTCTTTATATAACGAGCAGTTGTCGTAACGATTTAGAAGATTATTTCAATTGCCGCTATGTTGAGTGAAGACGAGTTCACGATTGAAAAGCTCGGGTCGGTAGAAATAAACCCTCGATTGGAAAAGCGTGTTTATAAACTTGTGTTTAAAAATGTAACTAACGATGAACTCTTTGTGCGTACTTTTGATTGTATTCTAGACGTATTTAAAGATGACACCAACCGGTTGTAAAGTGGGAACAAAAATAGTACTGAACGATATGAAAGCCCTTCATATCGAGTACAGGTTTCCCTATACTTAAAGCGGTGAAATATTATTAAACCGCATATACTGCGTAATGCAGAGCAATAATGATGTAATTGTAAACTCGATTAAGTGCGAGTTTAGTATTTTGAAAAAAAAAAGTGAAATGTATTTATTTATTTAACATATTTTTGTGATATTTCTCCTGTACTGTTATATTGAAGGATTATATGCATATTCCTCGTTCATATTTCTATTATTATTGATCATTCAAATGTATATTTATTTTCTATATATCTCCATAATTGTGTGTGTGTGTGTGTGTGTGTGTGTGTGTGTGTGTGTGTTTCTCCTGTACTGTTATATTGACGGATATATGATTATATGCATATTCCTCGTTCATATTTCTATTATTATTGATCATTCAAATGTATATTATTTTCTATATATTTATAATAAACAGAATGATGCAATGTTGTTTTACTTAATTCTTTTGGTTAATTATATCATGTTGCGCCTTCTAAACCTACTAGCGGAATTCTAAACCAACTTTTAAGAAAATAAATGGTACAATCTGGCAACTGTGTACCTGAGCAATGGTATCTGGCAACTCTCCATAATAATGTATACAATTAAAACGGTATCTGGCACCTCTCCATAATAATGTATACAATAAAAAGTGGTATCTGGCAACTCAACCTGAACAAGCCATTTACGCCTTCTAAGCCAACTGGCTAATAAAATAATCAAATGTTCCTGTTATGTTCAAATTATGATGTGGAAGAGTGAGCAACGACTCCCTGACGAGATGTATTTCTTGAACTGATCCACAGAACAGCTGTTCACATCTTCTGAAGACTGCATGTTCCACATTTTACAATAAAGAAATTATAAATATATCCATTCCTTTAATTATAGTTTTAAAAAAGAAAAGAGCATTCGGTTTCCACGTTAAACTGTGGGTCTAAGGCGGAGTGAAAACCTTAACCGTTGTTACAATTCGGGGAAGAGCTAGTTGTTATTATTACTAAAGAGACAAATCGTGCATTAGCATGTTTTGCGGTCATACTACCCCCGGATCAAATGATCCTGTTATTTTAAATCCGGTTCAATAATCAAATGTTCCTGTTATGTTGAAATGTGGAAGAGTGAGCAACGACTCCCTGACGAGATGTATTTCTTGAACTGATCCACAGAAGAGCTAGTTGTTATTATTACTAAAGAGAAAAATCGTGCATGTTTTGCGGTCATACTACCCCCGGATCAATAATCAAATGTTCCTGTTATGTTGAAATGTGGAAGAGTGAGCAACGACTCCCTGACGAGATGTATTTCTTGAACTGATCCACAGAACAGATGTTCACAGTTTCTGAAGGCTGCACGCGCCACAGATCTTATAGACAATGCAGGTCCTGTATATGAGCTTTAATTATCTCGATAAAATAGTGAGCAATCATTCTCTGACGAGATGTATTTCTGAATCCACGTTAAACTGTGGGTCTAAGGCGGAGTGAAAAGCGTTCCAATTCGGCGAGAAAGAGTTAATTATTTATTATTACTACTGTAATTTGTACCACCCTATATAAATATCCATTCCTTTATTTATTTTAAAAGAATGAACACAACTCTCTCTCTCTTTCTTTCTATATATATATATATATATATATATATATATATATATATATATATATATATATGGAAAGAAAAGAGCATTCGGTTTCCACGTTAAACTGTGTGTCTAAGGCGGAGTGAAAAGCTTTCCAATTCGGCGAGAAAGAGTTAATTATTATTACTACTGTAATTTGTACCACCCTATATATATATATCCATTCCTTTATTTATTTTAAAAGAATGAACAAAACTCTATCTCTCTCTCTTTCTTTCTATATATATATATATATTATATATATATACACACGAGATAGGTGTACTCTTGGTGTGAATGAATTCAAAATGAATCTATAGTTTCATTGGTACGTTTTTATTTCCCACTAACTGTGTACACGAGATAAGTGTACGCATGGTGTAAATGAACTCTGAAGCTGTTCTTTTTGCAGACGTTTATACAGAAAACACGTAATTACATTCAATTGTTAGGTCTTTCAGGTTTGCCCACCTCATCCACTTTATTTCTTTCGCTGATTATTATTTAATATAATTGTGTGTATATCTTTCAATAACAGAGATGTTATCTAAGAATATGACACCATACAAATTACGCGTAAATAAAAATATAAAACATTTTCTTCGCTTCGAGAATGTGTCTCATTGTAGAAGTAATAACAACAACAAAATTAAGAATTGGATTGAAGCGAGGTTTATCCCGAGTAGACTGGAACAAAGGTCAAATTGCGGTCATTTCAAAAAGGCCTCTGGGCAAACAGGTGTGATTCGAGTCGGGAATCGTTTCCTCGTGTGTGTGTGTGTGTGTGTGTGTGGTGTGTGTGTGTGTTGTGCACGATTTGTTCTTTCGTGTATTATATATATACAAGCACAGATGGGGTGAGAAGTTTGGGGGGAATGAGGGAGGAGGGGGGACGACCGTGTGTTTTGAATTGTCGTTTATTTCAACTTTCTTCGTAAGGTTTCTTTTGTTTTCGTTTTTCCAATGTTATTCGTGCCTTAATTGTGATATTTATAATAAAATAGGAATTAAGTGATTTATTGTGTAAAGAGCGTGTGTTTAAATTATTTATTTAATAAACAGATGAATCTTCTTAATTCCAACAATTAAAAGAAATTCTGTATTGATTAACTACCATCATATAAATATATTGTGATATTTTGATTAATATATGGTTTAATTTAATAAATATTGCTATCTGGCAACTCAGCCTTCGATTAGAAAAATATATAGCACAAACTGGCAACTCAGCCTTCTATTAAATACATGGCGCTATCTGGCAACTCAGCCGGATTAGAGGTCTATAAAAGAGCGAGAGGCTGACGACGGAGTCATACAAGCTCGGCTCCCAGCCGAGCAAGGACCTCTGGTCCTTTCTCTTTCTGGCCCTTTGGGAAAACCCCTTAGAGGCCTATTAGGTTAGGTATAACCCTTTGGGGAAAATAGCTTGGGGGAGAACTCCGCCTCCAAGTTGCATGCCATTGCAATCGACAACAAAGGTCGATACTCTCTCTCTCTCTCTCTACCCTTCAGGTGTACCCCTCCCCCCTTGGCTCCTTCTAAGCCAACTGGCTGATTAGGAACCTATAAGACAACGCCTACTCGGCTGAAGTCTTAATATGCACTTGGCTCCTGCCAGGTGAACGCCTCTCCTCCTTCTTTCTCTTGGGGGATAACGCCGCCTCCAAGTTTCCTTGTTGCACCTGCAGCATCCCCCCACCCCCTTTGCAACTTTGGGGATTTTTTGGCAACACCCCACCCCCTTTGCAACATTGCGACATTACGTAATAATTTGCAACATTCCTGCACTCTAACCTTTTGCAGCTATACTACTCTTGCTAAATACAGACATCTTTTATCATGTTAAAACTGTAGGCCTAAGGTGGAGTGACAAGCTTGACTTTCGCCAGAATGAACAATTCGGGATCATCCGAAGTGTCTACTTACATCATATACATCATATACATCATATACATTTTCTCTGAAACGAATAAATAGAATTCGATAAAAATTTGCTGACACACTATACTACTCACGCCATTTGTTTAACATCAGTTTGGAGAGAATGTCATTGGTTTGGACTATCGGAAGTACTATGGAAGCGGCATTGATTGGCCTACCTATTCGCCTGATCTCAATCTGTGTTTTGTGGGGATACCTCAAAGATAGAGTTTACCAGAGCAACCCAAAGACTTTGGAGGAGCTGAAATCATCGATTGAACGTCAAATCGTTGACATTCCGACAGAGGTTCTCCACAACGTGGTATCTAATTTTGGGATGAGGTTGCGAAAAATCGATGTGCTGTCTCTCCACTTCGACGAACACATTGTCATATAAATGGCTTGAGATGCTGATTTGAATGGCGTTTGAACTATCTTTATACTCTCAATAGTTTTGGTGAAATAAAGGCTTAAACTTGGTACGTACCTTTCGGGCCACCCTCTATTTAGATCGCAGCTACCATAACTTGTTCTAATAGGTTATTTACTATGCATTCTCAATAGAACCGTCGAGGATGTTAAATTGTTTTTTCATACTTGAAATTATTTACTTCTAATACGCGTAGGTTTTTTAATGTTAAGCCGGTGTAACAGGCGTCAACCACTTTAGGTGGGCTAAGCTCTAGAGTGCAAGGTGCCTGACGGTGAAACACACTCCAGAGTAATTTTCACCTAGGCACCGTTCACTTATAGTGCATTTTACCATCAGGTGAGATGCACGCTACTATGTTGAAAAACGCTCTACTTCACAAAGTGAAAATATGAGCATTAAAGCTTTATACAGGCACAATCTACATAATATTCCTGAATGCAAAAAACAGAACTCGTTAGTTATTTTATAAACCACAATTTATTTAATTTAATTAATGATTATTCTACACGTCTCTAATTAATCTTGCTGCTGACACTGAAAACACGCTCAAAATGGTTACCAGAATTTTTCAAGTAAATTGTTATCATTGATGCTTCATTGACTTTTTGGTGATGAATTGGTTTATAAATAAACCAACTTGCACTTGTTGCTTCTGGTGGTTGATAATATATAGCTATTTTAGTATTCAGAGCTGAAGCCAAAGCCATAAGTTCTATGTCCGTTCCCCAGATGGTGTCTTCTTCCATGTTGCTGCTTTTCAAGTATTCATTTACTTTTTGCCCAATCATTGCTTCAGACCTTGGTCTATACAATGGGTTTTTAAAGTTTGTACAGCAGTTTCTCTAAATGTGGCATGATGCTCCTTCGACAATGTAACTTCCTTACTTACAGCTTTAAAAAGACAATTGCCATCACGTGCAATCTTATCCACCTAAGTGGCTTGCCTAATGCCTTACATTTATATCTCAGTTCTCTATTGGGCTTCGGGCTTGGCAGACCTAATTCTACCGATTTTGCTAACCTCCATGTAGCCGTACTTGGGATA
>JAJOZX010003581.1:262500-342500 GCA_023014485.1 Bathynomus jamesi | reverse complement strand
ACACATATGGGTAAATATGCTAAGTTGGTTGAAGTCATATCTCTCTAATCGTCACCAGTATGTTAAAGTATTAGGTTGTAACATAAATTCTGCTCGATTAGAAAACGGACGATAGATAATAGAATAACCTCAAGATAATGTGAAATAGTTTTAGAAATGTTGCAAAATACACGCGGCGACAGGTTCGCACAGGTTTTATCACGATAGAGAATAATACAGAATGACTTAGGCTAGTGTAGGCTTAGGCTACTGTAGGATTAGGTTAATGAATATTTTCTGTGATGTTTTTCATACAGTTACAACGCCACCCCTACGATATTACAGTAAGTGAAAAAACAGGGAGCCCACGAAAGAGCATATTCGACATGTGATGCTCTATGAGTTCCATAAAAGATCTAACGCTAGTGAATCCGCAAAAAACATTCAAGGAGTTTATGGAAATGATGTTGTGAGAAGAGATGGTTTGAGAAATTCAGAAATGGAGACTTCTGTCTGAAAGATTATATCAACGAACAGGACGACCAAATGAGTTAGATAAAGAGTTGCTGAAAGCAACAGTGGAGGAAAACCCAACGGTAACTGTAAGAGAACTTGGCCTGCAACTCGGCGTTAGCCATATGCCCATTCATCGTCATTTGAAGCTGTTAGGAAAAGTAGTGAAGGTTGTAAAATGGATTCCGCATGATTTGTCACAAGCGAATCCTCAACATCGAATCGATATTTGCACAACACTGCATTCTCGGCAACTGCAGGCACCGTTTTTGAATCGGATCGTTACTGGGGATGAAAAATGGGTCCTCTATAACAATATTATCGTCGACATCAGTGGCTTAGCTGTGAAACAAAGCCTGAACCTCAGCCAAGGAATGGACCCCATCCAAAGAAAATTTTGCTATGCGTTTGGTGGGATATGCAAGGAATTATTCATTTTGAGCTTCTGCCAGATAACCAAACAATCACAGCTGAAGTCTACTGCCAACAACTCCAACGACTGAAGATGGCATTGCAAGAAAAACGTCCCGCATTAATTAATCGCAGAGGTGTTCTATTCCACCAGGATAACGCGCGCCCTCACACTGCTCGAATCACCACTGCCCAATTGGAGGCATTTGGTTGGGAAAAAATGCCCCATCCACCTTATTCCCCGGACATCGCACCTTCAGACTACCATTCATTCATAAGTCTGCAACACCACCTAGATGGACAAAAATTGCAATCCAGGGAAACTATCGGAAACGAAGTGATCGCTTTTTTAATTCGAAACCAAGGGATTTCTTCGAACGTGGCATAAAAAAAACTTTTCTACAGGTGGGAGGAGGTTATAGAAAAAGAAGGGAATTATATTGATGATTAATTTGTTATTATGTCATTTAATTTTTGATGTGAATAAACTAAAAATTCGAGCAAATTTGTCCTTATAAGTCCTTTAATTTTTGTTCTGAATAAACTAAAAAATCGAGCAGAATATATGTTACAACCTTATAAATGACATTTCATCAGAATATGCTATTTTGGAAAGTGGGATTCCACAGGGATCAATCTTTGGACCCTTACTCTTAGGGGGACTGGGTGTGGGTGTATCTTCCCTGCATGACGTCTATTAGCGGTGGGACTGAGTATGCTCACGTTTCGCCTTCGCCTAATTTAACATTATTATATTCTTTATTAAAAAAACAATATACGACAGCCGGGAGTCTAGCTATTTGAAGTGGAGAATGCAAGAAACCAACTCTTTATTCTACCAGGCCAATGGGTGGCCCGGTTTCACAATTATTTACCCCCTAGTGGGAGCCGCCTTGTCGTGGTGGGGGTGCTTGAAGTCCCGTTGATCTGATGAGCCACACCAGCAGGAGGCTTGTCCCCACTTCCTCCTGATCGAGGAAAGGGCTACCCATGCTGGGAGAGTCAGCAGGGAGGGATGAGACTAAATGGTTCCTAGGGTGCGCCGGTGGCCTTGAGAGCGGGCTGGTGACCCTTCCTCCAGCCTAGTCCACCAAGGTCTGGGGAGTAGTAGTTCTCCCACGTGCTTGCCGTGCGTGGCGACCCGTAAGGCTGTGAGACGGGAGTCCTGGAGTCTGAGCGATGCCGCATGCCGCGCGCTTTACGGCTCGCAACACGCCTCTTTGGTCCTTTATTCCGGCTAGACGGGCGGCTTGACTGTTACAGGCCCGGTCAAGCCAATTGGTTGGTCTTATTGGCTGGGGTCAAGCTTCCACCACGAGGTCGGCATGGCCTCCCCTTGTTGGGCTCCGTGGTGGGTGGGGAGGTGGAGGGGCGAATATTTAATTATATGTTTATGGAAACATACAATCCCAATCCTTCTCGGCCTGACCTTTCTCCTGACGACCCCGGCATGTCCTCGGACCTTTCTCCTGACACTTCCGATTTGTCCCCTGGCCTCTCTCCTGACGACCCTGGCACCGCTACTGCTCTCCCTCCTGACGACCTTGACACCTCTACTGCTCTCCCTCCTGACGACCCTGGCATGTCCACGGACCTCTCTCAAAGTGCCTCCCTTATAGCTACCCTGGAGCCCTTCCGGGCCTCGGGTGGCTCCGATGGAACAAAGGCCTCTGTCCCCTCCGTTTCGGCCTCGCATACTGTCAAGCCGAAGCGTGTAAAGACTACCCCGAAGGCACAGAGTTCCAAGGGCTCTAACCGGAGGGGTAAGAGTTCTACCCAATCTGTCACTGAATTCTTACCGGGGGTGTTTGAACCCAGAAACTACAAGAAATTTTTAGTGATTAAAGCTTTGGAAGGTCAGTCCATCATGGACCTTGATATTTTTTATGTTCGTCGCACCTTGGTGGCAGCGTGTGGCCGTGAACTGAGAGTCTCTGACAAAAGGGATGGTAGCCTCGTTGTTGAGGTGTCATCCCCAGAGAAGAGTGCTAGGTCGCGTGCTATATCGGCTGTGCCAGGTGCTGATATCTCTTGTGTTCCTCATGCCACGCTCAACCAGTGTAGGGGTGTTGTATTCCCCTGTGACCTGGTGCGTTATTCCAAGTAAAAGCTTGTCAGGGAGTTGAAGGAACAGCACGTTGTGAAAGTAAAATGCTTCCAAAAGAAGGTGGCTGGCGTTCTTACTCCAACCCCAACACTACTCATAGCCTTTGATAGGTTTGACTTCCTGAAGTCATAAAGGTGGCATGGCTTCGACTCCCTGTCAAGCTGTATGTCCCCAACTCTAAACGATTTTCCACTGCCAGGCGTATGGACATGTCAGCCGCTTCTGCCGCCCTGCAGAAGGGCCTCTCTGCTGTGTGTGTAAATTGTGGGAAGTGTGGGCATGAGAGTGTGGACTGTGAGTCCAGCCTCGTGCTACCACTGCCGGGGTACCATCCTACGTCATCTAGAGACTTGACCAGTACAAACTGGAGAAGTTCATTCTGACCATAAGGGCGAGGGACAGGGTAAGTTTTGCTGAAGCAAAGAGCATGGCACTTTCACAGCATGTTCGTCCTGGGATATCTCATGCTTCGGTGATGGCACACCATACTGCTTGTCGTTCCTCTGATCCAAAGTCATCTCGTCCTCAGCCATTCAAACAGCCAAAAACTCCATTAGGGCGATCTACGTCACTCAGTATTATCCCGACTTCTGGCACTCCCACTTCTAAGATTATACCAAAGCTATCTATGACGTATGTGGAAACTTCTAGGGTGGTAGATCCTCCCACACCGAAGAGATTCCTTAGTGACGAGTCCGTCGAGGGGATTCTACCATTCAAAGTTCAGCCTTCGAGACCTTCTGGTGGGTCTCTGAAGGCTCCCACCGTCATCCCTCTCACAGTGGCACCGGCTGCTCTGCCGGATGCCTCTGGTGATCTGGTTCCTACTGCCACTCTACCGTCAGCAGAAGCCCCTTGGCCACGGGATCGAGGTCCTGTAGCATCCCCACTGGTGGGTGGCTCTGTACGGATGCCCTTGAGCCCCTACAGTAGGGTGTACCATGCTCAGGTCTAATATTGAAAAACTTGGAATTTCAAGATTGGCAGTATGTATTCCTATGTGAAATTTAATTTTAAGAGGGGTTCGTCTTCTGCAACTTTTGCGAAAAATCGCATTTAAGTGTTCAAAATCGTACTTTTTTGTCGAAAAATGGGATTTTTGGCCAATTTCAAAGACTTGGTAGCCTCAAATGACCTCCATATGTTCCATATTGTTCACATACACACTTATGCATTTCTAGGGGCAGGCTTGTACCCATTAAGATCAGCCAAAGTGGTTCATAAGCCCTAAAATAACCAAAATCACCCAAAATGGTCCAAAACTAAGGAATTGTATGAATTTTAGTCTCCTATACACCACATTTCGCGGCTGTTCTCTTCATCAGGCAGAATCTTTTTGTTCTTCTTTCTTGGTCTTGCATTTTCTTTTTTTTAGAAACGCCTCCACCAATTTTTATTTATTTTCTTTTTGGCATCACTGAGTGTGATGGCAGCTGCCCCCACCTTTCCGCAAGCTGCTGTGACGTTCAACCTTTTTTTGCAATTGCAATTCTTCTTTAATATTTGTATAAGTCCCTCCTCCACCCCCAGCTTGTAATAATATGCTGGTCAACTAAATGTTTTGAGATTTTTTCTTCTGAAAGCATCTTCATTTGTCTAGCAGGTCTTGTAGAGATCTAAAACATGTTCATAATGTCTTGCTTTGACTTGAAAATTGGCAACAATTCTCTGTGATCGATCCTAGCACGAACAAAACCATCTCTTCTCTCTTGCCCATACACTGCATGAGCTGTAGCTGAAACTTCCTGGACTGCTCTTTCACAGCTTTGAGTGTGAACTGAGAAGTTCTCAACTTCAAGTGGAGACCTGAGAAGCTCCTCAACTTCTCCTCTTGACATCTTACAAGTGAAGAGTGGCTCATACAGTTTCTTCTTATCCCAATTAATCAGAGTAATTGGAGAAGTGGCATCAAAATTCAGTTTAGGGTTTCTATGAGTTCTCAGACTCATGTCTCCATACTCAGACTTACCTCTGATCTTCTTGATCATCTAACCCCCTCCCATGCCCTCTCCTCCTCATCCTCACTGCACAAAAGAGAGGCAATGAGGTTCTCACTGTGAGCATGATATGCTCCACGAACTATCACATGAGTGATTATGTTCCTGACTTCAGAGGTCTGGCTTCTCAGCAGTCCCAGAGCGGTCACAATATGGTGAGATCCATACCTCATGTGGTGCTTCACCTTGATCTCAAAATACATCTTGAAGTAGAAATACAGGCAGAACTTCAGCAGCACCTCCAGCTTCTTCAACACCTCCCTCTTCAGACCATGCTGCCTTATCCACAGCATCAATAGAGCCTCACCTGTAGTCAGCCAGCGTGACTGATTCAGTGGGCCACACTTCAGACCAGCAACTTCCTTTCTCAAATCTCCTGTCTTGAGAGCTTTGATCAGCAAGTAGCAGTTCTTCTGGTTAGTGCTAAGGTTCTGTACAATGTCTTCTGGCAGTTCAGTTATATCTTCTTCTCCTGGCAGAGCCTTGAAGCTAAAGTTGACAGGTATGTCATCGATCTTCTCCAAAAGTTTTCCTATTGGGCCACTGAACCAAGACTTGTGCGTTAGGGCGGGTCATACTATGCATTTTTTTTAAATCAATGGAGAGGGGTGTTCAAATGACATATTTTGGTGTATAGAACACAATTCTGAAGAAAATATTTAATTCTGATAACCCTAACCTACATCATTTTGGAGTTGATTATTATTAAATTGTTGATTATTTTACTATTGTAGTTACCCCAGAATATGTCTTCTCACGTTTTCTATCATGGCTGCTCACGTTATCTCTCATAGAGCATTGTTCTAACTAATTCATATAAACACATATAATGTGTGCACAAGAAACAGGTGAGGACATTGAAAAGGCAGTGGATGGAAAGGAAAGCAGAGAAAAGGAGAAGGAGCAAGGAGGAAAGTGCTGCAGTAGCAGAGAAGGCAGCCAGGAAGGATGTTAAGAGATTTTTGGCAGATGGTGATGAGGATCTGGAATTGGAGAGAAGTGGTGATGAAGATGAGTTTGTTCCTGAAGTTGAGCTCTTCCCTCAAACTGACCCTGAGCCAGCAGCTTCGGCAAAGGTACAGAAAAACTATGATGAGATTCAAAACATTGCCTTTGCTAGTGTAAGGTATGCATAGGGCTGAGGCCAACTGCAGCGATAGCAACAGCAGCTCTGATTGACGCAGGAATCATCATCACAGAAGACAATACAAGTAAAGTGATTGATAAGAGCAAGGTCAAGAGAGCACAGGAGAAGTTGATGAGAGAGCTGTGGGAACAGTTCGAGAAGAAGTGCAGGGAGGAGGGGGGGATCTCTTGCATCCTCTTTGATGGGCGGATTGACCTGACCAATGTGATGATGGAAGCTGAGGGTAGTGACCAATCTTTTCCCGGAAAGATCAAGGAAGAACACTATAGTGTTGTTAGTGAGCCTGGCAGCTACTATCTGTTCCACTTTACCCCAGAGAAAGCAACTAAAGAGGAGTCACATGCGGAGAAGATTGCTAAGGTCCTGTTTGCCTGGCTGAAAGAGAGGGGTTATGATAAGACCTTGTTGGCCATTGGAGGAGACTCAACAAATGTCAACACTGGTGTGAAAGCTGGAGTAATGCGGAAGCTGGAGCTGCACCTGGGGAGAAAGCTGGTCTGGTTGGTGTGCAACCTGCACACTGTTGAACTTCCCCTGCGCCATCTCATTGTTGACCTTGATGGCTCTACTCTGTCAGAAAAAAAATTATCCGGGCCAATAGGAAAGCTCCTTGATTCTGCTACAGACTTTGATATCAATCCAAACTTCACCCGAATCTCTGTTGTTCCCCCACTGATCAAGCTTCCTGACAAGGTCATTCAAGATCTCTCAACTGATCAATACTATGGCTATAAAATTGTCTGTGCAGTCAGGGATGGAGTACTTCCTGCAGGGCTGGCTCTGTTAGAGATAGGACCAGTAAACCACAGCCGCTGGCTCACCACAGCGAACAGACTTCTCAGGCTCTGTGTGTCAAAGCACGGACTTAAAGGAAAGAACCTGAAGATTCTGCAATTCATTGTGGAATTCATCATTGGAGTGTATTACCCATGTTGGTTCAACGTGAAGGTCAAGCACTCCTGGATCGAAGGGCCTAGGCACATCCTCTTTCAGCTGGACTGCCTCAAGTCCCAGAGAAAGGAGGTGCTGGATATTGTGATGTCAACTGTGAGAAGATCTGCTTGGTATGCCCACAGTGAAGTCATCCTCCAAACACTACTCTGCTCTGAGGATCAGAAGGAGAGGATTGAAGGGGTGGTGAGAATCCTGGCCATCAGGGGAGAGGGGGACCCGGACACTCAGCTGGGGGACTCCTCTGTTAGGAGCAGAAGGACACCTGACATCAATTGTGATGCTTCCAGCATCGGTGACTTGATCAGCTGGTCAGAAGGTGTGTCAGAGCCACCTCTCACCTGCTCTCTAAGCACCTCCATGGAGGTGCGCAACTGGCCTTGCCACACACAAAGCATTGAGAGGGTTGTTAAAATGGTGATTGAGGCTTCTGCTAAGTACTTCTCACGGGAAAAGAGGGATGGAGGGATCAGGGCTCAGGAGACCAGCAGGAAGCTGATGTCCAAGTCTGAGTCAAAGCAGGATTTGTGCAACCTGGCAAAGTTCAAGATGTCAGGAGAATGATCTTTGTAATTATATCCAGTGATATACATGCAGTTCACCTATTAATAAATATATGTAAAGTTGATTTGGCCTTGTCAATATAAATGATTTACCTTATATCTTTTAATATATTATAAAGGGGTTCAAAAGGGTAAAATTGGCAATTTAGAAATACAAAATGATGTAGGTTAGAGTTATCCTATCCAAAAAATAAGCTCATATTTGAATTCCCCATGTAAAAACACATAATTTAGATATCCCTGATGGTAGGATTTCCTTCAGATTCATGTTGTCACCTGAGTACGACCCGCCCTACTTGTGTGTGTAGGGACCATCAAGCTTGATGATCATGTGCCTGAGGCTGATTTCATTAATATGCAACTGGCATATCAGCCGGTGACACTCGTGACCTAGCAGTCTCTCCAAGTGAGTGATGGCTCCTCCATCAGGTCCTGTGTTTGTGTTGGTGGAGTCACCACCAAGGACCACAATAGTATCTTTAGCACCATAAGCACTAATCCACTCAAACAGAGCCTGAGCTATCTTCATTGCAGGTTTCTCATTTCCTTCAGGTTCTTCTGGTGTACAATGGAAGAGATACTTCCCCTCAGGTTCCCAGGTAACACTATAGTTCTCTTCAGTTGTAATATCAGGATGGATGCGGCCAGTTTCTTCATTGTACCTCAAGATCTTTGTCTTCTTATCTTGTTTTCCATCAAAGAAAATTCCCTTGATCTTCTCTCCCTCTGTCCTTTTCTCCAGGGCCTCCATCGAAGCACCTATTACAGACTTCTTGCCCCTCCACATCTTCATCCTGTTAACAGCTAGATATGCCTTATCAGCAGATAGATGGCCAGCTTTGATGAGATCTTGCAAGAAACCAGTTGCAATGGCTGCTGCAGGAGTGTTTGCCACCTTGAACCTGACTGAAGCCGCAGCAGTGCTTGAGACATCCATGTAGTTCCTCCTGGCAGAGGTGGAGACTTTGCCAGTGTTGAAACTGGAGCTTGTGCCTGGTGCAGTACTGTAAAAATCTGTCTCAGCAGTAGGAGCTCCTCTGCCTGGAAACTCTTGCAAGGAAGTCACCTCATCTTCATCATCATCACCATCATCAGCTCTAAGCAGTAGCTCCTTTCTTCTTCCTCTTTTCCGTTTCTCTTCTCAGCTGTCTTCTGTTCTTCCTCGGTCCTCTTAGCAGCCTTCACCTGCTTCACTGTTTCCTTCACATCAACAGATGCCATCCGGAAGCCAGAAACTTCTGAGGTTTTGATCCTCTGGTAATGGAGCCACTCTAGCTCTAGCTTTGGAATCTTCTGAGGCAGAGGACAGTCACATTTGACATGAACTCTAGCAGCACAGCCAAAGCAACCAGATGCTTCAGTTCCACAGAAAGTGATATCATGTCTGCAGGTTGTTATGTCAAACAATGTATCAAGTTCAGATATTCTCTTCTCTCTCTTTGCAGCCTTCATTCTGCCATTCACTAGGTCAATCATTTCATTCCACCTGACAAGAATCTTCCTGGCAATGGATCTCTCTTGAATGATCACAGGAGGAGTGAACTTGGCATTGCTTTTGCGCCACTGTGCCAGTACCAGTGATGCCAAGTCCTCAGCCAAATCTTGCAGATGGTACTGACCTCTCTTCATATCATCTAGAAGCAGCTTCTCTTCCAGGAGGAGGATTCCTCTCTGAAACACAGCTCTCCAGGTTGGAACTTCTGTGGGAAATAACTGCTTGCCTGAACCCACCAGATCACTCAGCTTTGAACCAGAACTTTTTCTGGTCTTTCGTCCTTGCTTAGCCATGGTGGCTACACAATCTTCACCAAGCTTTGTATCTGAAACATAGAAAATTATCACAGTGAAACTCTAGTAGCCTATAACAGCTGTTACAATAGTTTTATTTGGTAAGAAACCGGTCTGTTACATTTGTACTACAGTGTATGTCCTGCACAGCTATTCTGTACATAACCAGAAGACGAAAAAGTGGAAATTTGAACACTTAAACGTGATTTTTAGCAAAAGTTCAAGGAAAAAAAAACCCTCCTAAAAGTTAATTTTACATAGGAATACATACTGTCAATCTTGAAATTCGCGCTTCAATGAGCATGATACACCCTAATGTAGATCCTTCCAAAGGCCTGGAAACATACTCTAAGCACGCGCACATCATTCAAGCAATAACGCTCACATCCATCAGCTATATTGTAACTATTATCTTCACTAGTACAATACCCGTCGCTTCGCTGACGGTTAGCTAAAGACCCGCCCTACGTGCTGGTAGTAAAACATATCCAAGTAGAGGGCCGGAATATTTTTTGTAGTTCGAAGGCTGTTATTAGCTGTTATTAGCTAGGTTAATTGAATGGTTAGGTTAGGTTAGGTTAGGTTAGGTTAGATTAGGTTAGGTTGGTTAGGTTAGGTTGGTTAGGTTAGGTTAGTTGGTTAGGTTGGTTAGGTTGGTTAGGTTGAGTCGTGATATTTTCGTTAAAGCTTAACCTAACCTAACTTAACCTAACCAATCGTCAAGGGCGTACAGTTGACCTAACCGGGCATTCAACACCCAGGTGCACAACCTCGGGACCTAATCAATATGTGTGTGAAGTTTTATGTTTGTAACTGCTTTCATTTTGGAGCTATGGCTGAAACAGACACACACACACACACACACACACACACACGGACGCACGCACACACGCACGCACGCACGCACGCACGCACACACGCTGAAACACATACACGCACGCACACACGCACGCACACACGCTGAAACACACGCACGCACGCACGCACACACGCTGAAACACACACGCACGCACGCACACACGCTGAAACACACACACGCACGCACGCACACACACGCTGAAACACACACACGCACGCACACACGCTGAAACACACACACGCACGCACGCACACACGCTGAAACACACACACGCACGCACGCTGAAACACACACACGCACGCACGCACACACGCACGCACGCACGCACACACGCTGAAAGTGTGACGGACAGACGGACAGACAGACGGACAGCTCTCTTATTATAGTATAGATTAAAACTGCTGTAGTAGCGATCAAAATCTTCATGCTCACTATCACTCATGTTGGCGTAGTTAAAGTAATGTTTGGGGGAGGTAGTCGTAGAAAAGTGTAAGAGAAATAACCTTTTGAAACTTCAGTGGCTACGCCCATCACCTTGGGTAGATTCGCTAATTTACAAGATGTGAATAATAAAGTGTCTTTAAACTGAACATTACCTCTTATCTGCATCTGTATAAGATTGTTTCCTCTTTTCAAGGGATCGCCGGTAAATATCTCCGATGATTCGTGTTCAAGCAGCTCCTTATAAAGGAACTGTGTGTAAAATTTTGCGCCGTTATGGGCAAGAATATAGACAGTCATTTTTTTTAACTTGTCCGCTAACTTGACAATATAAGACAAAGAGTTTCACGGGACTGTCGTGTGCAATCGTTTTAAAAACGTTTGGAGGTTTACCACATTTGTGATACTCATCACACTCGACCTCCATGCACTCATCGCAGATAGTCTGACGTACAAGTAGATGTGGGATAACCTCTGGTTTCAGCATCCGGATATGTTTCTATATCGTAGTACACAGTTATACAAGGTCTATTTTTAGGCTTAGCATCTTTCATATAACATTCATGCTTTGCACCATCCGCCTTATATTTCTCATGGCATGTAGAACAGTGAATTTCATCACATTTATGCGTGAATTTCCCCCAATTATCAATCATATGAAACATACCACATTCACAGATTCTCATTTTCCTGCAACTGCCAATTGACTTATGGAGCTCAAAGAATTTATTATTAAAAAATGTTCGTCTACACACATTACAGTCCCTCTTCTCAGCTTCAAGTACACGACTTTCACATTTAGAGCTTTTACACTGCTCACATACCATGTGGCATTCCTTACAATGTTTCACTATATCATCCGCAAACTCGAGACATCCCTCACACAAATCATGATGCCTTCCATATTTTCGACTTTTATAATAACTCGCGTAAAGGTCCCTTATATTACGGATGGGGAAATACGTTGACCCTGACAGCCCTAAAATAAGTAGGGGTCTTGTACGATCTTTCACACCGCTTTTAAAAATATACACAGTCATACGACGATCATCCATTCCAAATACAACTATACGAGCATTCATTTCCTGCTCTACCCTTCTCAGCTCTTCAGGACCCATATTGAGTCAAACGCAAGCTTACAATTGAAGCCAGTTTACGGGCACGCTGCACAACCGTAGGGAACCAAATTTTTCTGCTCCCCATAACATACGCGCCAAGACTAATGCTATAAAGCCGCAACCATGATCGGTGTTTATATGCAGCCTGTAAATAGCCTGAGAACTGAAGTTAAGTGTATAAGGCGTGGCACTATAACCCGCAACACGGAACACGCGGTCAATGCATTTGGTACGATTGGTCCAATGACGATTGGTCCAATGACGATTGGTCCAGTGACGATTCGTCCAATAACGATTGGTCCAACTGGTAGCGTATACAACGACGAGTATAGCTTAAAGCCAATAGTTTACGTGGAAATGTTGGGGTTCGACTTACAACATTACTGTGTTGGATTTCATAAGAGTCACATCTCTTTTCCCTTTACAACTGCTTTTGTGAAACCCATGGAGCGGCGTGTGTGCGAAATAGTGTTATCCGAAAGAGGAAAGGAAAAACCCTATGCACCGTAATGTAGAGGTACGTGGTCTATACGGGGGCTCCGCCCCCGTACCCCCGAGACCTAAATTATACAATGGGATAAGTGTGTGGAGGAACTGTACCCACCATGCCTGGGCAGCCGGAACAAGGAACAAACTAATGTAAAGGGTAAGTACGACATTATAAACAGTTTTAATTTATTACATACCAATAAAACCTTTAAAAGCAATAATAAGTTTGTTTCAAATAAAAAGAAGGATTAGTATTATTATACTTCTGTACACCACCAGTATTTCCAAATATTAAATCGCCATAATTAACAAATCTATCTATAGTAGAAAACAAAGGTTGTCTCTTACTAAAAATATTAGCATTACCACCATAGGCTTTAATCTGATACTGAATACCTGATACTGCATTTTTCTCTTAGTTAATAAGTATGCTTTATGCTTTTAGTTTAATATGTAGCTTTTAGCTATAGTATGTTTTATAAATAAACAAAGTAATATGTAGCTTTTAGCTATAGTATGTTTTATAAATAAACAAAGTAATTTCAAATAATTATTATATCAATTTCTGTAAATAAAGTTTTTTTCTAAGTTTCATTTAACTTCATTCCATTTAACGCCCGATTGGACGAATCGTCGTTGGAAAAATGGTCCCTTGGACGAATTGTCTGATTAGACCAATCGGCATTGGACCAATCGTTATTGGACCAATTGTCATCGGACCAATTGTCTGGGATCGGCGGCCAATATCTACCATGAAGTTGTCCACATTGAAGGCTGTACTACTTTCAGAGGTCTCTATTATACGGCCTAATATATACTCTAGATTCACAGCTGCCAAGCGTCTGAATGGTATTACTACCCAAAAATCATCTACATCCCCCGTTATCTGACCCGAACCCGAAGGACAGCCTCGTCCTGACTTCACGTTCGTTGCAGTTCTGAAGGGCAAACTCCACAATACGTTCAACTACGCGCCGCAGTCCGTGTTCAACACCATTGTTATACATGGACCCAGGGTCAACCCTGACTATGTACCGATTTCTAGTCAGGGCCGCGGTGGGGGTAGCGGTGCGCACCAACTCGAATGTTATGCCATCCTCTACAGACACTTGGCAGCTGTGGATATAAAATATATATTAGGCCATATAATGCAAGCAACTCAAAGTAGTACAGCCTTCAATATGGCCAACTTCACGGTAGATATTGACCGTGTGTTCCGTGTTGAGGGTCATAGTGCCACACCTTATACGCTTAACTTCAGTTCTCAGGCTATTTACAGACGGCATATAAACACCGATCGTGGTTGCGGCTTTATAGCATTAATCTTGGCCCGTATGTTTACTGTACTAAATACGGAGGCCAGAAAAATTTGGTTGCTTACGGTTGTGCAGCGTGCCCGTAAACTGGCTTCAGATTGCAAGCTTGCGTTTGACTGTAATGTGCGTAGCAGCCGAAGTTTCAAAAGGGTAGTTCCCTTACACTTTCTTCACTAGCGACACTTTAAATTACGTACAACTACCTCCTCCCAAACATTACTTTAACTACGTCAACATGACTGATAGTGAGCGTGAAGATTTTTATCGCTACTACAACAGTTTTAATGAAGATAATCCTTACAATATACTGTAGCTGATGAATGTGAGCGTTATTGCTTGAATAATGTGCCCGTCTTAGAGTATGTTTCCAGGCCTTTGAAAAGATGTACATAGACCGTTTCAACTGTGATCCGCTGCAAGTCGCAACCACGATCGCCTCATTGTGCTTTACGGTGTTCAAGAACAATTTCATGCCTAAAGACACCTTAGCCGTCATTCACAGAAACAACCCTCGCAGTTATGGACACAAGGCTATTTACTGGCTCATACACCTACAGCAGCAGACCGGTGTATACATAAAACATACCCGCAACACGGGGGGAGGTACCCATTAAGGTTAATAGTCGTGTTTTTTGGGTTAATGGTCTAAGCGAAGACCGTGTCACTGGTGAGAAGACCCCGTACTCCTTTAACGGTTGCTGGTGGCACGGATGCCCACGTCCTGAGTGTGGAATCGTAGGAGATATCGACGGTAGATCTGCCGACAGTCTTGCATGGACCCGCACCCGCGATCAGCTTATAGGCACCCAGTTCTATAGATCTACAAAAGCTAAGCTAGCAAAGACCCTAAGATCCAATCTAAGGTTAGCTCGAGAGAAAGAAGAGAGTAGGGGGGTTAAAAAAAGAGAATAAGAGGTTAAGTAAGTACCAAAACCTATCATTCGTGGGTTAACATTCATTCAGAAAAAGAGAGAGAAAGACTCACCATCATCATCCGCCGGCCACAGCCGACAAGTCGGAAAAATAGTCGAAGAGAATAGGAAAGGGGTGAAAGATGAAAAGAAGTAAAATAAGAACGCTTACAAACCATGCAAACACAGTCTTAACTCAAACACTGTCATACATGCAAACTACAGACACGCAAGTAAAGAGAGGATAAGAAAAGAGAAGAAAAAAAACGAATGAAGAGTATAACAAAAAGTGGGTTAGTTTACTTTACGAGTTACATCTAAGTTCGTGTTAGTCTAATTTTTTTTTAATATAATTTTGCTGCTGGTATATCACAAGCTGGCATTACTCGTCAACAGACTCAAACCTCGACCATTACCCCCAGAGCTCCTGTTGCTAATTGTTTTATTATTTTAAACGATGTTAATATTTATAAAATGCCTATCCAAACGGTTTTTAAACATATTAACGCTGGTAGAGCTCACGACGGACGCGGGAAGATTATCCTACTAATCAATTACTTTAAACGTAAAAATGTTTTTACCGATGTTAGTAATGAAACGTCTGCCACGTAATTTAAATCTGTTATTACGAGTATTGTATTATCGAAAATGAACAATTTGTCAAAATTTACGTCATCGATTTTATTAACGATTTTGAAAACTTCATTAAGGTTTGTTGCGTAGTGACGGAACTAGTTTCGTGGCGCGTCGCTGAACCCTTTCTAACCTATCAATATCCTCACGCAAATACGGGCACCAAAACTGAACGACATATTCTAAGTGAGGCCTCACTATGGACTTGTAAAGGGGCAATATAATATTCTTCGATTTAAATTCGAAATTACGCGCTATGAAGCCTAACATCCTATTAGCTTTTGCGCAAGACTCCAGGCACTGGTTCCTAACTTTTAAATCTTTAGATACGCGTACACTTAAATCTCCTTCCTCATCAACGCTCACTAACTGTCTATCATCCATCATGTACGTGTAATTATTGTTACGAGAACCTACATACAAAACTTTACATTTGTCTACGTTAAATTGCATCTGCCACTTATCTGTCCACTCCATAATCCTATTTACATCATCTTGGAGCCTATTTCTATCGTCCACGTTAATAACTTTACTGCCTATTTTAATATCGTCCACGAATTTTGACACGTTACTGGTCAAGCCTACATGTATGTCGTTAATGTAGATTACGAATATCAATGGGCCTACCACTGAACCTTGAGGGACACCGCTACCTACATCCAACTACCCCGATTCCCTACCATTAACAACGACCCTCTGTTTCCTGTTTCCTCTAACCAGTTAGCTACCTGACCGCGTATACCGTGCGCTTTAACCTTCGCAATTAATTTTCTATGTGGAACTGGATCGAACGCTTTTTTAAAGTCTAAATAAATAACGTCAGTCGCTCTATGCCTACCGTATTCGCGCACTATTTCGTTATAAAACTCTAACAAATTAGTTAAACAAAATCTATAGCGTCGAAATCCATGCAGACTATATTAATCAAATCGCGACTTTCTAAGTCATCGACGACACGATCCCAAACTACGGATCCAAAAAGTTTACCGACAATTGACGTTAAGCTAATAGGCCTATAATTGCTAGCTACTGTGCGGTCACCTTTTTTAAAAATGGACGGAACGTTAGCTAATTTGAAGTCTTCAGGAATAATCCCCGCTTCCAGTGACTTATTAAAAATTTTTGTTAAGGGGCATACGATAACGTCTTTCAAATCTTTCAAATGTTTCGGATAAAGCGAGCAGGGCCTGGAGCCTTGCTAACTTTTAGCATATTGATATAATACGAAATCTCACCTTCGTAAACAGTTATTTCATTCAAAATAGTCTTGCTACTAAATGGAACGATATCGTCCACGTCGGTGACATTATTTACGTCTTCTACAGTAAAAAGTGTCGCAAAAAGTTGTTAAAAATACCCGCCATTGCCTGAGCGTCGGAAGCCAAAGCGCCGTTAGCGTCCACTAGAGAGCCTATGTTATTTTTTATCGGCTTACGATTATTGACGTAATCAAAAAACTTTTTTGGATTATGTTTACTATCCGCAGCTACAAGTATCTCAGAATTACGCTTAGCATTCCTAACAGATCTTTAACCTGACGTCTAAGCTCGATATATCTATTAAAAGTTAGCTACCGTGCCATTGCGCTTATTTAGTCTATACGCTCTGTTACGCTCATTTATGAACTCACCTATTTCCCTAGTCCACCACTTGGGGCCTACCATGATTACGAGTGCGCTTGGGCCTACACGGAATAAACTCCCTTTCGATATTCAAAAAACTTTCCTTAAACGCCTCCCAATCAAAATTTGCGTCATTACCCATAAATAAATTATCCCAGTCCACTACTCTCATCCTATTCGCAAATCTATGAAAATTAGCCCTACGAAAATCAGGGACTTCTATTACGTTCTATCTTTACTGTTTTCTATCAATAGCTTAAACCTAATAATTGGTGATCACTAAATCCCAAACTCTCACGTACTTCCAAACGTTCTACTATATTTCGTCGTTCGTCATCACCACGTCTAAAATATTGTCACCGCGCATTAGTTCGGTAACCATCTATCTTATAAAATTATCTTCCATGAACTCAATCAGTCTCAAACCCTCATCATTACAAGTAAAAGTCTCGTAATTAACGTTAGGGTAGTTAAAGTCTCCGACACTATACTATCCCGATTATTAATAAAGTTACTGAGAAGTGTGTAAAATCTGGTATCAGTATCTAGGAGTTGAACGGGAGGTCTATAAACAACAACGAAATTAAAGCTAATACTACGCGCCCTAACTTGAACGCATATCGCATTAATTGCTGGCGGAAAATATATCTTAACCTCGATAGCCCTAAGGGAATTCGAACCTCCAACAAAACGCCGCCACTTTTCGGTTATAGCAACTATATCGTAGTTCCCGAAATAAATTATTGCCTTAAATTCGTTCAATTTATTTCTCATACTACGCGCGTTAAAATAAAAGACGTTTAAATTATTTTTTACCACGGATCGGCATTTTAAACTATTTTTCACGTCGGGCCTGCGTTTCCCGGACCCACAACGTTTAAAGAGGGCTTCGACCTATACAGCTTTCGAACGTTCTCATCGATTAACCTACCTAGCCTAGCACATTTTCCTGAAAAAAAATCTCTTCTAGTTTAGTGTTCAAAAATATTGTTTTTGGCGTATTCCTAAGCCCTAAACCGTGCCTAGGGGTAATACCTAGAACTAAATACCTATCTCACCTTGCTTTCAGGGACCTAATTAACCCCATGTATCTCTCCAAAAGGTCAGCTATTCTAGTATCGGGCCTATACGAGTCGTTGCCTCCTACCATCATCATCAACATCGAGTGACGGGAGGCAACATCAATCCTACCTACTTAGTCTCTAATTCTGTCAACCCTGGCTCCCAGGAGTCCCTAATTAAAATCGTTTCCCCCTCGTTCACATCCCTAGCCAACTGGGCGAAAGGGTTCGAAACCTCGATAGAGGGATGGTGATTCCTATCACCTAACCTACGTGGTCTAGCTCCACCCTTAACTACTCTAAATCCCTCCCGTCTACTAATCCCTGACCAACCTTAACCCTGTCCTCAACGCTGTCTAACCTTCCCGATAAGCTACCTATACTAGAAACTAGGTTCCTAACCTCACCCTTCAACTTACTAACGTCTTCAACATTAGTATAGGTTCGGTCTTCGTCAACTGTAAGCCTACCCCTGCCCTCATCAAGCGTTGCAAGTCTTTCAGTCACCTCGCGTACACTACGTTTTAAATCAACTATCTCTTCGCTTAACTCACAAAAGAAACAGACAGATCTCTCGGTAATCGCCATAGGACCGCCGTTGTAATCTTTAAAATTCGCATACCACCGATTAACCCCACACCTAGCACACGACGCTTTCTGTGACGGCATCGCGCAAGTTAAAGTAGTTAACGTTTATAACCGTCACAAGTTTAAATTAAATTAAGCCGGCACGCTATGAAAACTTCTAAATCGTTAAAAACCACTAATATTCAGTTACTTAACTATAACAATGTGAAAATAAACGTAAGTATATAAAATTCAGAATTTTCCAACAATAAGTTTATCGGCAATATACAAAAGTAGTAACAATATCAGAGTCCACGGAATGCGGACGAAACATCTTGTGGAAGCATGAGTATGATGCACGGATGGAAACAGATGGACAGTACCGTAAAGAAATAAACACGATCAAGCGTTCAATGGTGTTGGATCCTCTCAAATGCGGTGATAGCTTGTTCGGAGTGCGTAAAAAATCCCTTCAAGCTATATTTTCCGCCTACGGAGGGCGTGAAACTCCATTACTACGACTTATACTCTTTAGACCCCTACGTGACGAAGACCAATTCGTACCCCGTAGGTGCACCTGAAAAGCTGGTCGGACTAGCCGTACCCACCATCGAGGAGTTCTCAGCAAATTTGAACAAGAACTATTTCGGCCTTTCTTTCGTAGACGTGCTCCCCCCTCGCGATTTATGGATGCCGAGCTTACCTGTCGTTATAGACCACAAGCTCATGTTTCCCCTGTGCGTTAAGTGCGCAGAGGAGAATAATGGGGCTTGTAGTCACACAACCAACCAGCGGAAGATCAGAGGCGTATATACAAGCCCTGAGCTGTCCCTAGCCGTTCGCCATGGCTACAGAATATTGAAGATATATGAGTTGTAGAGATTCCAGAAGCTACCCAACCTTTTCACGCCATATATAAACACTTTTTTGAAGGATAAGGTAGAAGCATCAGGGTATCCTCTAGGAGTTGATACCGAAGATGAAAAATCGATTTATATTCAGCGTTACCGTGACCGTGAAGGATGCAACTTGACCGTTCCCAAATTGTAAAGAACCCAGGCAAGCGCTTTAGTGCAAAGTTGTGTCTAAATAGGCTTTGGGGAAAATTTGCACAGAATACAGGAAAGGGGAACGTTCATCTAGCCCAAAGTTATAACGAGGTGAGGGATTATGCCAATGCCCCCGATAAAGAGGTCATGGAGATCGTCAATGTAGGTAATACGTACATAATAAAGTACAACATTACCGAATTACCCACAGACACATCGCATGTTACAAACATACCTGTAGCCAGCTTCACAACCGTATAGTCTAGGGTGGATCACTTTTCACTTTTTTTTTAAAATTATAGCTGGTCAAAGCTTTTCCCATGATTTGGTTCAGTGGAAGTACACTGACACCATTTGTACCAAAATCGATCAATATTTAGGGGTCGCGCATCGACCTTGAAAATTTCAATTTTGGAAATTTGGCCAAATTGACAATTTTTTACTGAATAAAGATAAATCATCAAATGACCATATGTTCTGAATCCTCTCAGTGAAAGAAATCCTCTCAGATACTTACCAAGTTGATCGGACAAGTGGTTTAGAAGTTACACTCACCTAGAAATAACATTAAAATTTAAAATACCGTATTTGTCCCCCGTTATGGACGTAATCATAGCATCAGTAGTTGGCGCATCCTAAAATCCCAATTACACACACACACACGCTATGTCTATGACCAATATTTTCACTAATCACAGTTTGCTTTTTACGGATCAACTGTGTCAATTGATTCTTGTTTGATAAGTCTAGTCTTTAGTACAATGGATAAACTGTTAACAACCAGCAGTGGGAAGACTCTGAAAGTTACTTATTCTGGAAAAGAGAAAGCAGCAACAACAGCACCACCTTCTCTAAGGTCAGCCACGGACGTCTTCTTAATTGGTCAGCCATCTTCCTCGATCGGTGGTGCCAAATTGCCAACCACCCATCAAGTTCTCCAGTACTTCTTCTATGCCAAGCAGGAAACTACTGACAGGAAGGCCGCCGTAAAAGACACGGTGGCCAGTGTTCTGGCATTTTGGAACATGGCACGTATAAAGACGATCACGAGGCGTAACTGCAAAAGAAAACTGGAGTTACTGTGGGAAGAGTGGCGCTCGCTGCAGAAGAGCAAGATGAGAGACAGTGACGCTGGAAAAGGCAGGGAGAAGTTTTCAGAAAATCTGAACAAGTTCTGGGACATCGGAGCTCCCGATGCTATTGAAGAGATACAGAAAAGTCGACTGCTCTCAGACAACAACAAACAAGAAGATATTAAATTTTATGACGATCAACGGGGCCTGCGCCAGGCAACAATGAGTGGGAATGATAAAGTGTTCGTTGTCAAGAGAAAACGGCAACTCTCAAGACAACAATCTCGTGATGAGCCAGGCACCTCAAAAACGAAATTAGGAACCGAAGCTGAGAGCGACGATGAATCTATAGAAAGCAGATCATCGAGCAACTCCGAATCACAGCTAGAACCACCATACCGACAGCCGAGAGAATCAACTGTATCAATCAGCCTTCCTCACCGCATCCTCAATGCACCGGCTGTTATTGAAGTGGCTGATCGCTTCCGGATGTCCAATAATCAGGTGTGTATATATCAGTAATGATCTTTCCTTGACAAAGATATAATAGACGTAACGACGGAAAATTTAGTGATTATTTTGTCAAAAAACCATACGCATCCTCGTCAATTTCCTTTCAATTTCGCACATAGGTGGCAAGTGTCGTGGCGGCAGTCCTACGTTCGGCAGATCCGCCCGCAGACCTGGACAAATTCAGTATCTCGAAGGACACGTCTCGCCGTGGAAGAGTGGCACATCGTTGTGAAGTGTCGACAGCTGTGCAGAAATCCTTCGTATCTCCGAGGCATGCTGTCGTCCACTGGGACGGTAAAGTAATCAAGGTCAGTTTTGCCCTCACCGTGGACGACAGTGAATTAACATGTTCCAGTGACGACAGTGGATTGACATATTCCAGTGGACGATAATGGATTGGCATGTATGACATACGTTTCAGGACTCTCTTGGATCATTGGAGCACCGCCAGGCGATTCTCATCTCCGGAGCTCCCCAATACACAGAAGGAAAGTTGCTGGCCGTTCCGACTGTTGCTGACGGCACCGGTCTGTAGGCCCAGGCGACCTTTCGTGCTCTCAAAGACTGGGGATGCGAGAACAATGTGATTGGACTGTGCTTCGACACAACTTCTCCAATACGGGGAGGGTGCTGGGTGCGGTGGTCCGGCTGGAGAACATGCTTGGTAAACCGCTCTTCCAGCTGGGCTGTCGCCATCACGTTATGGAGCTCATCGTGGGGGCAGTGGTCATCACCGCGTTTGGAAGAACCACAGCACCAACTGAACCTTTGTTCCAGTATCTGAGGAGAAGGTGAATTTCAAGTCTAAGGCGCATTTTTTTTCTCCAATGATTTTTTGCCTTCAGAGCAATTGAGATATCAGCGTCCTTCTACTAATGATGTTAATAGCAGTCGAAAAGGGAAACTTCAGTCGTTTTCATGCAATATTTTCATATCTCCCCTTTCAGGTGGGTCAAGCTCGACCTCTCGACTTATCGCGAGCTGGAGATCGAGCATTTGGCGGAGGTGACGTGGCTGATGGAGCTCCGAGATGAGGCAGTCAAGTTCCTCGGCACCGCTTCTGGTCTTGTCAGAGAAGACTACCGAGAAGTGGCGGAGATTACACTCCTGGTACTCGAGGCCCAGCCACGTCGTGGCACACACTTCATGCGCCCAGGAGCCTACCATCATGCGAGGTGGATGGCCAAGGTTGGTATTTTGAATTAGAAGTTAAATATTGTATTGCCTTCTGCAAACAGCCATTTGAAGTCCCTACCAGAAAAAAATAAGATAAATAATTTACCATTAAACAAACTTATATGGAGTGGTATCGGTATTTATACATCACAGTGCGTATTCGTTTCAGATCATCTACTACACGAAGCTCCTGATGTTCAGCGGTCAGCTGGAGTTCGACGACGAGCTGGTACAGAAACTTCAGAGAGTGGTACTATTTACTGCACTCCTCTACGCACCTGCCTGGCTGGCGGCTCCTGTCGCAGCTGATGCCCCGCTGAATGACCTTGTGTTGTACCAGCGTCTTCTGCAGTACAGGGCTGTGGATCGCGAGATTGCAGAGGCTTCACTGGCAGTGATCAGGCGGCACTTGTGATATCTGAGGCCTCAGACCGTCGTTTTCGCCCTCTGCAGTGACAAAGTGGAAGACACTGTGAAGCACGAGATGGCAAAGAAGCTGTGCCGCCTCGCTGTGCCCGAGGACTTCACGTATGACAACGTCTCGGTTGATGACACGACGCGCCTTCCGGACCTGATCGATGAGTCATCGTGGTTCGTGTTCACAGGCCTGCAGGTGTGCGCGTCTACGTGGCTCACTCTGCCGGTGAATAAGTGGGATCAAGATAAGAACTACTGTGATCTGAAGAATGTCATCTCGCATCTGAAAGTTACCAACGACGTGGCAGAGAGAGGGATAAAACTGATAGAAGATTACGCAAACACTGTCACAAAAGACGAGTCACAGCTGCAGGGTCTTCTTCAGCTCGTGGAAAAGAGCCGGAAAGAACTCGGTGACTTCAAGAAGTCGTCACTTGCCAAGATGACGTAGCGCAGAGGGAAAGGGAGTTAGCAGAGAGAGTACATGGCGCACGCCTTAAGATGACGTGTGTTCTAACCACGATTCATACAGTTTTTGAACCTAGTTAGGGGCACCGGAGTAAGTGCCTTTAGTGATATCGGTAAACCGTTTTAATACAAAATACATTTGATCTTTCCTTATTCGTTTTATCTTATCCTAAAAAGCAGACAATGGCAGACAGCATATGGAGGTACGGGGACAAATACGGTATTTTAAATTTTAATGCTATCTCAAGGTGAGTATAACTTCTAAACCACTTGTCCTATCAACTTGGTAAGTATCTGAGAGGATTTCTTTCACTGAGAGGATTCAGAAAATATGGTCATTTGATGATTTATCTTTATTCAGTAAAAAATTGTCAATTTGGCCAAATTTCCAAAATTGAAATTTTCAAGGTCGATGCGCGACCCCTAAATATTGATCGACTTTTGTAAAAATGGTGTCAGTGTACTTCCACTGAACCAAATCATGGGAAAAACTTTGACCATCTATAATTTTTTAAAAAAAGTGAAAAGTGATCCACCGTACCGTATACGCTCGCATCAAACTTTGGGGTCTATTGCATTTTCTTGGGCGGAGGGTTCTGTACACCGACACAGATAGTGTCATATTCAAAGCGAGGGAGGGTGAATACATGCCGCCTTATGTGGAATTCTTCGGAGAGTTGACTGATGAGATCAAGGATGAGTATGGTGACATCGCCTACGCCGACTCTTTTGTCTCAAAAGGTCCAAAAACTTATGGGGTAGGGGTGAGGGTGGTGGAGGAGATGAAATATAATGTGAAGGCTAAGGGCATCACGCTTAACCTGGCGAACCGTCGGATCGTTAACTTTGATTCGTTGAAGGAGCTAGTGTGCTGGGAAGATGAGGGCGGCCAACCGCCTCAACTGACTGTAGAGACCTACAATTTTCGGGCCCATTAGCTAGGGTGTGTGAAGGAACTTAGGGGAACGAAAGTGTGTCGTAAAACCTATAGGAAACGTTACCAGGTGCTTGGTACCTATGATACCGTACGCTTTGTTTACCATAACCCTTGATTGTTATATATATATATATATATATATATATGTCTATTTACTTGTTATCGATATGTTTATTTTATTTATTACACGTATCTGAATATACAGTATATACTGTGAATAATTCGATGATATGTTTATTAAATAAATCGTATGTACAGGAAAAGTCACGTTCCACCCCTGTATGATCGAACAAAGGTCACGTGACTCATGCTATTACCTGCATATCTCTACCCCTGCGTGCTCAGTTGACTGCTGCAAGCCCTGGATCTCAGACTCGCTAAAGTCTGAAGATGTGGTGAACACTCAAAGAATCCCTAATCCTCCATCCTTTAAGGCGTTCAAGGCTACAGCGAAGCTTGAGGAACAACAGGCTCAAATACTCTACTGCTATTCTGGCGAGAACAATACAGGATTTCGTGGCACAAATGATGTAATGGACTATGTTGTAGGACTAAACTGCATAAAAGCTTACTTATACCGTGAAGTGGAAGAAACAACATTTGCAGAAGAGAAGCAACGGGTATGGTTAGTGAGTCTTGGTGATGAGTGGTGTGACAAACCGTATTATGTCATGCTGCATCATACCGAGTACTCGTGCCCTGCGGCTGAGAATGTAAATCTTGTCATAATGGACAATCTGAAATATTTTTACCACTACATTAATATATGTCATGACGAGGTTTGCAGTGAGGTTGTGGCTAAAGGCCTGCATCAGTTTTT
The DNA here is from genome assembly GCA_023014485.1 of Bathynomus jamesi. NCBI lineage: Eukaryota > Metazoa > Arthropoda > Malacostraca > Isopoda > Cirolanidae > Bathynomus > Bathynomus jamesi. Next base: position 317,574 of record JAJOZX010003581.1, on the reverse strand, counting down.
AATAGAATTTAGAGACGAATATCGCTTGCTAGGCAAAAAGGATAAATATGGGCACATGTTTCTCTCAAATAGTGCGCCGGAATGTGAATAAAATGTGTGAAAGTCCCCCTGAACGAAAATGTCTGGTGCGCATTCTGTGGAATGGGAATGATAAAACATTAAAGCCGATATTACTTCGTGTGTCGCAGATGGAAAAGTTATCTAAACGTTTGCCCGGTATAATGGGGCAGAAGTATTGACATGACTCTTTCATGTTGGAACAAAGCTGTACACGAAACACTAAAGCTTGATATGACTCACCCGTGTGACTCGTTTCCCACACCTGTCTCTGTACCAAGCCGCGCACCGGCTGCTCATAGTCATCTCAGAGCTTGAACCGTCCGGACGTGCACTCTTCACAATAGAATACGATGGAGATTCCTTTGAGCAACATTCTCAATGCCGTATACGATGCATCCGTAACGAAGTCATTGCGTGTGTTCAGGCGTAAAACCGGTGCCGTTAACTATTTACTTGAAACGACTTATAGACAAATAAACTCTGGTAAGCAGAATGTTATTTATTTAAGTGTTGAGGAGATGAATATTATTCGGGATAGTTGAGAAGTGGAGCGAGGATCGTTATAAAATACCTGCAGATGTAGGTACAAGAAGAGAACAGATTAGTGATACCCCCTCATACGCCATTGTTTGTACGTTGTGTATAAATAGCGATCAGCAATGCATTGATATACGACTGATGTGGAAGAATGCGTCTGATAACAACGTTCTTGTCCCCACGTGAAAACGATTCATCCTCGACAGAATGTTTGAAATCGTCGGTTTCCCCAAGCTAAAGCCTATATTAGACGCACGTGTTACGGATATGCTTTATTTTGATACGGTTCTTGAATACGCATACAGCGCTCTGCTCGACGGGTTTACCGAGTGTAGGAATGAATATGGCGAGAATGGTCTAGAACTGGATGCTTATTTAAAAGGTGTAGACTCTTCGAAATATCATGAACTTTGGTACAAAAGACTTGAGCGGTACAGGGCTGAACTCACCTACACCGTTCACCCTGAAGAACTATTTCTTTATATAATGAGCAACTGTCGCTACGACTTAGAAGATTATTTCAACTGCCGATATGCACTGTGAAGAAGAGTTCACGATTGAAAAGCTCTGATCGGTAAGAATAAACCCTCGATTGGAAAGGAGTGTTTATAAACTTAAATTTAATAATGTTGTGGCTAACGACGCCCTCTTCTGATTGCTTTTGATTGTATTCTGTCCGTGTTTAAAGAGAGTGATAACTTGCCAACCGAATGTAAAGTGGGCACAAAAATAGTATTGAACGAATTGAAATCCCTTTACATTGAGTATAGGCATCCCTATAACTTGAGAGGTGAAATAATGTTAAATCGTGTTTATTGCATAGTGCAAAGCAACAATGATGTAACTGTAGACTCGATCATGTGCGAGCTTAGTATTTTAGTTAAGCGCAGTAGAACATAATGTTTATACAGATTTCTCCTGTACTATTATTATTTTGATGTTTATATATTATTTTATAGTATATTTATTTTCTATATATTTGTTAAAATTTTATTATTTAATGTAAATGCATATATAGATTTCTCCTGTACTAATATTATTATTTAAGAATGTACATATTTATATATATCGTTTAAAGTGTGTATAGAACTCTTCTGAACTATTTTGATTGTATATTTATTTTCTATATATTTCGTGAAATTAATTCCAATAATTCCTCTAAATAAACTGAATGATGTATTGTGTTTTATTATCCAATAAATTCTTTCCTGGGTGTGTATATATGAATGATATTAAGGAATAACTGGGGTGATGGGAATATATATAAACGATGCACGTTTGCTACAATAAATATATATATGTATACACTATACCAAATGGCTGGCCAAATTTTCTAAGCCAACTGGCGGATTAAGACAACTGTCGGATTTCTAAGCCATCTGATGCTGTCAAGAACATCTCCATTAATTGAATAAATAGCACAATCTGGCAACTCAAAAGTTAATATAATAATTATATATATATATATATATATATATATATATACCAAAACAAGCCCATTACGCCTTCTAAGCCAGATTAAGCCTTCTAAACCTTTTTAGTCAACTGGCTGATTAAGACCTTTTAAGCCAAGTGCAAAGAGCAAGAACTTTATTATGCGTCTGGCGGTCCCAGGCGATGGATGGTCTCTCTCTCTCTCTCGTTCTCTCCTTCTTAGGTTAAGGTTTATCTTCTTAGGTTAGGATACCCATTTGTGGGTGAGAACATCCCAACTTCTCCCCCAAAGTTAGGGTTTAGGTCAGGGTCATCCCCTTTTGGGGAGGTCTTCCTCCCTCTCCTCCCACGAAATTAAAAAGTTACTAATTAGTAATGAGTAAAATTTTAATAGAGATGATAAGTGACATGAGTACATTAAGACTGAAATTCTTTTGGAAGTGAATTGATTTTTTATTTATTAGACAAATGTTTTCCCCCATTTTAAATGAAGTGATTATGGTGAATTAAATTAAATTTACTCGAAGCAAGTAAACAAGGTAAATTGACATTTCTTCATTTTGGTTTGGTTTTAATTGTTTGAAAGAATATATAATGGATAACTGGACATCTCTAATATGGAACATTTGACGTACTCTCTTAATACTGCTTTTAATGGTATATATATATATATATATATATATATATATATATATATATATGTATATATATATATATATATTATACGGCTAGGTACGATTTTTTATTACATTTTGACCATTCCTGCCTCTGGTAGCTGGAGGCGCTACCAACTGGACTGAGCCATTAATGTATATGTATACTATTAATGAAATTACTCTTAATATGGCTATCTCATGTGAACATCTCTCTGTAATATATATGTAAAGGTTAATTGAATTGAATTTTAGTTATACGTGGTATATAAGGAATGACTAAATATTTGACCATATATGGTATATATACGGTATATATACGGTTTCTAAGACAATTAAGATTCATTGGGTAACATCTCTCCAAATAATTAAATAGTACTATTTGTCAACCCGTCCATATATAAATAATTAAAATAAATATTTGGCAACCCCCTCTAAGCATTGATAACATCTCTCTCTTGCCTTTAATAAATAAATAATTAAAATAAATAGTGCTATCTGGCAGCCCTTCATATATAAATAACTAAAATAAATATCTGGCAACTCCTCCATATATAAATAAATAAAATAAATACTGCTACCTGGCAACCCCTCCATATATAAATAATTAAAATAAATAGTGCTATCTGGCAACCCCCGACTTTCTAAGCCAAGTGCAAAGACCAAGAGCATCATTATGCTTCTGGCGGTCCCATGCTAAGTATGGTCTCTCTCTCTCTTTCTTAGGTTAATGTTTACCTTCTTAGGTTAGGATACCCCTTTGAGGGGTGATGACATCCCACTTTCTCTCCCAAAATTAGGGTTTAGGTCAGGGTCATCCCCTTTGGGGGAGGTCATCCTCTCTCCCCCAAAGCTCCCTCATTCATGCAACTTGGGGGCTATCCCCTCCCCTTGTTGCATAACCCCTCCGCTCTTTGTAGACCTCCTTTGTAAAACCCCTACCCCCCCTTGCAATACCCCTACCCCTTTGTAACATTAGCCCTACCCCTTTTTCAACATTCATCAACATTGCAATTGCATATGCACTCGAACATTCTGCGGTCATATTACTATTGGTTAGGATATAATATGTATATAATGATACTAAAGTTATACAAAAATGCAATATACTGTAAATGTCATTGATGACAAATATGGAATTCTGAAAATGTACATTCGGGCACCGTAGGTATAATTCGGGTAAATGTGTAGGCGCCCCTCCCCCCTTGAAAAAATTGGCCTGTACGCCCATGACTATTTATGTTTGTTAGTTACAATAACCATTTTTCATGCCAATAAAATAAGCTATATACACTTTGGAAATTTTTAATGAAAAACATTCAATATTTGCAATGACCTCAATAAATGCAACAGAAAGAATATTAGCGTTCGAACAGCTGCCGAAGTTAATCCATCATGCAATAGCAGCATTTCTACTTTAACATCGAAGAGACGTTTCAGGGAGGTTAGTTTAATGGGCCGGGTTGTTACCAGAAAGCCGCTTTTGCGACGAAGAAATAGAGCCAAACGTTTGAAATTGGCATAAAATCACAAAAAAATGGAAGCTCCAAGACTGCAAAAGCTGCTTTCTAGTAGCAACTCGACCCATTAAACCAACCTCCCTCGGACATCTATTGGCTGTTGAAGTAGAAATGCTGCCGTTGCGTGACGCATTCACTTCAGCAGCTATTCGAACGCTAATATTCTTTTTGTTGCATTTGCTCAATAAAATCATGTATTTGTCTTCTTTTTCCGAGGTCTTCCTTTTTCGCCGTCGGCTTACTTTGTTCATTACACTCCCATTTTGCAAGTGACGAGAGAGAGTTTTGCTCACCGTGGAGAATGAAACTCCCACTTTATTGGCTATTTGTCTCTGTAGTTCTTCATCAAGAAGGTATTAATTAATCTTGAGTCTATTTTCGTATGATATTTCCTTTGCAAGAGCCATTATAGAGAGATATCCGTAAGAGAAGGGCACAATGTTACCAAACAATGTTCAGGTGCAGGTTTCACGAGTCAAATTACATTTATGAAGGAAAAGGGGATAAAATGTATAAATACAAATAATAGAAAAACATTCTAATAATATCAATATTTCTGTGAACATAAACAATTATTTTAATCAAAACGTGATGTCACCATTAAATAGAATTTCTTTCAATATTGATTAATTGCTCGTAAGTTTTCATGTAACAAGACACCACATTTGAAAGCTCCTTAATTGGACAGACATATCATTTTACTTCCTGTATAGTAACGTAAAAAAAAAAAATTTAAAGAATTCTATTATTATTACATAATCAGCATTTCAGAAAGTGTTTCCATAATTTTGACCGCTAGTATATATATATACTACAGTCACTGTCTAAAATTAGGCAATTTATAAATTGACTGAAATTTTAGGCAATGTGTCAAATGCTCGATTTACTTAATACCCATTTACACCTAACCTAGCCATGAATTTTTAAGCAACATACGAGTACTGGGAAATACCAGTGGGTATGCATATGCAGCATTACCAGAAAGGTTAGGTTAGATTAGGTTTGCGTGCATCACCAAACTGGTGATGCACGCAAACCTAACCTAACCTAACCTTTCTGGTAATGCTGCATATGCATACCCACTGGTATTTCCCAGTATGTTGCTTAAAAATTCATGGCTAGGTTAGAATATATACAAGAATAGAATATGCAAGAATAGAATATATACAATTTACAAATTGATTGAAATTCAGGTAATGTGTCAAACTGACACATTGCCTGAATTTCAGTCAATTTGTAAATTGCCTGATTTTACATATTGACTGTAACATTTATATTCAGTACATTACATTTATAAATTTATGTTGTGATTATAGGATTACAGTATAGGATTTGCACTCATAAAGCGTATACATTATGATAACGTTATTTGAATAAAAAAGTATCAGTTTATAATTGCAGAACTTTGAATTTGTATATATTCTATTCTTGCAGTTTATTTTGGTAGTGGATTGATTTCCATGTACTGTATTTGATTGATGCATTATCTTTGAAGTCGTCTTGTGTCATCTGTCAGACGTGGTTTTTGCCTCGTATCTCAGTGATATATCACACATCATTTATTTTTTCTGGGAAGTAGCAATCTTGTTATTGGGACCCCTTATCGTGGTAAACGACTATGAGATATAAAAGCAGAGTGGTAACAACAACTACCTCCTACACCAACTTCCTCTTACGTGATGCGGAAGGTTTAGATGCATACTTTGAAATTTTTTTGGCCCTATAATGGAGGTCACTAAAGTGAGAAAATTAAAATTCTTAACTGTCAATCAAGATTGCTCCGTTTCGAAGACGGATAGTGATGATAGAAATTTCTTAACAAAATGTGAAAAAGAAACTTTCAGGTCCCCATTTATCAGTGTTTGGATGGGTATCGGATGGGGGAAAGGAGATGGAGTCAAACTCCATATGGACCCACTAGCATACTGGACTTTAGATTGTGTTCAAATAAGTACACTGTATATACTGTTGGACGAAAATGAATTCACTGATACTGTAGGCAAGTGGTTCCCAACCTTTTCTGGCTGAAGACACTCCACTCACTGACATCCGTTCATTTTTTGCGGCATCCCAGACGAATTTTGTCTCCCATTATTCAACATCCAAAATCCAACTAAACTTAAACAGTTCCTGTATCGACCAAATAAATCAGAAATATTTTCTTATTTAAAATTTCTTTATCTTCACTAACTCTCGGAATTTGACTTATTAATTTTTGTAATTTTCGTGAAATTTCGTGGCGCCACAGTTCAGAAATATACTGCATGCTCTCTCTCTCTCTCTCTCTCTCTCTCTCTCTCTCTCTCTATATATATATATATATTAGTGATGTAGGTCACATCCGCATCCGCAGCCGCATCCGCGGAACATCCGCACATTTTCTCGCATCCGCATCCGCACCCGCATCCGCACTTTGGACTGCGGATTTCGTGCGGATGTGGACCGTTGAGATAAAATGTCATTAATAAGCGGAAATTATCAAATTCTACTATATTAATAGAACTAGTTCATTGTGCGCAAAAGTGATGCAAGCGACAAGACGAGAGGCTGTTCTTGCATGAAGTTACTCTCTTGCAACCTACTTAGATCCACGTTACAAAGCTAAGTTATTTTCACCTAGTACATTAGAACGAGTTAAATCATCACTTGGCAAAGCAGTTGAAGAGCTTCAATCTCTTGAATCTGTCGCTTCGCCACCCACCAAAAGAATAAAAGTTTCAGTGACAGAACCAACACCTTCAACAAGCAAATCTATCACAGAATCTCTCTCTCAGTTTCTTGAGTCAAGCAGCAATGACGAGACCTACGCGATGTCAAAAGATGTAGTAAAAATGATCGAGAGCTATCACCAAGAAAAACGCCTGGCTGCATGTGACAATCCTATTAGTTGGTGGAAAAATACGCAGAATATCTATCCATACTTGAGTAAACTTGCAAGGAAACATTTAGCCTGTCCTCCAACAAACGTACCAAGCGAGAGATTATTTAGCAGTGCTGGATTAATATATGATGAAAAGAGAAACAGACTGGCAGCAGAAAAGGCAGAAAAATTAATGTTCCTTAAGCATAACCTTCCTATAATTAAGTTTGAACATTAAACGATGAACATCTTAGTTTACTTTATTTTAATTACTCATTTATAAATATGCTAATAAAACTTTAAACTTAATATAAATAGTAATCAAGCTAATTAAAGATCTCTTTCTATAAGGGTGGAGGAGGTTGGGGAAAGAGGTCGGTGGGGTGCATTTGAGTTGGGTTCACGTCCCGCATCCTGGTAACACAATTATGGTTTCTAATTGTGGCTGAAACAACAAAATATAACGAATTTATTTGCAGACGAATTCACTAATTGATTTCTATATTAGTTAGATGCTTGATATTATTTTATATGTTCAGAGAAAAGTACAGCAATTATTGTACAATTAATCAATTATACTACATTATAGCTACAGCTCTCTCTATATAATAACTTATTATATACGTTAAACACAACAAATCTCGAATATATCCTAAAAAATAACGAAAATGTAGACATCCGCATCCGCGGATGTTGAAATCAAACATCCTCATCCGCATCCGCAGATGTGAAAAAAATGACATCCGCTACATCACTAATATATATATATATATATATATATATATATATAGAGAGAGAGAGAGAGAGAGAGAGAGAGAGATAAATGAATTCTTAATGTGTATAATATGTATATTTGCATTGAAAAGTATAGTTCCTATGTTTCCAGATCTTTGACTCAATTTGTAGTTTTGTCTTCAGTGTGTACTTCACTCTAAAAATTGTCGCTGTGTCTGCGTTAAAACAGGAAGAAAAAAAGGACTAAATGTACCCTGCAAACACAATAAATTATTTCAAGAGTACATTCATAGTAGTTTTCGACGGTGCTACTGTAGTATGCGGTCTACCTACGATTCGGCGGTCTCCACCTTTAATTATAGCTTCTTATCTTCTTATTATTTTATTATTAGGTTAATTGTACGCCCTTGACGATTGGTTAGGTTAAGTCGTGATATTTTCGTTAAAAATAACGAAAATATCACGACTTAACCTAACCAATCATCAAGGGCGTACTGTAGTATGCGGTCTACCGTTAAGTATGCGGTAGTAGTATGTTTAACTTCTTTAATAATTCCTTAATTGTGTAAATTAAATTATAATTCCTTTCAATTCATTTTCAATTCCTTTTAAATATTTTGAACGGTAGACCGCATACTACAGTAGAAACTTAACGGTAGACCGCATACTACAGTAGAAACTTAACGGTAGACCGCATACTACAGTAGCACCGTTTCGACAGTAGATCGAGAGTAGCTGAAACGAGTGCTCTCTTCTTGACCAGCGGAGCGGGAGGGATCCTCTGAAACTGAATGAAAATACAAAAAAATGCACTTCTAGAAATTAGAAGACTTTCATTTTAATTTCAATGTTCAGATTCGGTAAAAAGTTCGCTTATAAACATAAAATTTGTAAAAAGCATGAAAAATTCATAATTGGTAATATTTTGTATTTCTTTGGATATTTTATTCTTTTTTTTGCACCGAAACTGTACCTTCAGCCTACTAACTGTACTCTTTAAATATTTTATATTCAGAGTACTTTTAGTCCTTGGTATTTCACTCTTCATTCTAGAATAAACACAACGGACAGTTTTTTTGTTCTTTCCTTAAGTTAAAAAAACAAAAATACGAACGTTTTTATAAGTAAGGACTATATTAATGAAACTCGTTGTTGAATGCCTTCTTTTTATAAGACAAAACTATAAATAAAATACAATAATTTAACAATTTTTAATATTAAAACTGAATCAGATTATTTAATCTTTTCTATGAAGTCACTATATACAATACTTGTTCAAAATGACTGCAATAATACGATTTCCTGTTTTTCACGTCAACCGATGAGTTTAGTAATTCAGAGCAAACTGAAAAGGAAATAAAAATACTGTAGTGATATATATATATATATATATATATCAGGGCGTCCCAAAAAAATGTATACACACTTTAAATAATTATAAAGGCAGTGTTTATTAAAATACATTTCATTTTCAAAATGTAATAGAATCTACAGACATTATTTAATTGTTTTGTCAACGCCTGTTTTCAAACTGACGTCCGTTCTGGTCCAGGCACTGCTGAACACGCGAAGCAATGGAATCGCAAACATCACGAAACATTTCGTTTCGTATTTGTGTGCATTCTCGTTCAATGGTTGCTCTCAATTCAGCGACTGTTGCAGGTTTTATAGCGTAGACTTTGTCTTTTAAGTATCCCCATAAAAAAAGTCTAGTGGTGTGAGGTCTGGTGAACGCGTAGGGTATTCTACGAAACCCCTTCGTCCAATCCACATCCACATCGTGCCAAGTACCACTCGCAATACTCCACTCTTCGGTCCGGATCATCATCTTCATTAATAGCATGGACTAATCTTGGAATGTAACTTTTCCATTGACAGCGCTTCAAAATGCGTTGGACAGACGATTCTGAAATTCCTACCTCACGACTCGCTTGCCGCACAGATTTTCTTGGACTTTGGTGATACGTTTCCAGTACTCTTTCTTGCTTTGTGGGGCTTGTCGATGTCCGTGGTCTTCCGGAACGCTTCTTGTGGACATTCTGAACAGTTCCATCGGCTTCAAACTTATCTCTAATTCGAGTGATGGTAAGTCGCGTTGGTGGATCTGTTGAAACTCCCTCCTAAACTGTCTTTGCTTCAACTGCGTTTTCACACTTCCAGTAGCATTTTAGAATGAATTTCCTTTGTTCAAAGCTTAGTCTGACTGCCATTATTAATTCTAATGGGTTTAACTTGGAAAGAAAGAAACATCAATTGAGCTATCAGCTGTTAAAGTGTGTATACATTTTTTTGGGACCCTGTATATATATATATATATATATATATATCAATGCGCCTCGGTGGTGTAGTGGTTAGCGTCGCTGACTACGAATCCATCGGCCCCGCAGACGGCAGCCGGCACGCAGCAAAACCCAGCTGTTCATTCTTCCACACAATAAAGAAAGTGGTTGGTAGATAAATGGGTGGCCTAGTGGTTAAGACGCTGGGCTGCTGGTGGGGCGTGGTTCGTATTCCACGTTAAACTGTAGGTCTAAGGTGGAGTGAAAAGCTTGACCTTCGTCAGAATGAACAATTCGGGCGGAAGCTAACCAAAGGTGTGTGTGTGTGTATATATATACACACACATCTTATTTTCCTTATCTCTCCAACCGTTTTATAAAGCTTTGAAAAAACGAAGACTTCATTTGATACGAGGTTAGCACGCACGAAATACGTTATTCATTACAGTACAGGCAACTCTAAAATTATGGTCGGGTAAAAATCAGCAACACGCTCCTGTGGTTGGAATATGTTAGGTTACGCTAAGTTGAGCTAAGTTGGCTAGGTTATAAGTATCCATAGTTATAAGTATCCCGTTCATAATTTCGGGTATATCACCACTTTAATTAGGTAGTAAAGAATAAAAATTACTTCGAAACGTAAGTCTACTTCATTGACAATACTTATTACTAAGCCGATCCGTATAAAGTGGTTATTGGAGGAATTAGGAATGAAGCGATTATTACTCTTTAAAAGTGAAACTGTAATATTTTATAGTTACCTCTTTATTAAAATTTGAAAGGTTAGTCAGCCCTAAAAAAATAGCATTTTGTACAAAAGCATAAACGACTACTATATATTAACAATTGTTATAATAATTAACATTATGAAACTTACAACATAAGACATATAAAAACTTTTCTACACTGCAGACTCCTCATATAGGCCTAAATAAACTCCCGTTTTCATTTTATCTCTAATGGAAATAGCATTTTTTTAAGTTATGACAAAAAATTTGTGCAAAGAAGCAAAAAAAACTTTTGAGAATAATTATTAAAATAATAATCGTACTATAATAAGTTATACATTTTGTTTATCAGCTAAATAAACTGGTACTGAAAATCTCCAAGTGATTATTCAGTAAGAGCTAAGAGCAACATTCATAATTTCATATGGAGTTAAATTTATGACATTCCTTCACGCTCTAAATCCGACCTGCCTCCTTCGATCTAAATTACTAAGACACGGCCCTCTTGATTTTTCTAACGCAAAAATAATTGCAGAATTAAAATTTTATTTGAACTGAAATGCCAATATCGGTGAGGAGCAAAATGTAAAATAAAAACTTTTATATTTCGATGCGCAACATATGACTATATAATACCTTTATTATTACCTACCGAAAATAAATTAATAATAATTGCGTCCATTAGCTGTCAATTAATAAAGACAGCACTTGAGCAAATATATTCCAGTTTCAATGGTACCTTTTTATGTTCAAGCATTCATTAGTGAATAAAATTTTTAAAAAATTATAATATAATAGTGGAAACAGAAGCAAAGTAAGTTAAGATTTTAATAATACTTGTTGGCATCTCTACACAAGCCCTCAAACAATTTTTTCAACCCTCAGCTTGGCGCGTCACTTAAAAAAGGTTGCCCATTCCTGGGTTAGGGTATTAAAATCTGCCATGTACACTTGGTTAAAAAGTCGGGATAAACTGGGCCACACTTATTTTGAGGATCAGTGGTATATTTGAAATCTGAATCCAATGCATTTTGGCCTTTTCAGTTGCATTTGTGACTCCAGATTTCAGATAGGACGGACTTTCTTCCGTAAGACTTCATCAGTGGGCCATGATTTGGATTTCACGCTAATTGTAGGTCTCCTTCGTGATGTGTTGCACATTCAGCAGCAACGAAGGTTAAATTTCTGACGAACCAACCATTTACAGTTGACAAATGTGGGAACATATTTCCGAATGGCTCATTTTAAACGAATGAAAGATACTCGTATATATAATTTCACACACCCGATCGTATAAAGTAAGAAAATTAAAATTATTTCGTATGGTCTCGGGTGTGGTCTGGTAAAGTAAAGATTTGAAAACCTGGAAATTCCCTGCGTGGAGCTTGATAATGACGTCAGAACGACATTGTATAAAGGCAGTCGAAACTTTCACTTTACTCATTACAAGATTGGAAATAGAGGATAGAGTCGTGTTAGTTAGCTCTCTGTGCCTTGACCAATTCCTAGGTGGTGAACATGATATCTGACGTTCCAAACGGGTTTGAAGCACACAAGTTGATAAATATATCGCTCGGTAAAATTGCATCCAGACGTTCCAGAAGAGCTGGTGCATCTTTGCATAAATCATTATTAGTTACCACTGTGTTACATAAAGCCCGTTTTGTTTACTTAGAAGCAGCACATAATTACCTCCACACAATATTTTACCCGCCACAAGGGCAACCTGAGGAGATTGTCCCCGACCCACCTCAAGCGCCCGCACCATTACCTGAAGTGTCCGTTACCCCAGTGAGCCCTCTCGATTGTGGTGTCAATAATATCAACCAAGATGATTATTCACCCATTGAATGCATTAGTGAAGCGTGTAAATCTAGATTAGAAGACAACGACTGTGAAGTAGACTCGAGCAGTGAATATGGTTGCAACGAAACCTTGCACCATACCAGAAAAAGACAGAGAGTTTCTGATCAGGAAATAAAGGCTGCAGTTTACTCAATTTTACCAAAACGAATCAAAGATAATTTAGAACATGAACAATGCTCAGGCTGTTATTTTAGCGACTAAAATTTTGTGTTGATGTGGATTCGATCTTACCTCTTGTCGGTGTTCTGAGCAGACAGGCAAACGACGAGATTTTTCAGCATGGAAGATGAATACATAACTTCTCTCGTGATCAACTTGGAATCCTTGAATTTCTATAAAATCTGTCCAGACGGTCTTCGTCTCGAATCTATTTTAAAACCGGTATTAATTCGTGAACGTAGGCTAAAAGTATTTAATAGAATGCTTTCTTTAAAGTATTAGGTTACTGTTGTTTGTGATCACCAAATCTATGCATTTGTTTTTTCTTCTTTTCTGTTATTTCTTGTGTTAACATAATTTCAATTGTTAACTTATTTATCACGTGCTTTTAAATATATATGTCTTGAATATAATCATTGATGTGTCTATTGTTAACTCGTACACTTCGGTTGAAAATGTAAATGCCGTCATCATGGACAATCTTAAGTATTTTTATCACTATATTAATGTATATCATGATGAGGCTCGTAGTGAGGTTGTGGCTAGTGCCCTGCGTGAGTTTTTAGCAGAATTTAGAGACGAGTATCGTTTGCTGGGCAGAAAGGAAAAATATGAGCATATGTTCCTCTCAAACAGTGCGCCGGAGTGTGAAGATGTTTAGTAAAACATTATAAAATGTGCCTAGTTCGTGAAAATTATCCTGAGGGAAACTGTCTGGTGCGTAGTCTGGTAGTGATAAAACCGAAATTAATTCTTGTACCGGAAAAACACCTACCCAATATGTACAACAATTCGCCGCACACGTTGATTATGGTGCGACTCGCTGATCATACGAGTTCGAACAAGCCCATTCACGTATCATCGAGTCAGCCGCCCATCGAACCGTTCCTGCCTACTTGCGTGCCTCACACGGCTCATAGTTTTCTCAGAGCTTGAACCGAGTGGACGCGCTCCTCGAATCCGGTACCGTTAGCTATGTACTGGAAACGGAATGTAGACAAACAAACAAACGGGTTTATTTAAGTGTCGAGGAAATGAATAGAATCTTCGTGATAGTTGAGAAGTGGAGTGAAGATCGTTATAAAATACCTGCTAACGTAGGTACAAGAAGAGAGCAGATTAGTGACGCACCCTCATACGCCGTTGTATGTACGTTGTGTATAAATAACGATCGGCCATGCATTGATATACGGCTGATGTGGAAGAATGCTTCTAATAATAATTCCTTGTTCCTACGCGAAACCGTTTCATCCTCGACAGAATGTTGAAATCGTCGGATTCCGCAAGCTGAAACCTATATTAGACGCGCGTGTTACGGATATGCTTTATTTTGATACAGTACTTGAATACGCATACACCGCTCTGCTCGATGGGTTTACCGAGTGTAGGGCTGAACAAGGTGAGAATGGTCTAGAGCTGGACGTTTATTTAAAAAGTTTAGACTCTTTGAAATACCATGAACTTTGGTACAAAGCAATTGATCGGTACAAGGCTGAGCTCACCTACACCGTTCACCCTGAACAACTATTTCTTTATATAACGAGCAGTTGTCGTAACGATTTAGAAGATTATTTCAATTGCCGCTATGTTGAGTGAAGACGAGTTCACGATTGAAAAGCTCGGGTCGGTAGAAATAAACCCTCGATTGGAAAAGCGTGTTTATAAACTTGTGTTTAATAATGTAACTAACGATGAACTCTTTGTGCGTACTTTTGATTGTATTCTAGACGTATTTAAAGATGACTTACCAACCGGTTGTAAAGTGGGAACAAAAATAGTACTGAACGATATGAAAGCCCTTCATATCGAGTACAGGTTTCCCTATACATAAAGCGGTGAAATATTATTAAACCGCATATACTGCGTAATGCAGAGCAATAATGATGTAATTGTAAACTCGATTAAGTGCGAGTTTAGTATTTTGAAAAAAAAAAGTGAAATGTATTTATATATTTAACATATTTTTGTGATATTTCTCCTGTACTGTTATATTGAAGGATTATATGCATATTCCTCGTTCATATTTCTATTATTATTGATCATTCAAATGTATATTTATTTTCTATATATCTCCATAATTGTGTGTGTGTGTGTGTGTGTGTATTTCTCCTGTACTGTTATATTGACGGATATATGATTATATGCATATTCCTCGTTCATATTTCTATTATTATTGATCATTCAAATGTATATTTATTTTCTATATATTTATAATAAACAGAATGATGCAATGTTGTTTTACTTAATTCTTTTGGTTAATTATATCATGTTGCGCCTTCTAAACCTACTAGCGGAATTCTAAACCAACTTTTAAGAAAATAAATGGTACAATCTGGCAACTGTGTACCTGAGCAATGGTAGCTGGCAACTCTCCATAATAATGTATACAATTAAAACGGTATCTGGCACCTCTCCATAATAATGTATACAATAAAAAGTGGTATCTGGCAACTCAACCTGAACAAGCCATTTACGCCTTCTAAGCCAACTGGCTAATAAAATAATCAAATGTTCCTGTTATGTTCAAATTATGATGTGGAAGAGTGAGCAACGACTCCCTGACGAGATGTATTTCTTGAACTGATCCACAGAACAGCTGTTCACATCTTCTGAAGACTGCATGTTCCACATTTTATAATAAAGAAATTATAAATATATCCATTCCTTTAATTATAGTTTTAAAAAAGAAAAGAGCATTCGGTTTCCACGTTAAACTGTGGGTCTAAGGCGGAGTGAAAACCTTAACCGTTGTTACAATTCGGGGAAGAGCTAGTTGTTATTATTACTAAAGAGACAAATCGTGCATTAGCATGTTTTGCGGTCACACTACCCCCGGATCAAATGATCCTGTTATTTTAAATCCGGTTCAATAATCAAATGTTCCTGTTATGTTGAAATGTGGAAGAGTGAGCAACGACTCCCTGACGAGATGTATTTCTTGAACTGATCCACAGAAGAGCTAGTTGTTATTATTACTAAAGAGAAAAATCGTGCATGTTTTGCGGTCATACTACCCCCGGATCAATAATCAAATGTTCCTGTTATGTTGAAATGTGGAAGAGTGAGCAACGACTCCCTGACGAGATGTATTTCTTGAACTGATCCACAGAACAGATGTTCACAGTTTCTGAAGGCTGCACGCGCCACAGATCTTATAGACAATGCAGGTCCTGTATATGAGCTTTAATTATCTCGATGAAATAGCGAGCAATCATTCTCTGACGAGATGTATTTCTGAATCCACGTTAAACTGTGGGTCTAAGGCGGAGTGAAAAGCGTTCCAATTCGGCGAGAAAGAGTTAATTACACTGGTCAACAAAGATTTTTCATCAGAGTAAACTTTGTGGTGGCTGGATAGAATTTTTCACTCTGATTCCAAAACTGCATTCAGATTTTTTCTAGCACGTATAGTTTTCAAGATGAAGGCATATATATAACTACACAGATTTAACCATTTTAAATAGGCAAAATACTAATATTTCAACATTTGATTGTGTTTATTTTATTGTGTTTTTTTAGTTTATTCATCTTATTTATTTCAATTATCTTAATTATACATCTTATGTATTTCAGGTGTGAGCTTTTACGTCTAGCAGCATTGTGATTCACTTTTGAAGGTAGACATTTAGAGCCTAAAAAGTTAACCCAAGGACAGTTGAATGATCTTGTTAGAGACTTATCGCTGTCGAAAGAGAAATAAGAGCTTCTCGCCTCAAGACTAAAGGAGAACAATTTACTTGAGAACAATGTTCGTATTAGTTACTACCGAAAGCAGAATTTTGAATTAACAGCATTCTTTTCAGTAGACGGTCCTCTCTGTTATTGCCATGACATCAATGGACTATTTACAGCCATATCTCAGACGTATGTGGCATCTGAGTGGTGCCTCTTTATTGATTCGTCGCAGAGAAGCCTGAAAGCAGTTCTTTTGCATAATGGTAATATAATGCCATCCATCCCCATTGCCCATTCCGTCCATCTAAAAGAGACATATGACAATATGGATATACTACTTAAGGCAATCAAATACGACAGTCATCAATGGAATGTTTGTGGAGATCTAAAAGTTATAGGAATGCTTATGGGTATGCAGTCAGGATTCACAAAATTTTGTTGTTTCCTTTGCCTGTGGGACAGTCGCGCCACTATAGAACATACACCAAAAGTGACTGGCCACTTAGGTATACATATGTCCCAGGGATAAGCAATGTCCAGTCTGTCCCTTTAGTGGATCCCCAAAAGATCTATCTGCCACCTCTTCACATTAAACTTGGTTTAATGAAGAATTTTGTTAAAGCAATGGGTAAAGTCAATTCTGAAGGGTTCCAATACCTTTCAAGGAAATTTCCGAAGGTTACTGCAGCAAAATTGAAGGAAGGAATTTTTGTTGGGCCACAAATAAGGGAGGTTTTGAATGACACTGAATTTGAAAAAGTCCTAAGTCCGCTGGAATTGAAGGCTTGGCTGGCGTTCAAATGGATATGTGAAAACTTTCTTGGAAGCAACAAGTCACCTGCGTATAAGGATGGAGTCAAGAACCTCCTTGATGCCTTCAAAGAAATGGAGTGTCGAATGTCGTTAAAAATTCACTTCCTGCATTCCCACTTAGATTTCTTTCCTGAAAACCTTGGTGCAGTGAGTGACGAGCAAGGAGAGCGCTTCCATCAAGATATTCAGATGATGGAGAAGCGCTACCAAGGATATTGGAATGAAAGCATGATGGCGGACCATGGTTGAATGCTGTATCGTGACAATCCAGGCCAAATTTACAAAAGGAAATCACACTCACAGCGCTTTTAATAAAATAATGTATATATTCTTTATTTATAAGTACATTGAATAAGGCATATGATGGCAGCTGCCCCCACCTTTCCGCAAGCTGCTGTGACGTTCAACCTTTTTTTTGCAATTGCAATTCTTCTTTAATATTTGTATAAGTCCCTCCTCCACCCCCAGCTTGTAATAATATGCTGGTCAACTAAATGTTTTGAGATTTTTTCTTCTGAAAGCATCTTCATTTGTCTAGCAGGTCTTGTAGAGATCTAAAACATGTTCATAATGTCTTGCTTTGACTTGAAAATTGGCAACAATTCTCTGTGATCGATCCTAGCACGAACAAAACCATCTCTTCTCTCTTGCCCATACACTGCATGAGCTGTAGCTGAAACTTCCTGGACTGCTCTTTCACAGCTTTGAGTGTGAACTGAGAAGTTCTCAACTTCAAGTGGAGACCTGAGAAGCTCCTCAACTTCTCCTCTTGACATCTTACAAGTGAAGAGTGGCTCATACAGTTTCTTCTTATCCCAATTAATCAGAGTAATTGGAGAAGTGGCATCAAAATTCAGTTTAGGGTTTCTATGAGTTCTCAGACTCATGTCTCCATACTCAGACTTACCTCTGATCTTCTTGATCATCTTAACCCCCTCCCATGCCCTCTCCTCCTCATCCTCACTGCACAAAAGAGAGGCAATGAGGTTCTCACTGTGAGCATGATATGCTCCACGAACTATCACATGAGTGATTATGTTCCTGACTTCAGAGGTCTGGCTTCTCAGCAGTCCCAGAGCGGTCACAATATGGTGAGATCCATACCTCATGTGGTGCTTCACCTTGATCTCAAAATACATCTTGAAGTAGAAATACAGGCAGAACTTCAGCAGCACCTCCAGCTTCTTCAACACCTCCCTCTTCAGACCATGCTGCCTTATCCACAGCATCAATAGAGCCTCACCTGTAGTCAGCCAGCGTGACTGATTCAGTGGGCCACACTTCAGACCAGCAACTTCCTTTCTCAAATCTCCTGTCTTAAGAGCTTTGATCAGCAAGTAGCAGTTCTTCTGGTTAGTGCTAAGGTTCTGTACAATGTCTTCTGGCAGTTCAGTTATATCTTCTTCTCCTGGCAGAGCCTTGAAGCTAAAGTTGACAGGTATGTCATCGATCTTCTCCAAAAGTTTTCCTATTGGGCCACTGAACCAAGACTTGTGCGTTAGGGCGGGTCATACTATGCATTTTTTTTAAATCAATGGAGAGGGGTGTTCAAATGACATATTTTGGTGTATAGAACACAATTCTGAAGAAAATATTTAATTCTGATAACCCTAACCTACATCATTTTGGAGTTGATTATTATTAAATTGTTGATTATTTTACTATTGTAGTTACCCCAGAATATGTCTTCTCACGTTTTCTATCATGGCTGCTCACGTTATCTCTCATAGAGCATTGTTCTAACTAATTCATATAAACACATATAATGTGTGCACAAGAGACAGGTGAAGACATTGAAAAGGCAGTGGATGGAAAGGAAGGCAGAGAAAAGGAGAAGGAGCAAGGAGGAAAGTGCTGCAGTAGCAGAGAAGGCAGCCAGGAAGGATGTTAAGAGATTTTTGGCAGATGGTGATGAGGATCTGGAATTGGAGAGAAGTGGTGATGAAGATGAGTTTGTTCCTGAAGTTGAGCTCTTCCCTCAAACTGACCCTGAGCCAGCAGCTTCGGCAAAGGTACAGAAAAACTATGATGAGATTCAAAACATTGCCTTTGCTAGTGTAAGGTATGGCATAGGGCTGAGGCCAACTGCAGCGATAGCAACAGCAGCTCTGATTGACGCAGGAATCATCACAGAAGATAATACAAGTAAAGTGATTGATAAGAGCAAGGTCAAGAGAGCACAGGAGAAGTTGATGAGAGAGCTGTGGGAACAGTTCGAGAAGAAGTGCAGGGAGGAGGGGGGGATCTCTTGCATCCTCTTTGATGGGCGGATTGACCTGACCAATGTGATGATGGAAGCTGAGGGCAGTGACCAATCTTTTCCCGCAAAGATCAAGGAAGAACACTATAGTGTTGTTAGTGAGCCTGGCAGCTACTATCTGTTCCACTTTACCCCAGAGAAAGCAACTAAAGAGGAGTCACATGCGGAGAAGATTGCTAAGGTCCTGTTTGCCTGGCTGAAAGAGAGGGGTTATGATAAGACCTTGTTGGCCATTGGAGGAGACTCAACAAATGTCAACACTGGTGTGAAAGCTGGAGTAATGCGGAAGCTGGAGCTGCACCTGGGGAGAAAGCTGGTCTGGTTGGTGTGCAACCTGCACACTGTTGAACTTCCCCTGCGCCATCTCATTGTTGACCTTGATGGCCCTACTCTGTCAGACAAAAAATTATCCGGGCCAATAAGAAAGCTCCTTGATTCTGCTACAGACTTTGATATCAATCCAAACTTCACCCGAATCTCTGTTGGCCCCCCACTGATCAAGCTTCCTGACAAGGTCATTCAAGATCTCTCAACTGATCAATACTATGGCTATAAAATTGTCTGTGCAGTCAGGGATGGAGTACTTCCTGCAGGGCTGGCTCTGTTAGAGATAGGACCAGTAAACCACAGCCGCTGGCTCACCACAGCGAACAGACTTCTCAGGCTCTGTGTGTCAAAGCCAGAGAAAGGAGGTGCTGGATATTGTGATGTCAACTGTGAGAAGATCTGCTTGGTATGCCCACAGTGAAGTCATCCTCCAAACACTACTCTGCTCTGAGGATCAGAAGGAGAGGATTGAAGGGGTGGAGAGAATCCTGGCCATCAGGGGAGAGGGGGACCCGGACACTCAGCTGGGGGACTCCTCTGTTAGGAGCAGAAGGACACCTGACATCAATTGTGATGCTTCCAGCATCGGTGACTTGATCAGCTGGTCAGAAGGTGTGTCAGAGCCACCTCTCACCTGCTCTCTAAGCACCTCAGAGGTGAAAAACTTCATCACCACCTCCATGGAGGTGCGCAACTGGCCTTGCCACACACAAAGCATTGAGAGGGTTGTTAAAATGGTGATTGAGGCTTCTGCTAAGTACTTCTCACAGGAAAAGAGGGATGGAGGGATCAGGGCTCAGGAGACCAGCAGGAAGCTGATGTCTAAGTCTGAGTCAAAGCAGGATTTGTGCAACCTGGCAAAGTTCAAGATATCAGGAGAATGATCTTTGTAATTATATCCAGTGATATACATGCAGTTCACCTATTAATAAATATATGTAAAGTTGATTTGGCCTTGTCAATATAAATGATTTACCTTATATCTTTTAATATATTATAAAGGGGTTCAAAAGGGTAAAATTGGCAATTTAGAAATACAAAATGATGTAGGTTAGAGTTATCCTATCCTACCCCTGATGGTAGGATTTCCTTCAGATTCATGTTGTCACCTGAGTACGACCCGCCCTACTTGTGCGTGTAGGGACCATCAAGCTTGATGATCATGTGCCTGAGGCTGATTTCATTAATATGCAACTGGCATATCAGCCGGTGACACTCGTGACCTAGCAGTCTCTCCAAGTGAGTGATGGCTCCTCCATCAGGTCCTGTGTTTGTGTTGGTGGAGTCACCACCAAGGACCACAATAGTATCTTTAGCACCATGAGCACTAATCCACTCAAACAGAGCCTGAGCTATCTTCATTGCAGGTTTCTCATTTCCTTCAGGTTCTTCTGGTGTACAATGGAAGAGATACTTCCCCTCAGGTTCCCAGGTAACACTATAGTGCTCTTCAGTTGTAATATCAGGATGGATGCGGCCAGTTTCTTCATTGTACCTCAAGATCTTTGTCTTCTTATCTTGTTTTCCATCAAAGAAAATTCCCTTGATCTTCTCTCCCTCTGTCCTTTTCTCCAGGGCCTCCACCGAAGCACCTATTACAGACTCCTTGCCCCTCCACATCTTCATCCTGTTAACAGCTAGATATGCCTTATCAGCAGATAGATGGCCAGCTTTGATGAGATCTTGCAAGAAACCAGTTGCAATGGCTGCTGCAGGAGTGTTTGCCACCTTGAACCTGACTGAAGCCGCAGCAGTGCTTGAGACATCCATGTAGGTCCTCCTGGCAGAGGTGGAGACTTTGCCAGTGTTGAAACTGGAGCTTGTGCCTGGTGCAGTACTGTAAAAATCTGTCTCAGCAGTAGGAGCTCCTCTGCCTGGAAACTCTTGCAAGGAAGTCACCTCATCTTCATCATCATCACCATCATCAGCTCTAAGCAGTAGCTCCTTTTCTTCTTCCTCTTTTCCGTTTCTCTTCTCAGCTGTCTTCTGTTCTTCCTCGGTCCTCTTAGCAGCCTTCACCTGCTTCACTGTTTCCTTCACAATCAGATGCCATCCGGAAGCCAGAAACTTCTGAGGTTTTGATCCTCTGGTAATGGAGCCACTCTAGCTCTAGCTTTGGAATCTTCTGAGGCAGAGGACAGTCACATTTGACATGAACTCTAGCAGCACAGCCAAAGCAACCAGATGCTTCAGTTCCACAGAGAGTGATATCATGTCTGCAGGTTGTTATGTCAAACAATGTATCAAGTTCAGATATTCTCTTCTCTCTCTTTGCAGCCTTCATTCTGCCATTCACTAGGTCAATCATTTCATTCCACCTGACAAGAATCTTCCTGGCAATGGATCTCTCTTGAATGATCACAGGAGGAGTGAACTTGGCATTGCTTGTGCGCCACTGTGCCAGTACCAGTGATGCCAAGTCCTCAGCCAAATCTTGCATATGGTACTGACATCTCTTCATATCATCAAGTTCAAGGAAAAAAAAAACCTCCTAAAATTTAATTTTACATAGGAATACATACTGTCAATCTTGAAATTCGCGCTTCAATGAGCATGATACACCCTAATGTAGATCCTTCCAAAGGCCTGGAAACATACTCTACGCACGCGCACATCATTCAAGCAATAACGCTCACATCCATCAGCTATATTGTAACTATTATCTTCACTAGTACAATACCCGTCGCTTCGCTGACGGTTAGCTAAAGACCCGCCCTACGTGCGGGTAGTAAAACATATCCAAGTAGAGGGCCGGAATATTTTTTGTAGTTCGAAGGCTGTTATTAGCTGTTATTAGCTAGGTTAATTGAATGGTTAGGTTAGGTTAGGTTAGATTAGGTTAGGTTGGTTAGGTTAGGTTGGTTAGTTGGTTTAGGTTAGGTTAGTTGGTTAGGTTGGTTTAGGTTGGTTAGTTGAGTCGTGATATTTTCGTTAAAGCTTAACCTAACCTAACTTAACCTAACCAATCGTCAAGGGCGTACAGTTGACCTAACCGGGCATTCACACCCAGGTGCACAACCTCGGGACCTAAAAAATATGTGTGTGAAGTTTTATGTTTGTAACTGCTTTCATTTTGGAGCTATGGCTGGAACAGACACACACACACACACACGGACGCACGCACACACGCACGCACGCACGCACACACGCTGAACACACACACGCACGCACGCACACACGCACGCACACACGCTGAAACACACAAACGCACGCACGCACACACGCACGCACGCACGCACACACGCTGAAACACACACACGCACGCACGCACACACGCACGCACACACGCTGAAACACACAACGCACGCACGCACACACACGCACGCACGCACGCACACGCTGAAACACACACACCACGCACGCACACACGCTGAAACACACACGCACGCACGCACACACGCTGAAACACACACGCACGCACGCACACACGCTGAAACACACACACGCACGCACGCACACACGCTGAAACACACACACGCACGCACGCACGCGGACAGACGGACAGACAGACGGACAGCTCTCTTATTATAATATAGATTACAACTGCTGTAGTAGCGATCAAAATCTTCATGCTCACTATCACTCATGTTGGCGTAGTTAAAGTAATGTTTGGGGGAGGTAGTCGTAGAAAAGTGTAAGAGAAATAACCTTTTGAAACTTCAGTGGCTACGCCCATCACCTTGGGTATATTCGCTAATTTACAAGGTGTGAATAATAAAGTGTCTTTAAACTGAACATTACCTCTTATCTGCATCTGTATAAGATTGTTTCCTCTTTTCAAGGGATCGCCGGTAAATATCTCCGATGATTCGTGTTCAAGCAGCTCCTTATAAAGGAACTGTGTGTAAAATTTTGCGCCGTTATGGGCAAGAATATAGACAGTCATTTTTTTTAAATTGTCCGCTAACTTGACAATAAAGACACAAAGAGTTTCACGGGACTGTCGTGTGCAATCGTTTTAAAAACGTTTGGAGGTTTACCACATTTGTGATACTCATCACACTCGACCTCCATGCACTCATCGCAGATAGTCTGACGTACAAGTAGATGTGGGATAACCTCTGGTTTCAGCATCCGGATATGTTTCTATATCGTAGTACACAGTTATACAAGGTCTATTTTTAGGCTTAGCATCTTTCATATAACATTCATGCTTTACACCATCCGCCTTATATTTCTCATGACATGTAGAACAGTGAATTTCATCACATTTATGCGTGAATTTCCCCCAATTATCAATCATATGAAACATACCACATTCACAGATTCTCATTTTCCTGCAACTGCCAATTGACTTATGGAGCTCAAGAATTTATTATTAAAAAATGTTCGTCTACACACATTACAGTCCCTCTCTCAGCTTCATGTACACGACTTTCACATTTAGAGCTTTTACACTGCTCACATACCATGTGGCATTCCTTACAATGTTTCACTATATCATCCGCAAACTCGAGACATCCCTCACACAAATCATGATGCCTTCCATATTTTCGACTTTTATAATAACTCGCGTAAAGGTCCCTTATATTACGGATGGGGAAATACGTTGACCCTGACAGCCCTAAAATAAGTAGGGTCTTGTACGATCTTTCACACCGCTTTTAAAAATATACACAGTCATACGACGACGATCATCCATTCCAAATACAACTATACGAGCATTCATTTCCTGCTCTACCCTTCTCAGCTCTTCAGGACCCATATTAGAGTCAAACGCAAGCTTACAATCTGAAGCCAGTTTACGGGCACGCTGCACAACCGTAGGGAACCAAATTTTTCTGCTCCCCATAACATACGCGCCAAGACTAATGCTATAAAGCCGCAACCATGATCGGTGTTTATATGCCGCCTGTAAATAGCCTGAGAACTGAAGTTAAGTGTATAAGGCGTGGCACTATAACCCGCAACACGGAACACGCGGTCAATGCATTGGTCCAATGACGATTGGTCCAATGACGATTGGTCCAGTGACGATTGGTCCAATAACGATTGGTCCAACTGGTAGCGTATACAACGACGAGTATAGCTTAAAGCCAATAGTTTACGTGGAAATGTTGGGGTTCGACTTACAACATTACTGTGTTGGATTTCATAAGAGTCACATCTCTTTTCCCTTTACAACTGCTTTTGTGAAACCCATGGAGCGGCGTGTGTGCGAAATAGTGTTATCCGAAAGAGGAAAGGAAAAACCCTATGCACCGTAATGTAGAGGTACGTGGCCTATACGGGGGCTCCGCCCCCGTACCCCCGATACCTAAATTATACAATGGGATAATTGTGGAGGAACTGTACCCACCATGCCTGGGCAGCCGGAACAAGGAACAAACTAATGTAAAGGGTAAGTACGACATTATAAACAGTTTTAATTTATTACATACCAATAAAACCTTTAAAAGCAATATAATAAGTTTGTTTCAAATAAAAAGAAGGATTAGTATTATTATACTTCTGTACACCACCAGTATTTCCAAATATTATATCGCCATAATTAACAAATCTATCTATAGTAGAAAACCAAGGTTGTCTCTTACTAAAAATATTAGCATTACCACCATAGGCTTTAATCTGATACTGAATACCTGATACTGCATTTTTCTCTTAGTTAATAAGTATGCTTTATGCTTTTAGTTTAATATGTAGCTTTTAGCTATAGTATGTTTTATAAATAAACAAAGTAATATGTAGCTTTTAGCTATAGTATGTTTTATAAATAAACAAAGTAATTTCAAATAATTATTATATCAATTTCTGTAAATAATGTTTTTTTCTAAGTTTCATTTAACTTCATTCCATTTAACGCCCGATTGGACGAATCGTCGTTGGAAAAATGGTCCCTTGGACGAATTGTCTGATTAGACCAATCGGCATTGGACCAATCGTTATTGGACCAATGGGGGTAGCGGTGCGCACCAACTCGAATGTTATGCCATCCTCTACAGACACTTGGCAGCTGTGGATATAAAATATATATTAGGCCATATAATGCAAGCAACTCAAAGTAGTACAGCCTTCAATATGGCCAACTTCACGGTAGATATTGACCGTGTGTTCCGTGTTGAGGGTCATAGTGCCACACCTTATACGCTTAACTTCAGTTCTCAGGCTATTTACAGACGGCATATAAACACCGATCGTGGTTGCGGCTTTATAGCATTAATCTTGGCCCGTATGTTTACTGTACTAAATACGGAGGCCAGAAAAATTTGGTTGCTTACGGTTGTGCAGCGTGCCCGTAAACTGGCTTCAGATTGCAAGCTTGCGTTTGACTGTAATGTGCGTAGCAGCCGAAGTTTCAAAAGGGTAGTTCCCTTACACTTTCTTCACTAGCGACACTTTAAATTACGTACAACTACCTCCTCTCAAACATTACTTTAACTACGTCAACATTACTGATAGTGAGCGTGAAGATTTTTATCGCTACTACAACAGTTTTAATGAAGATAATCCTTACAATATACTGTAGCTGATGAATGTGAGCGTTATTGCTTGAATAATGTGCCCGTCTTAGAGTATGTTTCCAGGCCTTTGAAAAGATGTACATAGACCGTTTCAACTGTGATCCGCTGCAAGTCGCAACCACGATCGCCTCATTGTGCTTTCCGGTGTTCAAGAACAATTTCATGCCTAAAGACACCTTAGCCGTCATTCACAGAAACAACCCTCGCAGTTATGGACACAAGGCTATTTACTGGCTCATACACCTACAGCAGCAGACCGGTGTATACATAAAACATACCCGCAACACGGGGGGAGGTACCCATTAAGGTTAATAGTCGTGTTTTTTGGGTTAATGGTCTAAGCGAAGACCGTGTCACTGGTGAGAAGACCCCGTACTCCTTTAACGGTTGCTGGTGGCACGGATGCCCACGTCCTGAGTGTGGAATCGTAGGAGATATCGACGGTAGATCTGCCGACAGTCTTGCATGGACCCGCACCCGCGATCAGCTTATAGGCACCCAGTTCTATAGATCTACAAAAGCTAAGCTAGCAAAGACCCTAAGATCCAATCTAAGGTTAGCTCGAGAGAAAGAAGAGAGTAGGGGGGGTTAAAAAAAGAGAATAAGAGGTTAAGTAAGTACCAAAACCTATCATTCGTGGGTTAACATTCATTCAGAAAAAGAGAGAGAAAGACTCACCATCATCATCCGCCGGCCACAGCCGACAAGTCGGAAAAATAGTCGAAGAGAATAGGAAAGGGGTGAAAGATGAAAAGAAGTAAAATAAGAACGCTTACAAACCATGCAAACACAGTCTTAACTCAAACACTGTCATACATGCAAACTACAGACACGCAAGTAAAGAGAGGATAAGAAAAGAGAAGAAAAAAACGAATGAAAAGTATAACAAAAAGTGGGTTAGTTTACTTTACGAGTTCGTGTTAGTCTAATTTTTTTTTAATATAATTTTGCTGCTGGTATATCACAAGCTGGCATTACTCGTCAACAGACTCAAACCTCGACCATTACCCCCAGAGCTCCTGTTGCTAATTGTTTTATTTTAAACGACGTTAATATTTTTAAAATGCCTATCCAAACGGTTTTTAAACATATTAACGCTGGTAGAGCTCACGACGGACGCGGGAAGATTATCCTACTAATCAATTACTTTAAACGTAAAAAAGTTTTTACCGATGTTAGTAATGAAACGTCTGCCACGTAATTTAAATCTGTTATTACGAGTATTGTATTATCGAAAATGAACAATTTGTCAAAATGTACGTCATCGATTTTATTAACGATTTTGAAAACTTCATTAAGGTTTGTTGCGTAGTGACGGAACTAGTTTCGTGGCGCGTCGCTGAACCCTTTCTAACCTATCAATATCCTCACGCAAATACGGGCACCAAAACTGAACGACATATTCTAAGTGAGGCCTCACTATGGACTTGTAAAGGGGCAATATAATATTCTTCGATTTAAATTCGAAATTACGCGCTATGAAGCCTAACATCCTATTAGCTTTTGCGCAAGACTCCAGGCACTGGCTCCTAACTTTTAAATCTTTAGATACGCGTACACTTAAATCTCCTTCCTCATCAGCGCTCATTAACTGTCTATCATCCATCATGTACGTGTAATTATTGTTACGAGAACCTACATACAAAACTTTACATTTGTCTACGTTAAATTGCATCTGCCACTTATCTGTCCACTCCATAATCCTATTTACATCATCTTGGAGCCTATTTCTATCGTCCACGTTAATAACTTTACTGCCTATTTTAATATCGTCCACGAATTTTGACACGTTACTGGTCAAGCCTACATGTATGTCGTTAATGTAGATTACGAATATCAATGGGCCTACCACTGAACCTTGAGGGACACCGCTACCTACATCCAACTACCCCGATTCCCTACCATTAACAACGACCCTCTGTTTCCTGTTTCCTCTAACCAGTTAGCTACCTGACCGCGTATACCGTGCGCTTTAACCTTCGCAATTAATTTTCTATGTGGAACTGTATCGAACGCTTTTTTAAAGTCTAAATAAATAACGTCAGTCGCTCTATGCCTACCGTATTCGCGCACTATTTCGTTATAAAACTCTAACAAATTAGTTAAACAAGATCTATAGCGTCGAAATCCATGCAGACTATATTAATCAAATCGCGACTTTCTAAGTCATCGACGACACGATCCCAAACTACGGATCCCAAAAGTTTACCGACAATTGACGTTAAGCTAATAGGCCTATAATTGCTAGCTACTGTGCGGTCACCTTTTTTAAAAATGGACGGAACGTTAGCTAATTTGAAGTCTTCAGGAATAATCCCCGCTTCCAGTGACTTATTAAAAATTTTTGTTAAGGGGCATACGATAACGTCTTTCAAATCTTTCAAATGTCTCGGATAAAGCGAGCAGGGCCTGGAGCCTTGCTAACTTTTAGCATATTGATATAATACGAAATCTCACCTTCGTAAACAGTTATTTCATTCAAAATAGTCTTGCTACTAAATGGAACGATATCGTCCACGTCGGGGACATTATTTACGTCTTCTACAGTAAAAAGTGTCGCAAAAAGTTGTTAAAAATACCCGCCATTGCCTGAGCGTCGGAAGCCAAAGCGCCGTTAGCGTCCACTAGAGGGCCTATGTTATTTTTTATCGGCTTACGATTATTGACGTAATCAAAAAACTTTTTTGGATTATGTTTACTATCCGCAGCTACAAGTATCTCAGAATTACGCTTAGCATTCCTAACAGATATTTAACCTGACGTCTAAGCTCGATATATCTATTAAAAGTTAGCTACCGTGCCATTGCGCTTATTTAGTCTATACGCTCTGTTACGCTCATTTATGAACTCACCTATTTCCCTAGTCCACCACTTGGGGCCTACCATGATTACGAGTGCGCTTGGGCCTACACGGAATAAACTCCCTTTCGATATTCAAAAAACTTTCCTTAAACGCCTCCCAATCAAAATTTGCGTCATTACCCATAAATAAATCATCCCAGTCCACTACTCTCATCCTATTCGCAAATCTATGAAAATTAGCCCTACGAAAATCAGGGACTTCTATTACGTTCTATCTTTACTGTTTTCTATCTTTACGTTTTAAATCAACTAATAATCCCAAACTCTCACGTACTTCCAAACGTTCGACTATATTTTCGTCGTTCGTCATCACCACGTCTAAAATATTGTCACCGCGCATTAGTTCGGTAACCATCTATCTTATAAAATTATCTTCCATGAACTCAATCAGTCTCAAACCCTCATCATTACAAGTAAAAGTCTCGTAATTAACGTTAGGGTAGTTAAAGTCTCCGACACTATACTATCCCGATTATTAATAAAGTTACTGAGAAGTGTGTAAAATCTGGTATCGGTATCGATGAGTTGAACGGGAGGTCTATAAACAACAACGAAATTAAAGCTAATACTACGCGCCCTAACTTGAACGCATATCGCATTAATTGCTGGCGGAAAATATATCTTAACCTCGATAGCCCTAAGGGAATTCGAACCTCCAACAAAACGCCGCCACTTTTCGGTTATAGCAACTATATCGTAGTTCCCGAAATAAATTATTGCCTTAAATTCGTTCAATTTATTTCTCATACTACGCGCGTTAAAATAAAAGACGTTTAAATTATTTTTTACCACGGATCGGCGTTTTAAACTATTTTTCACGTCGGGCCGGCGTTTCCCGAACCCACAACGTTTAAAGAGGGCTTCGACCTATACAGCTTTCGAACGTTCTCATCGATTAACCTACCTAGCCTAGCATTTCCTATTTCATTGAAATGCACCCCCATCTTTTATAAAAAGACTAGGATCACTAAATTCTGACCACAGCTTTACGAAGGGTACATTTTCCTGAAAAAAATCTCTTCTAGTTTAGTGTTCAAAAATATTGTTTTTGGCGTATTCCTAAGCCCTAAACCGTGCCTAGGGGTAATACCTAGAACTAAATACCTATCTCACCTTGCTTTCAGGGACCTAATTAACCCCGTGTATCTCTCCAAAAGGTCAGGTATTCTAGTATCGGGCCTATACGAGTCGTTGCCTCCTACCATCGTCATCAACATCGAGTGACGGGAGGCAACATCAATCCTACCTACTTAGTCTCTAATTCTGTCAACCCTGGCTCCCAGTAGAGAGACCCTCCTCCTCCTGGTTGGATTCCGTTCAACGAACTCCTTATCCATATGACGCACTAAGGAGTCCCTAATTAAAATCGTTTCCCCCTCGTTCACATCCCTAGCCAACTGGGCGAAAGGGTTCGAAACCTCGATAGAGGGATGGTGATTCCTATCACCTAACCTACGTGGTCTAGCTCCACCCTTAACTACTCTAAATCCCTCCCGTCTACTAATCCCTGACCAACCTTAACCCTGTCCTCAACGCTGTCTAACCTTCCCGATAAGCTACCTATACTAGAAACTAGGTTCCTAACCTCACCCTTCAACTTACTAACGTCTTCAACATTAGTATAGGTTCGGTCTTCGTCAACTGTAAGCCTACCCCTGCCCTCATCAAGCGTTGCAAGTCTTTCAGTCACCTCGCGTACACTACGTTTTAAATCAACTATCTCTTCGCTTAACTCACAAAAGAAACAGACAGATCTCTCGGTAATCGCCATAGGACCGCCGTTGTAATCTTTAAAATTCGCATACCACCGATTAACCCCACACCTAGCACACGACGCTTTCTGTGACGGCATCGCGCAAGTTAAAGTAGTTAACGTTTATAACCGTCACAAGTTTAAATTAAATTAAGCCGGCACGCTATGAAAACTTCTAAATCGTTAAAAACCACTAATATTCAGTTACTTAACTATAACAATGTGAAAATAAACGTAAGTATATAAAATTCAGAATTTTCCAACAATAAGTTTATCGGCAATATACAAAAGTAGTAACAATATCAGAGTCCACGGAATGCGGACGAAACATCTTGTGGAAGCATGAGTATGATGCACGGATGGAAACAGATGGACAGTACCGTAAAGAAATAAACACGATCAAGCGTTCAATGGTGTTGGATCCTCTCAAATGCGGTGATAGCTTGTTCGGAGTGCGTAAAAAATCCCTTCAAGCTATATTTTCCGCCTACGGAGGGCGTGAAACTCCATTACTACGACTTATACTCTTTAGACCCCTACGTGACGAAGACCAATTCGTACCCCGTAGGTGCACCTGAAAAGCTGGTCGGACTAGCCGTACCCACCATCGAGGAGTTCTCAGCAAATTTGAACAAGAACTATTTCGGCCTTTCTTTCGTAGACGTGCTCCCCCCTCGCGATTTATGGATGCCGAGCTTACCTGTCGTTATAGACCACAAGCTCATGTTTCCCCTGTGCGTTAAGTGCGCAGAGGAGAATAATGGGGCTTGTAGTCACACAACCAACCAGCGGAAGATCAGAGGCGTATATACAAGCCCTGAGCTGTCCCTAGCCGTTCGCCATGGCTACAGAATATTGAAGATATATGAGTTGTAGAGATTCCAGAAGCTACCCAACCTTTTCACGCCATATATAAACACTTTTTTGAAGGATAAGGTAGAAGCATCAGGGTATCCTCTAGGAGTTGATACCGAAGATGAAAAATCGATTTATATTCAGCGTTACCGTGACCGTGAAGGATGCAACTTGACCGTTCCCAAATTGTAAAGAACCCAGGCAAGCGCTTTAGTGCAAAGTTGTGTCTAAATAGGCTTTGGGGAAATTTGCACAGAATACAGGAAAGGGGAACGTTCATCTAGCCCAAAGTTATAACGAGTGAGGGATTATGCCAATGCCCCCGATAAAGAGGTCATGGAGATCGTCAATGTAGGTAATACGTACATAATAAAGTACAACATTACCGAATTACCCACAGACACATCGCATGTTACAAACATACCTGTAGCCAGCTTCACAACCGTATAGTCTAGGGTGGATCACTTTTCACTTTTTTTTTAAAATTATAGCTGGTCAAAGTTTTTCCCATGATTTGGTTCAGTGGAAGTACACTGACACCATTTTACCAAAATCGATCAATATTTAGGGGTCGCGCATCGACCTTGAAAATTTCAATTTTGGAAATTTGGCCAAATTGACAATTTTTTACTGAATAAAGATAAATCATCAAATGACCATATTTTCTGAATCCTCTCAGTGAAAGAAATCCTCTCAGATACTTACCAAGTTGATCGGACAAGTGGTTTAGAAGTTACACTCACCTAGAAATAACATTAAAATTTAAAATACCGTATTTGTCCCCCGTTATGGACGTAATCATAGCATCAGTAGCTGGCGCATCCTAAAATCCCAATTACACACACACACGCTATGTCTATGACCAATATTTTTACTAATCACAGTTTGCTTTTTACAGATCAACTGTGTCAATTGATTCTTGTTTGATAAGTCTAGACTTTAGTACAATGGATAAACTGTTAACAACCAGGAGTGGGAAGACTCTGAAAGTTACTTATTCTGGAAAAGAGAAAGCAGCAACAACAGCACCACCTTCTCTAAGGTCAGCCACGGACGTCTTCTTAATTGGTCAGCCATCTTCCTCGATCGGTGGTGCCAAATTGCCAACCACCCATCAAGTTCTCCAGTACTTCTTCTATGCCAAGCAGGAAACTACTGACAGGAAGGCCGCCGTAAAAGACACGGTGGCCATGTTCTGGCATTTTGGAACATGGCACGTATAAAGACGATCACGAGGCGTAACTGCGAAAGAAAACTGGAGTTACTGTGGGAAGAGTGGCGCTCGCTGCAGAAGAGCAAGATGAGAGACAGTGACGCGGGAAAAGGCAGGGAGAAGTTTTCAGAAAATCTGAACAAGCTCTGGGACATCGGAGCTCCCGATGCTATTGAAGAGATACAGAAAAGTCGACTGCTCTCAGACAACAACAAACAAGAAGATATTAAATTTTATGAGGATCAACGGGGCCTGCGCCAGGCAACAATGAGTGGGAATGATAAAGTGTTCGTTGTCAAGAGAAAACGGCAACTCTCAAGACAACAATCTCGTGATGAGCCAGGCACCTCAAAAACGAAATTAGGAACCGAAGCTGAGAGCGACGATGAATCTATAGAAAGCAGATCATCGAGCAACTCCGAATCACAGCTAGAACCACCATACCGACAGCCGAGAGAATCAACTGTATCAATCAGCCTTCCTCACCGCATCCTCAATGCACCGGCTGTTATTGAAGTGGCTGATCGCTTCCGGATGTCCAATAATCAGGTGTGTATATATCAGTAATGATCTTTCCTTGACAAAGATATAATAGACGTAACGACGGAAAATTTAGTGATTATTTTGTCACATAAAAACCATACGCATCCTGTCAATTTCCTTTCAATTTCGCACATAGGTGGCAAGTGTCGTGGCGGCAGTCCTACGTTCGGCAGATCCGCCCGCAGACCTGGACAAATTCAGTATCTCGAAGGACACGTCTCGCCGTGGAAGAGTGGCACATCGTTGTGAAGTGTCGACAGCTGTGCAGAAATCCTTCGTATCTCCGAGGCATGCTGTCGTCCACTGGGACGGTAAAGTAATCAAGGTCAGTTTTGCCCTCACCGTGGACGACAGTGAATTAACATGTTCCAGTGACGACAGTGGATTGACATATTCCAGTGGACGATAATGGATTGGCATGTATGACATACGTTTCAGGACTCTCTTGGATCATTGGAGCACCGCCAGGCGATTCTCATCTCCGGAGCTCCCCAATGCACAGAAGGAAAGTTGCTGGCCGTTCCGACTGTTGCTGACGGCACCGGTCTGTCCCAGGCCCAGGCGACCTTTCGTGCTCTCAAAGACTGGGGATGCGAGAACAACGTGATTGGACTGTGCTTCGACACAACTTCCTCCAATACGGGGAGGGTGCAGGGTGCGGTGGTCCGGCTGGAGAACATGCTTGGTAAACCGCTCTTCCAGCTGGGCTGTCGCCATCACGTTATGGAGCTCATCGTGGGGGCAGTGG
The DNA here is from genome assembly GCA_023014485.1 of Bathynomus jamesi. Taxonomy (NCBI): domain Eukaryota; kingdom Metazoa; phylum Arthropoda; class Malacostraca; order Isopoda; family Cirolanidae; genus Bathynomus; species Bathynomus jamesi. Next base: position 283,233 of record JAJOZX010003581.1, on the reverse strand, counting down.
TCATCACCGCGTTTGGAAGAACCACAGCACCAACTGAACCTTTGTTCCAGTATCTGAGGAGAAGGTGAATTTCAAGTCTAAGGCGCATTTGTTTTCTCCAATGATTTTTTGCCTTCAGAGCAATTGAGATATCAGCGTCCTTCTACTAATGATGTTAATAGCAGTCGAAAAGGGAAACTTCAGTCGTTTTCATGCAATATTTTCATAACTCCCCTTTCAGGTGGGACAAGCTCGACCTCTCGACTTATCGCGAGCTGGAGATCGAGCATTTGGCGGAGGTGACGTGGCTGATGGAGCTCCGAGATGAGGCAGTCAAGTTCCTCGGCACCGCTTCTGGTCTTGTCAGAGAAGACTACCGAGAAGTGGCGGAGATTACACTCCTGGTACTCGGGGCCCAGCCACGTCGTGGCACACACTTCATGCGCCCAGGAGCCTACCATCATGCGAGGTGGATGGCCAAGGTTGGTATTTTGAATTAGAAGTTAAATATTGTATTGCCTTCTGCAAACAGCCATTTGAAGTCCCTACCAGAAAAAAATAAGATAAATAATTTACCATTAAACAAACTTATATGGAGTGGTATCGGTATTTATACATCACAGTGCGTATTCGTTTCAGATCATCTACTACACGAAGCTCCTGATGTTCAGCGGTCAGCTGGAGTTCGACGACGAGCTGGTACAGAAACTTCAGAGAGTGGTACTATTTACTGCACTCCTCTACGCACCTGCCTGGCTGGCGGCTCCTGTCGCAGCTGATGCCCCGCTGAATGACCTTGTGTTGTACCAGCGTCTTCTGCAGTACAGGGCTGTGGATCGCGAGATTGCAGAGGCTTCACTGGCAGTGATCAGGCGGCACTTGTGTATCTGAGGCCTCAGACCGTCGTTTTCGCCCTCTGCAGTGACAAAGTGGAAGACACTGTGAAGCACGAGATGGCAAAGAAGCTGTGCCGCCTCGCTGTGCCCGAGGACTTCACGTATGACAACGTCTCGGTTGATGACACGACGCGCCTTCCGGACCTGATCGATGAGTCATCGTGGTTCGTGTTCACAGGCCTGCAGGTGTGCGCGTCTACGTGGCTCACTCTGCCGGTGAATAAGTGGGATCAAGATAAGAACTACTGTGATCTGAAGAATGTCATCTCGCATCTGAAAGTTACCAACGACGTGGCAGAGAGAGGGATAAAACTGATAGAAGATTACGCGAACACTGTCACAAAAGACGAGTCACAGCTGCAGGGTCTTCTTCAGCTCGTGGAAAAGAGCCGGAAAGAACTCGGTGACTTCAAGAAGTCGTCACTTGCCAAGATGACGTAGCGCAGAGGGAAAGGGAGTTAGCAGAGAGAGTACATGGCGCACGCCTTAAGATGACGTGTGTTCTAACCACGATTCATACAGTTTTTGAACCTAGTTAGGGGCACCGGAGTAAGTGCCTTTAGTGATATCGGTAAACCGTTTTAATACAAAATACATTTGATCTTTCCTTATTCGTTTTATCTTATCCTAAAAAGCAGACAATGGCAGACAGCATATGGAGGTACGGGGACAAATAAGGTATTTTAAATTTTAATGCTATCTCAAGGTGAGTATAACTTCTAAACCACTTGTCCTATCAACTTGGTAAGTATCTGAGAGGATTTCTTTCACTGAGAGGATTCAGAAAATATGGTCATTTGATGATTTATCTTTATTCAGTAAAAAATTGTCAATTTGGCCAAATTTCCAAAATTGAAATTTTCAAGGTCGATGCGCGACCCCTAAATATTGATCGATTTTTGTAAAAATGGTGTCAGTGTACTTCCACTGAACCAAATCATGGGAAAAACGTTGACCAACTATAATTTTTAAAAAAAAGTGAAAAGTGATCCACCGTACCGTATACGCTCGCATCAAACTTTGGGGTCTATTGCATTTTCTTGGGCGGAGGGTTCTGTACACCGACACAGATAGTGTCATATTCAAAGCGAGGGAGGGTGAATACATGCCGCCTTATGTGGAATTCTTCGGAGAGTTGACTGATGAGATCAAGGATGAGTATGGTGACATCGCCTACGCCGACTCTTTTGTCTCAAAAGGTCCAAAAACTTATGGGGTAGGGGTGAGGGTGGTGGAGGAGATGAAATATAATGTGAAGGCTAAGGGCATCACGCTTAACCTGGCGAACCGTCGGATCGTTAACTTTGATTCGTTGAAGGAGCTAGTGTGCTGGGAAGATGAGGGCGGCCAACCGCCTCAACTGACTGTAGGGACCTACAATTTTCGGGCCCATTAGCTAGGGTGTGTGAAGGAACTTAGGGGAACGAAAGTGTGTCGTAAAACCTATAGGAAACGTTACCAGGTGCTTGGTACCTATGATACCGTACGCTTTGGTTACCATAACCCTTGATTGTTATATATATATATATATATATATATATATGTCTATTTACTTGTTATCGATATGTTTATTTTATTTATTACACGTATCTGAATATACAGTATATACTGTGAATAATTCGATGATATGTTTATTAAATAAATCGTATGTACAGGAAAAGTCACGTTCCGCCCCCTGTATGATCGAACAAAGGTCACGTGACTCATGCTATTACCTGCATATCTCTACCCCTGCGTGCTCAGTTGACTGCTGCAAGCCCTGGATCTCAGACTCGCTAAAGTCTGAAGATGTGGTGAACACTCAAAGAATCCCTAATCCTCCATCCTTTAAGGCGTTCAAGGCTACAGCGAAGCTTGAGGAACAACAACAGGCTCAAATACTCTACTGCTATTCTGGCGAGAACAATACAGGATTTCGTGGCACAAATGATGTAATGGACTATGTTGTAGGACTAAACTGCATAAAAGCTTACTTATACCGTGAAGTGGAAGAAACAACATTTGCAGAAGAGAAGCAACGGGTATGGTTAGTGAGTCTTGGTGATGAGTGGTGTGACAAACCGTATTATGTCATGCTGCATCATACCGAGTACTCGTGCCCTGCGGCTGAGAATGTAAATCTTGTTATAATGGACAATCTGAAATATTTTTACCACTACATTAATATATGTCATGACGAGTTTTGCAGTGAAGTTGTGGCTAAAGGCCTGCATCAGTTTTTAATAGAATTTAGAGACGAATATCGCTTGCTAGGCAAAAAGGATAAATATGGGCACATGTTTCTCTCAAATAGTGCGCCGGAATGTGAATAAAATGTGTGAAAGTCCCCCTGAACGAAAATGTCTGGTGCGCATTCTGTGGAATGGGAATGATAAAACATTAAAGCCGATATTACTTCGTGTGTCGCAGATGGAAAAGTTATCTAAACGTTTGCCCGGTATAATGGGGCAGAAGTATTGACATGACTCTTTCATGTTGGAACAAAGCCGTACACGAAACACTAAAGCTTGATATGACTCACCCGTGTGACTCGTTTCCCACACCTGTCTCCGTACCAAGCCGCGCACCGGCTGCTCATAGTCATCTCAGAGCTTGAACCGTCCGGACGTGCACTCTTCACAATAGAATACGATGGAGATTCCTTTGAGCAACATTCTCAATGCCGTATACGATGCATCCGTAACGAAGTCATTGCGTGTGTTCAGGCGTAAAACCGGTGCCGTTAACTATTTACTGGAAACGACTTATAGACAAATAAACTCTGGTAAACAGAATGTTATTTATTTAAGTGTTGAGGAGATGAATAGTATTCGGGATAGTTGAGAAGTGGAGCGAGGATCGTTATAAAATACCTGCAGATGTAGGTACAAGAAGAGAACAGATTAGTGATACCCCCTCATACGCCATTGTTTGTACGTTGTGTATAAATAGCGATCAGCAATGCATTGATATACGACTGATGTGGAAGAATGCGTCTGATAACAACGTTCTTGTCCCCACGTGAAAACGATTCATCCTCGACAGAATGTTTGAAATCGTCGGTTTCCCCAAGCTAAAGCCTATATTAGACGCACGTGTTACGGATATGCTTTATTTTGATACGGTTCTTGAATACGCATACAGCGCTCTGCTCGACGGATTTACCGAGTGTAGGAATGAATATGGCGAGAATTGTCTAGAACTGAATGCTTATTTAAAAGGTGTAGACTCTTCGAAATATCATGAACTTTGGTACAAAAGACTTGAGCGGTACAGGGCTGAACTCACCTACACCGTTCACCCTGAAGAACTATTTCTTTATATAATGAGCAACTGTCGCTACGACTTAGAAGATTATTTCAACTGCCGATATGCACTGTGAAGAAGAGTTCACGATTGAAAAGCTCTGATCGGTAAGAATAAACCCTCGATTGGAAAGGAGTGTTTATAAACTTAAATTTAATAATGTTGTGGCTAACGACGCCCTCTTCTGATTGCTTTTGATTGTATTCTGTCCGTGTTTAAAGAGAGTGATAACTTGCCAACCGAATGTAAAGTGGGCACAAAAATAGTATTGAACGAATTGAAATCCCTTTACATTGAGTATAGGCATCCCTATAACTTGAGAGGTGAAATAATGTTAAATCGTGTTTATTGCATAGTGCAAAGCAAAAATGATGTAACTGTAGACTCGATCATGTGCGAGCTTAGTATTTTAGTTAAGCGCAGTAGAACATAATGTTTATACAGATTTCTCCTGTACTATTATTATTTTGATGTTTATATATTATTTTATAGTATATTTATTTTCTATATATTTGTTAAAATTTTATTATTTAATGTAAATGCATATATAGATTTCTCCTGTACTAATATTATTATTTAAGAATGTACATATTTATATATATCGTTTAAAGTGTGTATAGAACTCTTCTGAACTATTTTGATTGTATATTTATTTTCTATATATTTCGTGAAATTAATTCCAATAATTCCACTTAAAAAACTGAATGATATTGTGTTTTATTATCCAATAAATTCTTTCCTGGGTGTGTATATATGAATGATATTAAGGAATAACTGGGGTGATGGGAATATATATAAACGATGCACGTTTGCTACAATAAATATATATATGTATACACTATACCAAATGGCTGGCTATATTTTCTAAGCCAACTGGCGGATTAAGACAACTGTCGGATTTCTAAGCCATCTGATGCTGTCAAGAACATCTCCATTAATTGAATAAATAGCACAATCTGGCAACTCAAAAGTTAATAATAATATATATATATATATATATTATATATATATATACACCAAAACAAGCCCATTACGCCTTATAAGCCAGATTAAGCCTTCTAAACCTTTTTAGTCAACTGGCTGATTAAGACCTTTTAAGCCAAGTGCAAAAACTTTATTATGCGTCTGGCGGTCCCAGGCGATGGATGGTCTCTCTCTCTCTCTCGTTCTCTCCTTCTTAGGTTAAGGTTTATCTTCTTAGGTTAGGATACCCATTTGTGGGTGAGAACATCCCAACTTCTCCCCCAAAGTTAGGGTTTAGGTCAGGGTCATCCCCTTTTGGGGAGGTCTTCCTCCCTCTCCTCCCACAAAATTAAAAAGTTACTAATTAGTTAGTAATGAGCAAAATTTTAATAGAGATGATAAGTGACATGAGTACATTAAGACTGAAATTCTTTTGGAAGTGAATTGATTTTTTATTTATTAGACAAATGTTTTCCCCCATTTTAAATGAAGTGATTATGGTGAATTAAATTAAATTTACTCGAAGCAAGTAAACAAGGTAAATTGACATTTCTTCATTTTGGTTTGGTTTTAATTGTTTGAAAGAATATATAATGGATAACTGGACATCTCTAATATGGAACATTTGACGTACTCTCTTAATACTGCTTTTAATGGTATATATATATATATATATATATAATACGGCTAGGTACGATTTTTTATTACATTTTGACCATTCCTGCCTCTGGTAGCTGGAGGCGCTACCAATTGGACTGAGCCATTAATGTATATGTATACTATTAATGAAATTACTCTCTTAATATGGCTATCTCAAGTGAACATCTCTCTGTAATATATATGTAAAGGTTAATTGAATTGAATTTTAGTTATACGTGGTATATAAGGAATGACTAAATATTTGACCATTTCCTGCCGCTGGTAGCTGGTGGTACTACCAACTGGACTGCTCCATTAATATATATGTATACCGTTAATGAAATTACTCTCTTAATACTGCTTTTAATGGTATATATACGGTTTCTAAGACAATTAAGATTCATTGGGTAACATCTCTCCAAATAATTAAATACTACTATTTGTCAACCCGTCCATATATAAATAATTAAAATAAATATTTGGCAACCCCCTCTAAGCATTGATAACATCTCTCTCTTGCCTTTAATAAATAAATAATTAAAATAAATAGTGCTATCTGGCAGCCCTTCATATATAAATAACTAAAATAAATATCTGGCAACTCCTCCATATATAAATAAATAAAATAAATACTGCTACCTGGCAACCCCTCCATATATAAATAATTAAAATAAATAGTGCTATCTGGCAACCCCCGACTTTCTAAGCCAAGTGCAAAGACCAAGAGCATCATTATGCTTCTGGTCCCATGCTAAGTATGGTCTCTCTCTCTCTTTCTTAGGTTAATGTTTACCTTCTTAGGTTAGGATACCCCTTTGGGGGTGATGACATCCCACTTTCTCTCCCAAAATTAGGGTTTAGGTCAGGGTCATCCCCTTTGGGGGAGGTCATCCTCTCTCCCCCAAAGCTCCCTCATTCATGCAACTTGGGGGCTATCCCCTCCCCTTGTTGCATAACCCTCCGCTCTTTGTAGACCTCCTTTGTAAAACCCCTACCCCCCCTTGCAATACCCCTACCCCTTTGTAACATTAGCCCTACCCCTTTTTCAACATTCATCAACATTGCAATTGCATATGCACTCGAACATTCTGCGGTCATATTACTATTGGTTAGGATATAATATGTATATAATGATACTAAAGTTATACAAAAATGCAATATACTGTAAATGTCATTGATGACAAATATGGAATTCTGAAAATGTACATTCGGGCACCGTAGGTATAATTCGGGTAAATGTGTAGGCGCCCCTCCCCCCTTGAAAAAATTGGCCTGTACGCCCATGACTATTTATGTTTGTTAGTTACAATAACCATTTTTCATGCCAATAAAATAAGCTATATACACTTTGGAAATTTTTAATGAAAAACATTCAATATTTGCAATGACCTCAATAAATGCAACAGAAAGAATATTAGCGTTCGAACAGCTGCCGAAGTTAATCCATCATGCAATAGCAGCATTTCTACTTTAACATCGAAGAGACGTTTCAGGGAGGTTAGTTTAATGGGCCGGGTTGTTACCAGAAAGCCGCTTTTGCGACGAAGAAATAGAGCCAAACGTTTGAAATTGGCATAAAATCACAAAAAAATGGAAGCTCCAAGACTGCAAAAGCTGCTTTCTAGTAGCAACTCGACCCATTAAACCAACCTCCCTCGGACATCTATTGGCTGTTGAAGTAGAAATGCTGCCGTTGCGTGACGCATTCACTTCAGCAGCTATTCGAACGCTAATATTCTTTTTGTTGCATTTGCTCAATAAAATCATGTATTTGTCTTCTTTTTCCGAGGTCTTCCTTTTTCGCCGTCGGCTTACTTTGTTCATTACACTCCCATTTTGCAAGTGACGAGAGAGAGTTTTGCTCACCGTGGAGAATGAAACTCCCACTTTATTGGCTATTTGTCTCTGTAGTTCTTCATCAAGAAGGTATTAATTAATCTTGAGTCTATTTTCGTATGATATTTCCTTTGCAAGAGCCATTATAGAGAGATATCCGTAAGAGAAGGGCACAATGTTACCAAACAATGTTCAGGTGCAGGTTTCACGAGTCAAATTACATTTATGAAGGAAAAGGGGATAAAATGTATAAATACAAATAATAGAAAAACATTCTAATAATATCAATATTTCTGTGAACATAAACAATTATTTTAATCAAAACGTGATGTCACCATTAAATAGAATTTCTTTCAATATTGATTAATTGCTCGTAAGTTTTCATGTAACAAGACACCACATTTGAAAGCTCCTTAATTGGACAGACATATCATTTTACTTCCTGTATAGTAACGTAAAAAAAAAAAATTTAAAGAATTCTATTATTATTACATAATCAGCATTTCAGAAAGTGTTTCCATAATTTTGACCGCTAGTATATATATATACTACAGTCACTGTCTAAAATTAGGCAATTTATAAATTGACTGAAATTTTAGGCAATGTGTCAAATGCTCGATTTACTTAATACCCATTTACACCTAACCTAGCCATGAATTTTTAAGCAACATACGAGTACTGGGAAATACCAGTGGGTATGCATATGCAGCATTACCAGAAAGGTTAGGTTAGATTAGGTTTGCGTGCATCACCAAACTGGTGATGCACGCAAACCTAACCTAACCTAACCTTTCTGGTAATGCTGCATATGCATACCCACTGGTATTTCCCAGTATGTTGCTTAAAAATTCATGGCTAGGTTAGAATATATACAAGAATAGAATATGCAAGAATAGAATATATACAATTTACAAATTGATTGAAATTCAGGTAATGTGTCAAACTGACACATTGCCTGAATTTCAGTCAATTTGTAAATTGCCTGATTTTACATATTGACTGTAACATTTATATTCAGTACATTACATTTATAAATTTATGTTGTGATTATAGGATTACAGTATAGGATTTGCACTCATAAAGCGTATACATTATGATAACGTTATTTGAATAAAAAAGTATCAGTTTATAATTGCAGAACTTTGAATTTGTATATATTCTATTCTTGCAGTTTATTTTGGTAGTGGATTGATTTCCATGTACTGTATTTGATTGATGCATTATCTTTGAAGTCGTCTTGTGTCATCTGTCAGACGTGGTTTTTGCCTCGTATCTCAGTGATATATCACACATCATTTATTTTTTCTGGGAAGTAGCAATCTTGTTATTGGGACCCCTTATCGTGGTAAACGACTATGAGATATAAAAGCAGAGTGGTAACAACAACTACCTCCTACACCAACTTCCTCTTACGTGATGCGGAAGGTTTAGATGCATACTTTGAAATTTTTTTGGCCCTATAATGGAGGTCACTAAAGTGAGAAAATTAAAATTCTTAACTGTCAATCAAGATTGCTCCGTTTCGAAGACGGATAGTGATGATAGAAATTTCTTAACAAAATGTGAAAAAGAAACTTTCAGGTCCCCATTTATCAGTGTTTGGATGGGTATCGGATGGGGGAAAGGAGATGGAGTCAAACTCCATATGGACCCACTAGCATACTGGACTTTAGATTGTGTTCAAATAAGTACACTGTATATACTGTTGGACGAAAATGAATTCACTGATACTGTAGGCAAGTGGTTCCCAACCTTTTCTGGCTGAAGACACTCCACTCACTGACATCCGTTCATTTTTTGCGGCATCCCAGACGAATTTTGTCTCCCATTATTCAACATCCAAAATCCAACTAAACTTAAACAGTTCCTGTATCGACCAAATAAATCAGAAATATTTTCTTATTTAAAATTTCTTTATCTTCACTAACTCTCGGAATTTGACTTATTAATTTTTGTAATTTTCGTGAAATTTCGTGGCGCCACAGTTCAGAAATATACTGCATGCTCTCTCTCTCTCTCTCTCTCTCTCTCTCTCTCTATATATATATATATATATATATATATATTAGTGATGTAGGTCACATCCGCATCCGCGGAACATCCGCACATTTTCTCGCATCCGCATCCGCACCCGCATCCGCACTTTGGACTGCGGATGTCGTGCGGATGTGGACCGTTGAGATAAAATGTCATTAATAAGCGGAAATTATCAAATTCTACTATATTAATAGAACTAGTTCATTGTGCGCAAAAGTGATGCAAGCGACAAGACGAGAGGCTGTTCTTGCATGAAGTTACTCTCTTGCAACCTACTTAGATCCACGTTACAAAGCTAAGTTATTTTCACCTAGTACATTAGAACGAGTTAAATCATCACTTGGCAAAGCAGTTGAAGAGCTTCAATCTCTTGAATCTGTCGCTTCGCCACCCACCAAAAGAATAAAAGTTTCAGTGACAGAACCAACACCTTCAACAAGCAAATCTATCACAGAATCTCTCTCTCAGTTTCTTGAGTCAAGCAGCAATGACGAGACCTACGCGATGTCAAAAGATGTAGTAAAAATGATCGAGAGCTATCACCAAGAAAAACGCCTGGCTGCATGTGACAATCCTATTAGTTGGTGGAAAAATACGCAGAATATCTATCCATACTTGAGTAAACTTGCAAGGAAACATTTAGCCTGTCCTCCAACAAACGTACCAAGCGAGAGATTATTTAGCAGTGCTGGATTAATATATGATGAAAAGAGAAACAGACTGGCAGCAGAAAAGGCAGAAAAATTAATGTTCCTTAAGCATAACCTTCCTATAATTAAGTTTGAACATTAAACGATGAACATCTTAGTTTACTTTATTTTAATTACTCATTTATAAATATGCCTAATAAAACTTTAAACTTAATATAAATAGTATCAAGCTAATTAAAGATCTCTTTCTATAAGGGTGGAGGAGGTTGGGGAAAGAGGTCGGTGGGGTGCATTTGAGTTGGGTTCACGTCCCGCATCCTGGTAACACAATTATGGTTTCTAATTGTGGCTGAAACAACAAAATATAACGAATTTATTTGCAGACGAATTCACTAATTGATTTCTATATTAGTTAGATGCTTGATATTATTTTATATGTTCAGAGAAAAGTACAGCAATTATTGTACAATTAATCAATTATACTACATTATAGCTACAGCTCTCTCTATATAATAACTTATTATATACGTTAAACACAACAAATCTCGAATATATCCTAAAAAATAACGAAAATGTAGACATCCGCATCCGCGGATGTTGAAATCAAACATCCTCATCCGCATCCGCAGATGTGAAAAAAATGACATCCGCTACATCACTAATATATATATATATATATATATATATAGAGAGAGAGAGAGAGAGAGAGAGAGATAAATGAATTCTTAATGTGTATAATATGTATATTGCATTGAAAAGTATAGTTCCTATGTTTCCAGACTTTTGACTCAATTTGTAGTTTTGTCTTCAGTGTGTACTTCACTCTAAAAATTGTCGCTGTGTCTGCGTTAAAACAGGAAGAAAAAAAGGACTAAATGTACCCTGCAAACACAATAAATTATTTCAAGAGTACATTCATAGTAGTTTCGACGGTGCTACTGTAGTATGCGGTCTACCTACGATTCGGCGGTCTACCTTTTAATTATAGCTTCTTATCTTCTTATTATTTTATTATTAGGTTAATTGTACGCCCTTGACGATTGGTTAGGTTAAGTCGTGATATTTTCGTTAAAAATAACGAAAATATCACGACTTAACCTAACCAATCATCAAGGGCGTACTGTAGTATGCGGTCTACCGTTAAGTATGCGGTAGTAGTATGTTTAACTTCTTTAATAATTCCTTAATTGTGTAAATTAAATTATAATTCCTTTCAATTCATTTTCAATTCCTTTTAAATATTTTGAACGGTAGACCGCATACTACAGTAGAAACTTAACTGTAGACCGCATACTACAGTAGAAACTTAACGGTAGACCGCATACTACAGTAGAAACTTAACGGTAGACCGCATACTACAGTAGCACCGTTTCGACAGTAGATCGAGAGTAGCTGAAACGAGTGCTCTCTTCTTGACCAGCGGAGCGGGAGCGATCCTCTGAAACTGAATGAAAATACAAAAAAATGCACTTCTAGAAATTAGAAGACTTTCATTTTAATTTCAATGTTCAGATTCGGTAAAAAGTTCGCTTATAAACATAAAATTTGTAAAAAGCATGAAAAATTCATAATTGGTAATATTTTGTTTTTCTTTGGATATTTTATTCTTTTTTTTGCACCGAAACTGTACCTTCAGCCTACTAACTGTAATCTTTAAATATTTTATATTCAGAGTACTTTTAGTCCTTGGTATTTCACTCTTCATTCTAGAATAAACACAACGGACAGTTTTTTAGTGTTCTTTCCTTAAGTTAAAAAAACAAAAATACGAACGTTTTTATAAGTAAGGACTATATTAATGAAACTCGTTGTTGAATGCCTTCTTTTTATAAGACAAAACTATAAATAAAATACAATAATTTAACAATTTTTAATATTAAAACTGAATCAGATTATTTAATCTTTTCTATGAAGTCACTATATACAATACTTGTTCAAAATGACTGCAATAATACGATTTCCTGTTTTTCACGTCAACCGATGAGTTTAGTAATTCAGAGCAATCTGAAAAGGAAATAAAAATACTGTAGTGATATATATATATATATATAATATATATGGGATGAATTTCACAATAAAACACGTGAAATGAATGAATGCTGCAAATCCACAAGGAAAAAGAAAAACGATTCCAAGGCCTTTCGTGTATTCAAAGCTACACCTCGTCAGGGAATGAAGTTAAAAGGCGAGAAGCCCATATATATATACAACGTACAGGAAAAACAAAACAATTAGCACATACTTAACAAGGGTTAATGAAAGGCAAAAGAAATTTTAACATGATCTCGTCAATTTTATAAGTCCCCGAGCTGTTATTGAAATTGTTTTTAAAATGAATAAATGCACATTCTAGAATATTTCGTTCTATTATATCTCTGTTTTTAACAAGCGCTTTAGAACTATCCCACTTGATGCTATGGTTACATCTATACATATGGTTAAATAAAGCATTGGAAGTACTAGCTGTTCTACAAGCATATTTATGCTGTTTTACCCTAATATCTAACGTTTTACCGGTTTGGCCTATATATACTGAGTTACATTGTGTACATCCGATCGAATACACACAACCAACAACATTATCAGGGCTATTCTTTATTAGGCGTGATTTAACAGTATTATTATACTTAAAGATTACATTAATGCCAATTGCTTTAAGTACAGTTGGAAGGTATTGAAAATTAACATGGTAAGGTAGGCTAAGGATATTTTTACGCTGAAATTCCTTTACAATTACATTATTATAATACCTATTCTTGGCTTTCTTAAGACAGTTATCTAAAAATGAAATAGGATAACATAATTTAGTACCAATATTCATGATATTGCATAACTCGGAATCTAAAAATTCAGGACTGACAACTCTCAATGCTCGAAGAAACATAGCAGAGAAAATAGAGGATTTAATCGAAGGATGATGGTCAGAATAAAAATGCACGTAAGAGTTATTATTATTAGGCTTACGGTAGACTTCATATTTGAACTGATTAGAGCATCTCCAAATTTTTAGATCAAGAAAAGATAGGCTTCCCTCATTTTCTTTTTCAACTGTAAACTTAATAGATGGGGCTAAATTGTTGAGCCTACCAAGAAATAAGTCCACATCCAAATTATTAGGCCAAAGGCATAAAATATCATCTATATACCTGTACCAAACCAGGTTAAAATTAACAATCGTAGGCAAAATTCTACTTTCAAAAAAAAATTCCATATATAAATTAGCTAGTACAGGTGAAAGGGGATTTCCCATAGCCAATCCAAACGACATAACATAAAACTTATTTTCAAACTGAAATTTACAATCTTTGACACACAGCTTAATTAACTCAATAAGAGTGTTGTGTTGAACAGGGAAAGAATATTCAGAAATCTTATCTTTTAAGAAATCAAGTAGGTCATCAACAGGGACTTTTGTGAATAGCGAGCATACATCGAAGCTTACCAATTTGAAATTAGGGTCATTAGGGAACTTCAGTTTGTCAATAAGATCCATGCTATTTACAATATGTGACTCAGAAATAGAGCCAACTAACGGTGTTAATAAACTAACTAACCATTTCGATAGCTTATAAGGTTAGGAGCCCACTGAGCTAACAATAGGCCTCATGGGATTATTAACTTTGTGTGTTTTTACTAAGCCGTACAGATATGGTAGTGACGAATTAATACTAAGAAACTGCTGTGAAAGCCCATTATAGTTATTTTTTAATATTTCTCTTAATTTTCTGTTAAACATTTTATTAACATCCTCCAATGGGTCTCTATTTAGAGGTTTGTACGTGTCACGATCACTTAATAATGTATTCAACTTTTCAACATAACTGTTTTTGTCCATGATGACGATCGAATTGGATTTGTCCGCTTTAGTAATATGTAATGAATCATTATTTTTCAGTGTTTTTAGGGCTTTTTCAAACCTCAAAGGATAATTCGATTCAAACTTCGTATTAAAAGCACTATACACACAACCTTTTGCTAAAGTCACCTCACTTTCGGAAATATTACTGTGTTTTTCAAAATTAATAAAAGACTTAGCAATCAGTAAACTGCTGGGCTTTTTTGGGACTGAGAAACCTAATCCAAAACCTAACGCACATTTCATATTGAAGTCTAGTTCTTGGGACGGCAAGTTAACAATATTACTAAAATCACTTTTTTTAGTCCAGTAACTATTATGAATTAAATCTTCCAGTCTATTGTTTAATTTCCTATTCTGAGTTCTGCATCCCCTTTCACCTGTACTAGCTAATTTATATATGGAATTTTTTGAAAGTAGAATTTTGCCTACGATTGTTAATTTTAACCTGGTTTGGTACAGGTATATAGATGATATTTTATGCCTTTGGCTTAATAATTTGGATGTGGACTTATTTCTTGGTAGGCTCAACAATTTAGCCCCATCTATTAAGTTTACAGTTGAAAAAGAAAATGAGGGAAGCCTATCTTTTCTTGATCTAAAAATTTGGAGATGCTCTAATCAGTTCAAATATGAAGTCTACCGTAAGCCTAATAATAATAACTCTTACGTGCATTTTTATTCTGACCATCATCCTTCGATTAAATCCTCTATTTTCTCTGCTATGTTTCTTCGAGCATTGAGAGTTGTCAGTCCTGAATTTTTAGATTCCGAGTTATGCAATATCATGAATATTGGTACTAAATTATGTTATCCTATTTCATTTTTAGATAACTGTCTTAAGAAAGCCAAGAATAGGTATTATAATAATGTAATTGTAAAGGAATTTCAACGTAAAAATATCCTTAGCCTACCTTACCATGTTAATTTTCAATACCTTCCAACTGTACTTAAAGCAATTGGCATTAATGTAATCTTTAAGTATAATAATACTGTTAAATCACGCCTAATAAAGAATAGCCCTGATAATGTTGTTGGTTGTGTGTATTCGATTGGATGTACACAATGTAACTCAGTATATATAGGCCAAACCGGTAAAACGTTAGATATTAGGGTAAAACAGCATAAATATGCTTGTAGAACAGCTAGTACTTCCAATGCTTTATTTAACCATATGTATAGATGTAACCATAGCATCAAGTGGGATAGTTCTAAAGCGTTTTTCTTTTTCCTTGTGGTTTGCAGCATATATATATATATTATATACAGGGCGTCCCAAAAAAATGTATACACACTTTAAATAATTATAAAGGCAGTGTTTATTTAAATACATTTCATTTTCAAAATGTAATAGAATCTACAGACATTATTTAATTGTTTTGTCAACGCCTGTTTTCAAACTGACGTCCGTTCTGGTCCAGGCACTGCTGAACGCGAAGCAATGGAATCGCAAACATCACGAAACATTTCGTTTCGTATTTGTGTGCATTCTCGTTCAATGGTTGCTCTCAATTCAGCGACTGTTGCAGGTTTTATAGCGTAGACTTTGTCTTTTAAGTATCCCCATAAAAAAAGTCTAGTGGTGTGAGGTCTGGTGAACGCGGAGGGTATTCTACGAAACCCCTTCGTCCAATCCACATCCACATCGTGCCAAGTACCACTCGCAATACTCCACTCTTCGGTCCGGATCATCATCTTCATTAATAGCATGGACTAATCTTGGAATGTAACTTTTCCATTGACAGCGCTTCAAAATGCGTTGGACAGACGATTCTGAAATTCCTACCTCACGACTCGCTTGCCGCACAGATTTTCTTGGACTTTGGTGATACGTTTCCAGTACTCTTTCTTGCTTTGTGGGGCTTGTCGATGTCCGTGGTCTTCCGGAACGCTTCTTGTGGACATTCTGAACAGTTCCATCGGCTTCAAACTTATCTCTAATTCGAGTGATGGTAAGTCGCGTTGGTGGATCTGTTGAAACTCCCTCCTAAACTGTCTTTGCACTTCAACTGCGTTTTCACACTTCCAGTAGCATTTTAGAATGAATTTCCTTTGTTCAAAGCTTAGTCTGACTGCCATTATTAATTCTAATGGGTTTAACTTGGAAAGAAAGAAACATCAATTGAGCTATCAGCTGTTAAAGTGTGTATACATTTTTTTGGGACGACCTGTATATATATATATATATATATATATATATCAATGCGCCTCGGTGGTGTAGTGGTTAGCGTCGCTGACTACGAATCCATCGGCCCCGCAGACGGCAGCCGGCACGCAGCAAAACCCAGCTGTTCATTCTTCCACACAATAAAGAAAGTGGTTGGTAGATAAATGGGTGGCCTAGTGGTTAAGACGCTGGGCTGCTGGTGGGGCGTGGTTCGTATTCCACGTTAAACTGTAGGTCTAAGGTGGAGTGAAAAGCTTGACCTTCGTCAGAATGAACAATTCGGGCGGAAGCTAACCAAAGGTGTGTGTGTGTGTATATATATACACACACATCTTATTTTCCTTATCTCTCCAACCGTTTTATAAAGCTTTGAAAAAACGAAGACTTCATTTGATACGAGGTTAGCACGCACGAAATACGTTATTCATTACAGTACAGGCAACTCTAAAATTATGGTCGGGTAAAAATCAGCAACACGCTCCTGTGGTTGGAATATGTTAGGTTACGCTAAGTTGAGCTAAGTTGGCTAGGTTATAAGTATCCATAGTTATAAGTATCCCGTTCATAATTTCGGTATATCACCACTTTAATTAGGTAGTAAAGAATAAAAATTACTTCGAAACGTAAGTCTACTTCATTGACAATACTTATTACTAAGCCGATCCGTATAAAGTGGTTATTGGAGGAATTAGGAATGAAGCGATTATTACTCTTTAAAAGTGAAACTGTAATATTTTATAGTTACCTCTTTATTAAAATTTGAAAGGTTAGTCAGCCCTAAAAAAATAGCATTTTGTACAAAAGCATAAACGACTACTATATATTAACAATTGTTATAATAATTAACATTATGAAACTTACAACATAAGACATATAAAAACTTTTCTACACTGCAGACTCCTCATATAGGCCTAAATAAACTCCCGTTTTCATTTTATATCTAATGGAAATAGCATTTTTTTAAGTTATGACAAAAAATTTGTGCAAAGAAGCAAAAAAAACTTTTGAGAATAATTATTAAAATAATAATCGTACTATAATAAGTTATACATTTTGTTTATCAGCTAAATAAACTGGTACTGAAAATCTCCAAGTGATTATTCAGTAAGAGCTAAGAGCAACATTCATAATTTCATATGGAGTTAAATTTATGACATTCCTTCACGCTCTAAATCCGACCTGCCTCCTTCGATCTAAATTACTAAGACACGGCCCTCTTGATTTTTCTAACGCAAAAATAATTGCAGAATTAAAATTTTATTTGAACTGAAATGCCAATATCGGTGAGGAGCAAAATGTAAAATAAAAACTTTTATATTTCGATGCGCAACATATGACTATATAATACCTTTATTATTACCTACCGAAAATAAATTAATAATAATTGCGTCCATTAGCTGTCAATTAATAAAGACAGCACTTGAGCAAATATATTCCAGTTTCAATGGTACCTTTTTATGTTCAAGCATTCATTAGTGAATAAAATTTTTAAAAAATTATAATATAATAGTGGAAACAGAAGCAAAGTAAGTTAAGATTTTAATAATACTTGTTGGCATCTCTACACAAGCCCTCAAACAATTTTTTCAACCCTCAGCTTGGCGCGTCACTTAAAAAAGGTTGCCCATTCCTGGGTTAGGGTATTAAAATCTGCCATGTACACTTGGTTAAAAAAGTCGGGATAAACTGGGCCACACTTATTTTGAGGATCAGTGGTATATTTGAAATCTGAATCCAATGCATTTTGGCCTTTTCAGTTGCATTTGTGACTCCAGATTTCAGATAGGACGGACTTTCTTCCGTAAGACTTCATCAGTGGGCCATGATTTGGATTTCACGCTAATTGTAGGTCTCCTTCGTGATGTGTTGCACATTCAGCAGCAACGAAGGTTAAATTTCTGACGAACCAACCATTTACAGTTGACAAATGTGGGAACATATTTCCGAATGGCTCATTTTAAACGAATGAAAGATACTCGTATATATAATTTCACACACCCGATCGTATAAAGTAAGAAAATTAAAATTATTTCGTATGGTCTCGGGTGTGGTCTGGTAAAGTAAAGATTTGAAAACCTGGAAATTCCCTGCGTGGAGCTTGATAATGACGTCAGAACGACATTGTATAAAGGCAGGCGAAACTTTCACTTTACTCATTACAAGATTGGAAATAGAGGATAGAGTCGTGTTAGTTAGCTCTCTGTGCCTTGACCAATTCCTAGGTGGTGAACATGATATCTGACGTTCCAAACGGGTTTGAAGCACACAAGTTGATAAATATATCGCTCGGTAAAATTGCATCCAGACGTTCCAGAAGAGCTGGTGCATCTTTGCATAAATCATTATTAGTTACCACTGTGTTACATAAAGCCCGTTTTGTTTACTTAGAAGCAGCACATAATTACCTCCACACAATATTTTACCCGCCACAAGGGCAACCTGAGGAGATTGTCCCCGACCCACCTCAAGCGCCCGCACCATTACCTGAAGTGTCCGTTACCCCAGTGAGCCCTCTCGATTGTGGTGTCAATAATATCAACCAAGATGATTATTCACCCATTGAATGCATTAGTGAAGAGTGTAAATCTAGATTAGAAGACAACGACTGTGAAGTAGACTCGAGCAGTGAATATGGTTGCAACGAAACCTTGCACCATACCAGAAAAAGACGGAGAGTTTCTGATCAGGAAATAAAGGCTGCAGTTTACTCAATTTTACCAAAACGAATCAAAGATAATTTAGAACATGAACAATGCTCAGGCTGTTATTTTAGCGACTAAAATTTTGTGTTGATGTGGATTCGATCTTACCTCTTGTCGGTGTTCTGAGCAGACAGGCAAACGACGAGATTTTTCAGCATGGAAGATGACTACATAACTTCTCTCGTGATCAACTTGGAATCCTTGAATTTCTATAAAATCTGTCCAGACGGTCTTCGTCTCGAATCTATTTTAAAACCGGTATTAATTCGTGAACATAGGCTAAAAGTATTTAATAGAATGCTTTCTTTAAAGTATTAGGTTACTGTTGTTTGTGATCACCAAATCTATGCATTTGTTTTTTCTTCTTTTCTGTTATTTCTTGTGTTAACATAATTTCAATTGTTAACTTATTTATCACGTGTTTTTAAATATATATGTCTTGAATATAATCATTGATGTGTCTATTGTTAACTCGTACACTTCGGTTGAAAATGTAAATGTCGTCATCATGGACAATCTTAAGTATTTTTATCACTATATTAATGTATATCATGATGAGGCTCGTAGTGAGGTTGTGGCTAGTGCCCTGCGTGAGTTTTTAGCAGACTTTAGAGACGAGTATCGTTTGCTGGGCAGAAAGGAAAAATATGAGCATATGTTCCTCTCAAACAGTGCGCCGGAGTGTGAAGATGTTTAGTAAAACATTATAAAATGTGCCTAGTTCGTGAAAATTATCCTGAGGGAAACTGTCTGGTGCGTAGTCTGGTAGTGATAAAACCGAAATTAATTCTTGTACCGGAAAAACACCTACCCAATATGTACAACAATTCGCCGCACACGTTGATTATGGTGCGACTCGCTGATCATACGAGTTCGAACAAGCCCATTCACGTATCATCGAGTCAGCCGCCCATCGAACCGTTCCTGCCTACCTGCGTGCCTCACACGGCTCATAGTTATCTCAGAGCTTGAACCGAGTGGACGCGCGCTCCTCGAATACGATGGAACTTCCTTTGAGCAGCATTCTCAACGCCTCGTACGATGTGTCCGTGACGAAATCGTTGCGCGTGTTCAGGCGTAAATCCGGTACCGTTAGCTATGTACTGGAAACGGAATGTAGACAAACAAACAAACGGGTTTATTTAAGTGTCGAGGAGATGAATAGAATCTTCGTGATAGTTGAGAAGTGGAGTGAAGATCGTTATAAAATACCTGCTAACGTAGGTACAAGAAGAGAGCAGATTAGTGACGCACCCTCATACGCCGTTGTATGTACGTTGTGTATAAATAACGATCGGCCATGCATTGATATACGGCTGATGTGGAAGAATGCTTCTAATAATAACGCTCTTGTTCCTACGCGAAACCGTTTCATCCTCGACAGAATGTTTGAAATCGTCGGATTCCGCAAGCTGAAACCTATATTAGACGCGCGTGTTACGGATATGCTTTATTTTGATACAGTACTTGAATACGCATACACCGCTCTGCTCGATGGGTTTACCGAGTGTAGGGCTGAACAAGGTGAGAATGGTCTAGAGCTGGACGTTTATTTAAAAAGTTTAGACTCTTTGAAATACCATGAACTTTGGTACAAAGCAATTGATCGGTACAAGGCTGAGCTCACCTACACCGTTCACCCTGAAGAACTATTTCTTTATATAACGAGCAGTTGTCGTAACGATTTAGAAGATTATTTCAATTGCCGCTATGTTGAGTGAAG
>JAJOZX010003581.1:0-257500 GCA_023014485.1 Bathynomus jamesi | reverse complement strand
TTCGATAAAAATTTGCTGACACACTATACTACTCACGCCATTGTTTAACATCAGTTTGGAGAGAATGTCATTGGTTTGGACTATCGGAAGTACTATGGAAGCGGCATTGATTGGCCTACCTATTCGCCTGATCTCAATCTGTGTTTTGTGGGGATACCTCAAAGATAGAGTTTACCAGAGCAACCCAAAGACTTTGGAGGAGCTGAAATCATCGATTGAACGTCAAATCGTCGACATTCCGACAGAGGTTCTCCACAACGTGGTATCTAATTTTGGGATGAGGTTGCGAAAAATCGATGTGCTGTCTCTCCACTTCGACGAACACATTGTCATATAAATGGCTTGAGATGCTGATTTGAATGGCGTTTGAACTATCTTTATACTCTCAATAGTTTTGGTGAAATAAAGGCTTAAACTTGGTACGTACCTTTTGGGCCACCCTCTATTTAGATCGCAGCTACCATAACTTGTTCTAATAGGTTATTTACTATGCATTCTCAATAGAACCGTCGAGGATGTTAAATTGTTTTTTCATACTTGAAATTATTTACTTCAAATACGCGTAGGTTTTTTAATGTTAAGCCGGTGTAACAGGCGTCAACCACTTTAGGTGGGCTAAGCTCTAGAGTGCAAGGTGCCTGACGGTGAAACACACTCCAGAGTAATTTTCACCTAGGCACCGTTCACTTATAGTGCATTTTACCATCAGGTGAGATGCACGCTACTATGTTGAAAAACGCTCTACTTCACAAAGTGAAAATATGAGCATTAAAGCTTTATACAGGCACAATCTACATAATATTCCTGAATGCAAAAAACAGAACTCGTTAGTTATTTTATAAACCACAATTTATTTAATTTAATTAATGATTATTCTACACGTCTCTAATTAATCTTGCTGCTGACACTGAAAACACGCTCAAAATGGTTACCAGAATTTTTCAAGTAAATTGTTATCATTGATGCTTCATTGACTTTTTGGTGATGAATTGGTTTATAAATAAACCAACTTGCACTTGTTGCTTCTGGTGGTTGATAATATATAGCTATTTTAGTATTCAGAGCTGAAGCCAAAGCCATAAGTTCTATGTCCGTTCCCCAGATGGTGTCTTCTTCCATGTTGCTGCTTTTCAAGTAGTCATTTACTTTTTGCCCAATCATTGCTTCAGACCTTGGTCTATACAATGGGTTTTTAAAGTTTGTACAGCAGTTTCTCTAAATGTGGCATGATGCTCCTTCGACAATGTAACTTCCTTACTTACAGCTCTAAAAAGACAATTGCCATCACGTGCAATCTTATCCACCTAAGTGGCTTGCCTAATGCCTTACATTTATATCTCAGTTCTCTATTGGGCTTCGGGCTTGGCAGACCTAATTCTACCGATTTTGCTAACCTCCATGTAGCCGTACTTGGGATAAATTGTCGCGTTGATTCTTGAACTATTTCAAGGAATTCCACTGCTGAGCTTTTTTGTCCATTACTATCCATTTTTTTAAATATGTTTCTTAATTGTACATTCAGAAAAAATAAATTACTTATTTCTATGTTTTATTTAGCCAAATAACAGTTATTACACACTTGCTTCTTGCTAGATATAGCAGAAACTCAAACTCCTAGTGGTATTTCTACAATTAATTAAAAGTTACTCCTACGAGCTATTTTAGGTTTATTTCTAGGACCTTCTTCCACCTAATAATTTTTAGGGGTAACCCTAGACAGTGGTGGCGAACCTTTCTTGCTGGCGGGTCATTTTTGTTACCTTTGATTGAAAAAAAAAAGAAATTGGGTCACAATAATTTATTTACTTACTATTTTTAGTGAGAAACTTGTTGGATTTTAGCTGCTAATGTTTTGATCCGAGGTTTATAATTAGTTGTCTTTAGTCTCACACATGCAGCACTCATATCTGTGCCAAGGCGATTCCTCGTGGTGGATTTGACGAAATTCATGGAGGAAAACAACTGTTCACATGAATAAGACGAACCAAACGTTGTTAGCAGATCTAATGCTAACTTTTTTCATCGATGCAAAAGAATTTGGTAGAGAGTTCCATTCTGCATGAACAAGATTCTCTACTCTTTCTATTTGGGTGTTGTTCTCTGGTTACACCCAAAATTGACGACTCCAATTCCTTTTCTTGTAACTTCAGATTAAGATCAATAAATTTAGTCTTCCATACTGCACTTTCTTGGAAGTCAACTAATTCCATTTCTAAATTATCAATGTCTAGCCAATGAAAAGTTGATAACTGAAGATCTTCAAATTGAATACTATGGGGGAATTGGATGAATTGTAATGTTGCATCAATTTGTCGGGAGTGTGAAAACCTCTGAAAGTGATTGTCTGGCATCTCTTATTATTGAAGAGTACTGTCTCGTGGGTCACTAAAAATTGCCTCGTGGGTCAGTACTTGACCCGCTGGTCAGTGGTTCGCCATCACTTCCCTAGGAGTAACCCTAGCAATGTTTATTTATACCGGCCCAGAAAAACATATTCTCATATCCAAAGTCGCGCGCAACCATTTAACGAATAATTACCAGTGGCGAACAACCCCAGAGGCACAGTTCAGTTGTTACTAAAACCATGCACAACTAAAAGCACAGTAGTACAGTAAGTAGAGTGCTCCACACCTGAATAAAAAAATCAGGTGTGGAGCACTCTGGAGTGATTTTCATCTTACTAGAGTGCGTTTTGCCTGGGTGAGATGCACTGTACTTTAATCCCTAGAGTACGTCTCACCTTAGGCATCGTGCACTCTAGAGTGCTTTTTTCCGTAGAATAATGCCTGACTCTTACACCGGCTTCCCACCAATTAGGGCTAACAGGCATACCCATCACTCGCTTGTGTAAATTAAAATAATTTTAAAAATAAAATTAAGGTGGGTTTCCTTAACAGACCTAAGTATTTTAAGAGTCATAGCTTGCCTGTTGGTAAAGTTTAGGATGCATTCAAACACAATTTTGGTGAAGGACGAACACTTTGATTATATATATATATATATATATATATATATATATATATATGCGCACACACACACACACACACACACACACACACACATATATATATATATATATATTATAATATATATATATATATATATATATATATATATATATACACACACACCGGGTGTCCCATTCGAAATGAAACAACTTTGAAACTCTGTAAGTATTAATGTGAGAAGATTGAAACTTTGCCAGTTACTACACCATATGCCTAAGTTTTTGTCTTAATGTTTTTTGTTTGTTTCAGATTCAATTATGTTTACCCCACAAGAAAAAGCGAAATGTGTGTTATGGATGGCTGAGTTGAAGTCCCCTACTCTGGTGCAACGGCGATTTCATACAACCTTTCACAAAGAACCACCCACCAGAAGAGACCTATATGCATGGACCAAGAAATTTGAGGAGACTGGCAGTGTTCTGAAGGAACACTCTGGAGGGCGAACAAGATCGGAAGAAGATGTTGAACGAATACGCGGCGCCTTCGGTAGTGGCCCGAGAAAGTCCATCCGTCGTGTCAGCGTCGAACTGCAGATTACTCGTTCAACTGTGCATAGAGTCGTGCGCAAGCGGCTGCAGCTCTATCCATATAAGCTTCAAATTGTTCAGCATATAACATGTGAAGATCTTAACAAAAGGAAACATTATGCTATGCACAATAGAGTGGAGTGAAATTTTTTTTTTTAATTTCAAAATGCTTGGGGTCGGGAAAGTTGCGTATTTATGTGAAACGTACTGTGTGAAATTTTTGTAATCGTACGGCTATTATTAAATTGTGCACACTGAACTCATAGTTTTTCAAAATTGGCAAAATTACTAAAATTTCGCCATTTTTATTTTCGGTTTTTTTGGACACGTACTGTGTAAAATTTTTGAAATTTTGTAATTTAATTTAAAAAAACAAAATAAAAATGGCGAAATTTTAGTAATTTTGCCAATTTTTAAAAACTGAGTTCAGTGCGCACAATTTAATTATAGCCGTACGATTACAAAAATTTCACACAGTACGTTTCACATAAATACGCAACTTTCCCGACCCCAAGCATTTTGAAATTAAAAAAAAAAAATTCACTCCACCCTAATGCACAATGTATCTAATGTATCTAATGTATCTAAATGTTATAATTCACATATATCGTATGAAACTTTATGACATTGACTATTTACTGTGTGAATATTACATTGTTTGCATCAATCAATAAAAAATTATAAGGTTTCAAAGTTGTTCATTTCGAATGGGACACCCGTGTGTATATATATATATATATTACAAAGATTTATATTACAATAAAATTTATAGTATACTTTGTACTAGGAATATCACGAGTAATAATAGTTAGCCCCTAGGACCAGCATATGGGGGATGAACCGGTTGGAGAGGGCGCCAGACTCGCATCGGTTGATGTCTATATTTATTATACTAAATTGTGCCGTGTATTGGTTTTTTAGTAAGTCGTTTTTTAATATATCGGACTACACGAGCACCACATACGTAGAAATAATAACAGAGGCGGCGGCGTAAGCATTTATATAGACACTAATCATAATAGTAGGAGTATGGAGCAAATGACAGGCATAAATGATCATTTTGAAATCCTAGCAGTTGAGGTGTATATAAATAATATTTCCTATTCAATATTAGGCATCTACCGACCACCAAATGGTACCGTGCCATCGTTTATTGCGAGCATAGATAAAACTTTAACTTCTAATCACATCAACAATAACTGCATCATTGCGGGAGATCTAAACATCGATCTCGCTAAAATAAACTAACAATAATGTTAACTTCTACAATCTTGTTACCGCAAATGGCTTTAATTTAACTATAACCAAGCCAACAAGAGTACATAATACTATAGAAAAAACTACTTTATTAGACCAAATCTGGATGCGATCTTCCCTTGACTGCACGTCAGGTATACTCGTATTACACATTACGGACCATCTGCCCACATATACAATGGCAATTAGCCATTTATAAATACAGGAGAAAATAAAAATTTACTCTAGACCTTACACCTACTGTATAATAATAAATAAAAAATTTTCAGAGATATCAAGTTTTGACTGGTCGAGAATAACAAAGTAACTGTGAAATACAGTAGACACAAAATTTCAAACATTCTCAAACGCATGTATTTCATACTAATTTTCCTATAAAATCGAAACTCGTGTCAACAACGAACTATAACAATCAATGGATCACTCCAGCCCTCATTGTAAGCATAAACCGTAAACATTCTCTCTATAAACTATGGAAGAATGGTATTATCAATGAACAAACATATAAAAATTATTGTAACAGACTAAATTCGATCATAAAAACCGCAAAAGCGGACCAGTATTATGGAATAATACGCCCAAAAAATACGCCCAAAAAAAATACGCCCAAAAAATACGCCCAAAAAATACGCCCAAAAAATACGCCCAAAAAAAAAGACAAATTCCGAAACTTCGTTAACACAGGATAGAATTTCCTACAGTGATCACAAAGACATGGCCAATTTATTAAACAATTTCTTTTCGAAAATAGGGAGCAATACGGCAGCAGCCATTCCAGAATCAAACACTCATTCCAACAATATATGCCTCAACCCACACCAAATATTTTCTTCTTTGAACCAATTCTGCCAAACGAAACACAGCTACATTAAAAAACTTAAAAAATAAAAGCGATGATATCAATTTAACTCCAGTGAAAATATCTAAACTAATATCAGATATATATAAAACTCACTCACAAGACTTATGAATGTGTCAATAGTACAAGGTGTATTCCCTGATCACCTGAAGATAGCCAGGGTTTGTCCAGTATTCAAATCAGGCAGCCCCGATTCTCCATCCAATTACCGACCAATCTCCGTCTTACCAACTCTGAGTAAAGTATTTGAAAGAATCGTATACAATAGACTAATCAAATTCTTAGCAAAATGCGACATCCTAACAAAAACACAATTTGGGTTCAGAGAAGGCCACACCACAGAAGACGCCATTAATATGCTATTAGAAAATATCTATAAAAACCTGAACTATAAAAAACACAATCTTAGTTTTCTTTGACTTATCGAAAGCCTTTGATACGCTCTAACATGATATCTTACTAGACAAATTAAACACATATGGGTAAATATGCTAAGTTGGTTGAAGTCATATCTCTCTAATCGTCACCAGTATGTTAAAGTATTAGGTTGTAACATAAATTCTGCTCGATTAGAAAACGGACGATAGATAATAGAATAACCTCAAGATAATGTGAAATAGTTTTAGAAATGTTGCAAAATACACGCGGCGACAGGTTCGCACAGGTTTTATCACGATAGAGAATAATACAGAATGACTTAGGCTAGTGTAGGCTTAGGCTACTGTAGGATTAGGTTAATGAATATTTTCTGTGATGTTTTTCATACAGTCACAACGCCACCCCTAACGATATTACAGTAAGTGAAAAAACAGGGAGCCCACGAAAGAGCATATTCGACATGTGATGCTCTATGAGTTCCATAAAAGATCTAACGCTAGTGAATCCGCAAAAAACATTCAAGGAGTTTATGGAAATGATGTTGTGAGAGAGATGGTTTGAGAAATTCAGAAATGGAGACTTCTGTCTGAAAGATTATATCAACGAACAGGACGACCAAATGAGTTAGATAAAGAGTTGCTGAAAGCAACAGTGGAGGAAAACCCAACGGTAACTGTAAGAGAACTTGGCCTGCAACTCGGCGTTAGCCATATGCCCATTCATCGTCATTTGAAGCTGTTAGGAAAAGTAGTGAAGGTTGTAAAATGGATTCCGCATGATTTGTCACAAGCGAATCCTCAACATCGAATCGATATTTGCACAACACTGCATTCTCGGCAACTGCAGGCACCGTTTTTGAATCGGATCGTTACTGGGGATGAAAAATGGGTCCTCTATAACAATATTATCGTCGACATCAGTGGCTTAGCTGTGAAACAAAGCCTGAACCTCAGCCAAGGAATGGACCCCATCCAAAGAAAATTTTGCTATGCGTTTGGTGGGATATGCAAGGAATTATTCATTTTGAGCTTCTGCCAGATAACCAAACAATCACAGCTGAAGTCTACTGCCAACAACTCCAACGACTGAAGATGGCATTGCAAGAAAAACGTCCCGCATTAATTAATCGCAGAG
Organism: Bathynomus jamesi; assembly: GCA_023014485.1. Lineage (NCBI taxonomy): Eukaryota > Metazoa > Arthropoda > Malacostraca > Isopoda > Cirolanidae > Bathynomus > Bathynomus jamesi. Next base: position 250,337 of record JAJOZX010003581.1, on the reverse strand, counting down.
GTGTTCTATTCCACCAGGATAACGCGCGCCCTCACACTGCTCGAATCACCACTGCCCAATTGGAGGCATTTGGTTGGAAAAAATGCCCCATCCACCTTATTCCCCGGACATCGCACCTTCAGACTACCATTCATTCATAAGTCTGCAACACCACCTAGATGGACAAAAATTGCAATCCAGGGAAACTATCGGAAACGAAGTGATCGCTTTTTTAATTCGAAACCAAGGGATTTCTTCGAACGTGGCATAAAAAAAACTTTTCTACAGGTGGGAGGAGGTTATAGAAAAAGAAGGGAATTATATTGATGATTAATTTGTTATTATGTCATTTAATTTTTGATGTGAATAAACTAAAAATTCGAGCAAATTTGTCCTTATAAGTCCTTTAATTTTTGTTCTGAATAAACTAAAAAATCGAGCAGAATATATGTTACAACCTTATAAATGACATTTCATCAGAATATGCTATTTTGGAAAGTGGGATTCCACAGGGATCAATCTTTGGACCCTTACTCTTAGGGGGACTGGGTGTGGGTGTATCTTCCCTGCATGACGTCTATTAGCGGTGGGACTGAGTATGCTCACGTTTCGCCTTCGCCTAATTTAACATTATTATATTCTTTATTAAAAAAACAATATACGACAGCCGGGAGTCTAGCTATTTGAAGTGGAGAATGCAAGAAACCAACTCTTTATTCTACCAGGCCAATGGGTGGCCCGGTTTCACAATTATTTACCCCCTAGTGGGAGCCGCCTTGTCGTGGTGGGGGTGCTTGAAGTCCCGTTGATCTGATGAGCCACCCAGCAGGAGGCTTGTCCCCACTTCCTCCTGATCGAGGAAAGGGCTACCCATGCTGGGAGAGTCAGCAGGGAGGGATGAGACTAAATGGTTCCTAGGGTGCGCCGGTGGCCTTGAGAGCGGGCTGGTGACCCTTCCTCCAGCCTAGTCCACCAAGGTCTGGGGAGTAGTAGTTCTCCCACGTGCTTGCCGTGCGTGGCGACCCGTAAGGCTGTGAGACGGGAGTCCTGGAGTCTGAGCGATGCCGCATGCCGCGCGCTTTACGGCTCGCAACACGCCTCTTTGGTCCTTTATTCCGGCTAGACGGGCGGCTTGACTGTTACAGGCCCGGTCAAGCCAATTGGTTGGTCTTATTGGCTGGGGTCAAGCTTCCACCACGAGGTCGGCATGGCCTCCCCTTGTTGGGCTCCGTGGTGGTGGGGAGGTGGAGGGCGAATATTTAATTATATGTTTATGGAAACATACAATCCCAATCCTTCTCGGCCTGACCTTTCTCCTGACGACCCCGGCATGTCCTCGGACCTTTCTCCTGACACTCCCGATTTGTCCCCTGGCCTCTCTCCTGACGACCCTGGCACCGCTACTGCTCTCCCTCCTGACGACCTTGACACCTCTACTGCTCTCCCTCCTGACGACCCTGGCATGTCCACGGACCTCTCTCAAAGTGCCTCCCTTATAGCTACCCTGGAGCCCTTCCGGGCCTCGGGTGGCTCCGATGGAACAAAGGCCTCTGTCCCCTCCGTTTCGGCCTCGCATACTGTCAAGCCGAAGCGTGTAAAGACTACCCCGAAGGCACAGAGTTCCAAGGGCTCTAACCGGAGGGGTAAGAGTTCTACCCAATCTGTCACTGAATTCTTACCGGGGGTGTTTGAACCCAGAAACTACAAGAAATTTTTAGTGATTAAAGCTTTGGAAGGTCAGTCCATCATGGACCTTGATATTTTTTATGTTCGTCGCACCTTGGTGGCAGCGTGTGGCCGTGAACTGAGAGTCTCTGACAAAAGGGATGGTAGCCTCGTTGTTGAGGTGTCATCCCCAGAGAAGAGTGCTAGGTCGCGTGCTATATCGGCTGTGCCAGGTGCTGATATCTCTTGTGTTCCTCATGCCACGCTCAACCAGTGTAGGGGTGTTGTATTCCCCTGTGACCTGGTGCGTTATTCCAAGTAAAAGCTTGTCAGGGAGTTGAAGGAACAGCACGTTGTGAAAGTAAAATGCTTCCAAAAGAAGGTGGCTGGCGTTCTTACTCCAACCCCAACACTACTCATAGCCTTTGATAGGTTTGACTTCCTGAAGTCATAAAGGTGGCATGGCTTCGACTCCCTGTCAAGCTGTATGTCCCCAACTCTAAACGATTTTCCACTGCCAGGCGTATGGACATGTCAGCCGCTTCTGCCGCCCTGCAGAAGGGCCTCTCTGCTGTGTGTGTAAATTGTGGGAAGTGTGGGCATGAGAGTGTGGACTGTGAGTCCAGCCTCGTGCTACCACTGCCGTGGGGACCATCCTACGTCATCTAGAGACTTGACCAGTACAAACTGGAGAAGTTCATTCTGACCATAAGGGCGAGGGACAGGGTAAGTTTTGCTGAAGCAAAGAGCATGGCACTTTCACAGCATGTTCGTCCTGGGATATCTCATGCTTCGGTGATGGCACACCATACTGCTTGTCGTTCCTCTGATCCAAAGTCATCTCGTCCTCAGCCATTCAAACAGCCAAAAACTCCATTAGGGCGATCTACGTCACTCAGTATTATCCCGACTTCTGGCACTCCCACTTCTAAGATTATACCAAAGCTATCTATGACGTATGTGGAAACTTCTAGGGTGGTAGATCCTCCCACACCGAAGAGATTCCTTAGTGACGAGTCCGTCGAGGGGATTCTACCATTCAAAGTTCAGCCTTCGAGACCTTCTGGTGGGTCTCTGAAGGCTCCCACCGTCATCCCTCTCACAGTGGCACCGGCTGCTCTGCCGGATGCCTCTGGTGATCTGGTTCCTACTGCCACTCTACCGTCAGCAGAAGCCCCTTGGCCACGGGATCGAGGTCCTGTAGCATCCCCACTGGTGGGTGGCTCTGTACGGATGCCCTTGAGCCCCTACAGTAGGGTGTACCATGCTCAGGTCTAATATTGAAAAACTTGGAATTTCAAGATTGGCAGTATGTATTCCTATGTAAAATTTAATTTTAAGAGGGGTTCGTCTTTTGCAACTTTTGCGAAAAATCGCATTTAAGTGTTCAAAATCGTACTTTTTTGTCGAAAAATGGGATTTTTGGCCAATTTCAAAGACTTGGTAGCCTCAAATGACCTCCATATGTTCCATATTGTTCACATACACCCTTATGCATTTCTAGGGGCAGGCTTGGACCCATTAAGATCAGCCAAAGTGGTTCATAAGCCCTAAAATAACCAAAATCACCCAAAATGGTCCAAAACTAAGGAATTGTATGAATTTTAGTCTCCTATACACCACATTTCGCGGCTGTTCTCTTCATCAGGCAGAATCTTTTTGTTCTTCTTTCTTGGTCTTGCATTTTCTTTTTTTTAGAAACGCCTCCACCAATTTTTATTTATTTTCTTTTTGGCATCACTGAGTGTGATGGCAGCTGCCCCCACCTTTCCGCAAGCTGCTGTGACGTTCAACCTTTTTTTTGCAATTGCAATTCTTTTTTAATATTTGTATAAGTCCCTCCTCCACCCCCAGCTTGTAATAATATGCTGGTCAACTAAATGTTTTGAGATTTTTTCTTCTGAAAGCATCTTCATTTGTCTAGCAGGTCTTGTAGAGATCTAAAACATGTTCATAATGTCTTGCTTTGACTTGAAAATTGGCAACAATTCTCTGTGATCGATCCTAGCACGAACAAAACCATCTCTTCTCTCTTGCCCATACACTGCATGAGCTGTAGCTGAAACTTCCTGGACTGCTCTTTCACAGCTTTGAGTGTGAACTGAGAAGTTCTCAACTTCAAGTGGAGACCTGAGAAGCTCCTCAACTTCTCCTCTTGACATCTTACAAGTGAAGAGTGGCTCATACAGTTTCTTCTTATCCCAATTAATCAGAGTAAATGGAGAAGTGGCATCAAAATTCAGTTTAGGGTTTCTATGAGTTCTCAGACTCATGTCTCCATACTCAGACTTACCTCTGATCTTCTTGATCATCTCAACCCCCTCCCATGCCCTCTCCTCCTCATCCTCACTGCACAAAAGAGAGGCAATGAGGTTCTCACTGTGAGCATGATATGCTCCACGAACTATCACATGAGTGATTATGTTCCTGACTTCAGAGGTCTGGCTTCTCAGCAGTCCCAGAGCGGTCACAATATGGTGAGATCCATACCTCATGTGGTGCTTCACCTTGATCTCAAAATACATCTTGAAGTAGAAATACAGGCAGAACTTCAGCAGCACCTCCAGCTTCTTCAACACCTCCCTCTTCATACCATGCTGCCTTATCCACAGCATCAATAGAGCCTCACCTGTAGTCAGCCAGCGTGACTGATTCAGTGGGCCACACTTCAGACCAGCAACTTCCTTTCTCAAATCTCCTGTCTTGAGAGCTTTGATCAGCAAGTAGCAGTTCTTCTGGTTAGTGCTAAGGTTCTGTACAATGTCTTCTGGCAGTTCAGTTATATCTTCTTCTCCTGGCAGAGCCTTGAAGCTAAAGTTGACAGGTATGTCATCGATCTTCTCCAAAAGTTTTCCTATTGGGCCACTGAACCAAGACTTGTGCGTTAGGGCGGGTCATACTATGCATTTTTTTTAAATCAATGGAGGGTGTTCAAATGACATATTTTGGTGTATAGAACACAATTCTGAAGAAAATATTTAATTCTGATAACCCTAACCTACATCATTTTGGAGTTGATTATTATTAAATTGTTGATTATTTTACTATTGTAGTTACCCCAGAATATGTCTTCTCACGTTTTCTATCATGGCTGCTCACGTTATCTCTCATAGAGCATTGTTCTAACTAATTCATATAAACACATATAATGTGTGCACAAGAGACAGGTGAGACATTGAAAAGGCAGTGGATGGAAAGGAAGGCAGAGAAAAGGAGAAGGAGCAAGGAGGAAAGTGCTGCAGTAGCAGAGAAGGCAGCCAGGAAGGATGTTAAGAGATTTTTGGCAGATGGTGATGAGGATCTGGAATTGGAGAGAAGTGGTGATGAAGATGAGTTTGTTCCTGAAGTTGAGCTCTTCCCTCAAACTGACCCTGAGCCAGCAGCTTCGGCAAAGGTACAGAAAAACTATGATGAGATTCAAAACATTGCCTTTGCTAGTGTAAGGTATGGCATAGGGCTGAGGCCAACTGCAGCGATAGCAACAGCAGCTCTGATTGACGCAGGAATCATCACAGAAGACAATACAAGTAAAGTGATTGATAAGAGCAAGGTCAAGAGAGCACAGGAGAAGTTGATGAGAGAGCTGTGGGAACAGTTCGAGAAGAAGTGCAGGGAGGAGGGGGGGATCTCTTGCATCCTCTTTGATGGGCGGATTGACCTGACCAATGTGATGATGGAAGCTGAGGGCAGTGACCAATCTTTTCCCGCAAAGATCAAGGAAGAACACTATAGTGTTGTTAGTGAGCCTGGCAGCTACTATCTGTTCCACTTTACCCCAGAGAAAGCAACTAAAGAGGAGTCACATGCGGAGAAGATTGCTAAGGTCCTGTTTGCCTGGCTGAAAGAGAGGGGTTATGATAAGACCTTGTTGGCCATTGGAGGAGACTCAACAAATGTCAACACTGGTGTGAAAGCTGGAGTAATGCGGAAGCTGGAGCTGCACCTGGGGAGAAAGCTGGTCTGGTTGGTGTGCAACCTGCACACTGTTGAACTTCCCCTGCGCCATCTCATGGTTGACCTTGATGGCTCTACTCTGTCAGACAAAAAATTATCCGGGCCAATAGGAAAGCTCCTTGATTCTGCTACAGACTTTGATATCAATCCAAACTTCACCCGAATCTCTGTTGGCCCCCCACTGATCAAGCTTCCTGACAAGGTCATTCAAGATCTCTCAACTGATCAATACTATGGCTATAAAATTGTCTGTGCAGTCAGGGATGGAGTACTTCCTGCAGGGCTGGCTCTGTTAGAGATAGGACCAGTAAACCACAGCCGCTGGCTCACCACAGCGAACAGACTTCTCAGGCTCTGTGTGTCAAAGCACGGACTTAAAGGAAAGAACCTGAAGATTCTGCAATTCATTGTGGAATTCATCATTGGAGTGTATTACCCATGTTGGTTCAACGTGAAGGTCAAGCACTCCTGGATCGAAGGGCCTAGGCACATCCTCTTTCAGCTGGACTGCCTCAAGTCCCAGAGAAAGGAGGTGCTGGATATTGTGATGTCAACTGTGAGAAGATCTGCTTGGTATTGTAAGCGTCTGATTTTGTTATTATTGACCTTTACAAGTTTACGTAGATAATTAACTAAATGCCAGGGTCACCAGCGCCCAAATGCTAGATTGGCATCCAGCAGTGCGGCGCAAAATTAATTTTAATAAAAGAAGGGAAGGACTGATTATAAAATCATCAATATGAATTTTGTATTTTATTGACAACAATTAATAACTATATGCAAAGGGGATTTTTACCCGTAACAACTTTGATGGACATATAAATGCGAGATTAAATAATGGCCAGTTTAGCTAATATATAACAGTCTGCAAATAATACTGATAATAATAATAAATATGTAATAATACAAATAATAGTACAAATGGTATGTAACACTAATAATATAACTAATAATAATAATAATAGTAATAATACTAATAGTAAACTAATAATAATAATAACTAAAAATAATAGCCACAATGACAACCTTGTCTGCAAAGAGACAGACAAGAATACTGTAAGTGATATTTCAGAGAATAAGAATAATAAAAATGGCAATAATTAATAATTAAAATACATATGCTCTATATAGGCCCAGTAACCTGTGGATGATAAATTACAGTTAATTCTCATTATGGGATTGTGTTAAGTTGAATGGGAGAACTAAGGAAGTATGTAGGCCACAAATGATTAGTAGGCCATCTGCTAAGAAAATACATGACATAATAGGCTTAAATTATAAAGTAAAATATACTAAGAAAATTAATGGGCAGGCCTTTGCCTCTTCAACATATCGAGCTGAGGTTAATCTAAAACAAAGACTATGGTAGGCCTCAGTTAGGCTAGAGTTACAATTTGGCTTTTGCCTAGACCTAACTTAGCCTAAGGTAATTTATTGTATGAATCTTACATTACTATTTGTAGTATAAATCTTAGTACTAATTGCAAACAGTATAAGGCTTGTTAGTATCTACAGTATGCGGTATTGCATACAGATATGAAATAGTAAAGAATATAAACATAAATACAAAACATACCACAAAGGAACTTTGCTTGCTGGCGCCGTGCTTTCGAATAATACGTACGATGTGTGAACAGCGTCCTTTGTGTTGTCGTTTCACATAAGTTTGTGTTTACTCCACAATTTTACCAACAAGCCAAAATAATCCTTAAAAGCCCATTCATGTCTAGTCACACCACACTGAATTCTTAAGAATTAAATTTGATCACTAGACATATTTAACTTGTATTTATTTATTTATTTATTTATTTATTTAGATTTAAATATTTCACTCGTGCCAATTTGTGGCAGTTTTCACTAATAAAGAATAATCTTGTGGTGCAAGGCACTACAGTATGCCCACAGTGAAGTCATCCTCCAAACACTACTCTGCTCTGAGGATCAGAAGGAGAGGATTGAAGGGGTGGAGAGAATCCTGGCCATCAGGGGAGAGGGGGACCCGGACACTCAGCTGGGGGACTCCTCTGTTAGGAGCAGAAGGACACCTGACATCAATTGTGATGCTTCCAGCATCGGTGACTTGATCAGCTGGTCAGAAGGTGTGTCAGAGCCACCTCTCACCTGCTCTCTAAGCACCTCAGAGGTGAAAAACTTCATCAACACCCCCATGGAGGTGCGCAACTGGCCTTGCCACACACAAAGCATTGAGAGGGTTGTTAAAATGGTGATTGAGGCTTCTGCTAAGTACTTCTCACAGGAAAAGAGGGATGGAGGGATCAGGGCTCAGGAGACCAGCAGGAAACTGATGTCCAAGTCTGAGTCAAAGCAGGATTTGTGCAACCTGGCAAAGTTCAAGATGTCAGGAGAATGATCTTTGTAATTATATCCAGTGATATACATGCAGTTCACCTATTAATAAATATATGTAAAGTTGATTTGGCCTTGTCAATATAAATGATTTACCTTATATCTTTTAATATATTATAAAGGGGTTCAAAAGGGTAAAATTGGCAATTTAGAAATACAAAATGATGTAGGTTAGATTTATCCTATCCAAAAAATAAGCTCATATTTGAATTCCCCATGTAAAAACACATAATTTAGATACCCCTGATGGTAGGATTTCCTTCAGATTCATGTTGTCACCTGAGTACGACCCGCCCTACTTGTGCGTGTAGGGACCATCAAGCTTGATGATCATGTGCCTGAGGCTGATTTCATTAATATGCAACTGGCATATCAGCCGGTGACACTCGTGACCTAGCAGTCTCTCCAAGTGAGTGATGGCTCCTCCATCAAGTCCTGTGTTTGTGTTGGTGGAGTCACCACCAAGGACCACAATAGTATCTTTAGCACCATGAGCACTAATCCACTCAAACAGAGCCTGAGCTATCTTCATTGCAGGTTTCTCATTTCCTTCAGGTTCTTCTGGTGTACAATGGAAGAGATACTTCCCCTCAGGTTCCCAGGTAACACTATAGTGCTCTTCAGTTGTAATATCAGGATGGATGCGGCCAGTTTCTTCATTGTACCTCAAGATCTTTATCTTCTTATCTTGTTTTCCATCAAAGAAAATTCCCTTGATCTTCTCTCCTTCTGTCCTTTTCTCCAGGGCCTCCACCGAAGCACCTATTACAGACTCCTTGCCCCTCCACATCTTCATCCTGTTAACAGCTAGATATGCCTTATCAGCAGATAGATGGCCAGCTTTGATGAGATCTTGCAAGAAACCAGTTGCAATGGCTGCTGCAGGAGTGTTTGCCACCTTGAACCTGACTGAAGCCGCAGCAGTGCTTGAGACATCCATGTAGTTCCTCCTGGCAGAGGTGGAGACTTTGCCAGTGTTGAAACTGGAGCTTGTGCCTGGTGCAGTACTGTAAAAATCTGTCTCAGCAGTAGGAGCTCCTCTGCCTGGAAACTCTTGCAAGGAAGTCACCTCATCTTCATCATCATCACCATCATCAGCTCTAAGCAGTAGCTCCTTTTCTTCTTCCTCTTTTCCGTTTCTCTTCTCAGCTGTCTTCTGTTCTTCCTCGGTCCTCTTAGCAGCCTTCACCTGCTTCACTGTTTCCTTCACATCAACAGATGCCATCCGGAAGCCAGAAACTTCTGAGGTTTTGATCCTCTGGTAATGGAGCCACTCTAGCTCTAGCTTTGGAATCTTCTGAGGCAGAGGACAGTCACATTTGACATGAACTCTAGCAGCACAGCCAAAGCAACCAGATGCTTCAGTTCCACAGAGAGTGATATCATGTCTGCAGGTTGTTATGTCAAACAATGTATCAAGTTCAGATATTCTCTTCTCTCTCTTTGCAGCCTTCATTCTGCCATTCACTAGGTCAATCATTTCATTCCACCTGACAAGAATCTTCCTGGCAATGGATCTCTCTTGAATGATCACAGGAGGAGTGAACTTGGCATTGCTTTTGCGCCACTGTGCCAGTACCAGTGATGCCAAGTCCTCAGCCAAATCTTGCAGATGGTACTGACCTCTCTTCATATCATCTAGAAGCAGCTTCTCTTCCAGGAGGAGGATTCCTCTCTGAAACACAGCTCTCCAGGTTGGAACTTCTGTGGGAAATAACTGCTTGCCTGAACCCACCAGATCACTCATCTTTGAACCAGAACTTTTTCTGGTCTTTCGTCCTTGCTTAGCCATGGTGGCTACACAATCTTCACCAAGCTTTGTATCTGAAACATAGAAAATTATCACAGTGAAACTCTAGTAGCCTATAACAGCATTTACAATGGTTTTATTTGGTAAGAAACCGGTCTGTTACATTTGTACTACAGTGTATGTCCTGCACAGCTATTCTGTACATAACCAGAAGACGAAAAAGTGGAAATTTGAACACTTAAACGTGATTTTTAGCAAAAGTTCAAGGGAAAAAAACCCCTCCTAAAATTTAATTTTACATAGGAATACATACTGTCAATCTTGAAATTCGCGCTTCAGTGAGCATGATACACCCTAATGTAGATCCTTCCAAAGGCCTGGAAACATACTCTAAGCACGCGCACATCATTCAAGCAATAACGCTCACATCCATCAGCTACTGTATATTGTAACTATTATCTTCACTAGTACAATACCCGTCGCTTCGCTGACGGTTAGCTAAAGACCCGCCCTACGTGCGGGTAGTAAAACATATCCAAGTAGAGGGCCGGAATATTTTTTGTAGTTCGAAGGCTGTTATTAGCTGTTATTAGCTAGGTTAATTGAATGGTTAGGTTAGGTTAGGTTGGTTAGGTTAGGTTGGTTAGGTTGGTTAGGTTAGGTTGGTTAGGTTAGGTTAGTTGGTTAGGTTGGTTAGGTTGGTTAGGTTGAGTCGTGATATTTTCGTTAAAGCTTAACCTAACCTAACTTAACCTAACCAATCGTCAAGGGCGTACAGTTGACCTAACCGGGCATTCAACACCCAGGTGCACAACCTCGGGACCTAATCAATATGTGTGTGAAGTTTTATGTTTGTAACTGCTTTCATTTTGGAGCTATGGCTGAAACAGACACACACACACACACACACGGACGCACGCACACACGCACGCACGCACGCACACACGCTGAAACACACACACGCACGCACGCACACACGCTGAAACACACGCACGCACGCACGCACGCACACACGCTGAAACACACACACGCACGCACGCACACACGCTGAAACACACACACGCACGCACGCTGAAACACACACACGCACGCACGCACGCACACACGCTGAAAGTGTGACGGACAGACGGACAGACAGACGGACAGCTCTCTTATTATAGTATAGATTAAAACTGCTGTAGTAGCGATCAAAATCTTCATGCTCACTATCACTCATGTTGGCGTAGTTAAAGTAATGTTTGGGGGAGGTAGTCGTAGAAAAGTGTAAGAGAAATAACCTTTTGAAACTTCAGTGGCTACGCCCATCACCTTGGGTAGATTCGCTAATTTACAAGGTGTGAATAATAAAGTGTCTTTAAACTGAACATTACCTCTTATCTGCATCTGTATAAGATTGTTTCCTCTTTTCAAGGGATCGCCGGTAAATATCTCCGATGATTCGTGTTCAAGCAGCTCCTTATAAAGGAACTGTGTGTAAAATTTTGCGCCGTTATGGGCAAGAATATAGACAGTCATTTTTTTTAACTTGTCCGCTAACTTGACAATATAAGACACAAAGAGTTTCACGGGACTGTCGTGTGCAATCGTTTTAAAAACGTTTGGAGGTTTACCACATTTGTGATACTCATCACACTCGACCTCCATGCACTCATCGCAGATAGTCTGACGTACAAGTAGATGTGGGATAAGAACCTCTGGTTTCAGCATCCGGATATGTTTCTATATCGTAGTACACAGTTATATAAGGTCTATTTTTAGGCTTAGCATCTTTCATATAACATTCATGCTTTACACCGTCCGCCTTATATTTCTCATGACATGTAGAACAGTGAATTTCATCACATTTATGCGTGAATTTCCCCCAATTATCCATCATATGAAACATACCACATTCACAGATTCTCATTTTCCTGCAACTGCCAATTGACTTATGGAGCTCAAAGAATTTATTATTAAAAAATGTTCGTCTACACACATTACAGTCCCTCTTCTCAGCTTCAAGTACACGACTTTCACATTTAGAGCTTTTACACTGCTCACATACCATGTGGCATTCCTTACAATGTTTCACTATATCATCCGCAAACTCGAGACATCCCTCACACAAATCATGATGCCTTCCATATTTTCGACTTTTATAATAACTCGCGTAAAGGTCCCTTATATTACGGATGGAGAAATACGTTGACCCTGACAGCCCTAAAATAAGTAGGGGTCTTGTACGATCTTTCACACCGCTTTTAAAAATATACACAGTCATACGACGATCATCCATTCCAAATACAACTATACGAGCATTCATTTCCTGCTCTACCCTTCTCAGCTCTTCAGGACCCATATTAGAGTCAAACGCAAGCTTACAATCTGAAGCCAGTTTACGGGCACGCTGCACAACCGTAGGGAACCAAATTTTTCTGCTCCCCATAACATACGCGCCAAGACTAATGCTATAAAGCCGCAACCATGATCGGTGTTTATATGCAGCCTGTAAATAGCCTGAGAACTGAAGTTAAGTGTATAAGGCGTGGCACTATAACCCGCAACACGGAACACGCGGTCAATGCATTTGGTACGATTGGTCCAATGACGATTGGTCCAATGACGATTGGTCCAGTGACGATTGGTCCAATAACGATTGGTCCAACTGGTAGCGTATACAACGACGAGTATAGCTTAAAGCCAATAGTTTACGTGGAAATGTTGGGGTTCGACTTACAACATTACTGTGTTGGATTTCATAAGAGTCACATCTCTTTTCCCTTTACAACTGCTTTTGTGAAACCCATGGAGCGGCGTGTGTGCGAAATAGTGTTATCCGAAAGAGGAAAGGAAAAACCCTATGCACCGTAATGTAGAGGTACGTGGCCTATACGGGGGCTCTGCCCCCGTACCCCCGAGACCTAAATTATACAATGGGATAAGTGTGTGGAGGAACTGTACCCACCATGCCTGGGCAGCCGGAACAAGGAACAAACTAATGTAAAGGGTAAGTACGACATTATAAACAGTTTTAATTTATTACATACCAATAAAACCTTTAAAAGCAATATAATAAGTTTGTTTCAAATAAAAAGAAGGATTAGTATTATTATACTTCTGTACACCACCAGTATTTCCAAATATTAAATCGCCATAATTAACAAATCTATCTATAGTAGAAAACCAAGGTTGTCTCTTACTAAAAATATTAGCATTACCACCATTGGCTTTAATCTGATACTGAATACCTGATACTGCATTTTTCTCTTAGTTAATAAGTATGCTTTATGCTTTTAGTTTAATATGTAGCTTTTAGCTATAGTATGTTTTATAAATAAACAAAGTAATTTCAAATAATTATTATATCAATTTCTGTAAATAAAGTTTTTTTCTAAGTTTCATTTAACTTCATTCCATTTAACGCCCGATTGGACGAATCGTCGTTGGAAAGATGGTCCCTTGGACGAATTGTCTGATTAGACCAATCGGCATTGGACCAATCGTTATTGGACCAATTGTCATCGGACCAATTGTCTGGGATCGGCGGCCAATATCTACCATGAAGTTGTCCACATTGAAGGCTGTACTACTTTGAGAGGTCTCTATTATACGGCCTAATATATACTCTAGATTCACAGCTGCCAAGCGTCTGAATAGTATTACTACCCAAAAATCATCTACATCCCCCGTTATCTGACCCGAACCCGAAGGACAGCCTCGTCCTGACTTCACGTTCGTTGCAGTTCTGAAGGGCAAACTCCACAATACGTTCAACTACGCGCCGCAGTCCGTGTTCAACACCATTGTTATACATGGACCCAGGGTCAACCCTGACTATGTACCGATTTCTAGTCAGGGCCGCGGTGGGGGTAGCGGTGCGCACCAACTCGAATGTTATGCCATCCTCTACAGACACTTGGCAGCTGTGGATATAAAATATATATTAGGCCATATAATGCAAGCAACTCAAAGTAGTACAGCCTTCAATATTGCCAACTTCACGGTAGATATTGACCGTGTGTTCCGTGTTGAGGGTCATAGTGCAACACCTTATACGCTTAACTTCAGTTCTCAGGCTATTTACAGACGGCATATAAACACCGATCGTGGTTGCGGCTTTATAGCATTAATCTTGGCCCGTATGTTTACTGTGCTAAATACGGAGGCCAGAAAAATTTGGTTGCTTACGGTTGTGCAGCGTGCCCGTAAACTGGCTTCAGATTGCAAGCTTGCGTTTGACTGTAATGTGCGTAGCAGCCGAAGTTTCAAAAGGGTAGTTCCCTTACACTTTCTTCACTAGCGACACTTTAAATTACGTACAACTACCTCCTCCCAAACATTACTTTAACTACGTCAACATGACTGATAGTGAGCGTGAAGATTTTTATCGCTACTACAACAGTTTTAATGAAGATAATCCTTACAATATACTGTAGCTGATGAATGTGAGCGTTATTGCTTGAATAATGTGCCCGTCTTAGAGTATGTTTCCAGGCCTTTGAAAAGATGTACATAGACCGTTTCAACTGTGATCCGCTGCAAGTCGCAACCACGATCGCCTCATTGTGCTTTACGGTGTTCAAGAACAATTTCATGCCTAAAGACACCTTAGCCGTCATTCACAGAAACAACCCTCGCAGTTATGGACACAAGGCTATTTACTGGCTCATACACCTACAGCAGCAGACCGGTGTATACATAAAACATACCCGCAACACGGGGGGAGGTACCCATTAAGGTTAATGGTCGTGTTTTTTGGGTTAATGGTCTAAGCGAAGACCGTGTCACTGGTGAGAAGACCCCGTACTCCTTTAACGGTTGCTGGTGGCACGGATGCCCACGTCCTGAGTGTGGAATCGTAGGAGATATCGACGGTAGATCTGCCGACAGTCTTGCATGGACCCGCACCCGCGATCAGCTTATAGCACCCAGTTCTATAGATCTACAAAAGCTAAGCTAGAAAGACCCTAAGATCCAATCTAAGGTTAGCTCGAGAGAAAGAAGAAGTAGGGGGGTTAAAAAAAGAGAATAAGAGGTTAAGTAAGTACCAAAACCTATCATTCGTGGGTTAACATTCATTCAGAAAAAGAGAGAGAAAGACTCACCATCATCATCCGCCGGCCACAGCCGACAAGTCGGAAAAATAGTCGAAGAGAATAGGAAAGGGGTGAAAGATGAAAAGAAGTAAAATAAGAACGCTTACAAACCATGCAAACACAGTCTTAACTCAAACACTGTCATACATGCAAACTACAGACACGCAAGTAAAGAGAGGATAAGAAAAGAGAAGAAAAAAACGAATGAAGTATAACAAAAAGTGGGTTAGTTTATTTACGAGTTACATCGTTCGTGTTAGTCTAATTTTTTTTTAATATAATTTTGCTGCTGGTATATCACAAGCTGGCATTACTCGTCAACAGACTCAAACCTCGACCATTACCCCCAGAGCTCCTGTTGCTAATTGTTTTATTTTAAACGATGTTAATATTTTTAAAATGCCTATCCAAACGGTTTTTAAACATATTAACGCTGGTAGAGCTCACGACGGACGCGGGAAGATTATCCTACTAATCAATTACTTTAAACGTAAAAAAGTTTTTACCGATGTTAGTAATGAAACGTCTGCCACGTAATTTAAATCTGTTATTACGAGTATTGTATTATCGAAAATGAACAATTTGTCAAAATGTACGTCATCGATTTTATTAACGATTTTGAAAACTTCATTAAGGTTTGTTGCGTAGTGACGGAACTAGTTTCGTGGCGCGTCGCTGAACCCTTTCTAACCTATCAATATCCTCACGCAAATACGGGCACCAAAACTGAACGACATATTCTAAGTGAGGCCTCACTATGGACTTGTAAAGGGGCAATATAATATTCTTCGATTTAAATTCGAAATTACGCGCTATGAAGCCTAACATCCTATTAGCTTTTGCGCAAGACTCCAGGCACTGGCTCCTAACTTTTAAATCTTTAGATACGCGTACACTTAAATCTCCTTCCTCATCAGCTCATAACTGTCTATCATCCATCATGTACGTGTAATTATTGTTACGAGAACCTACATACAAAACTTTACATTTGTCTACGTTAAATTGCATCTGCCACTTATCTGTCCACTCCATAATCCTATTTACATCATCTTGGAGCCTATTTCTATCGTCCACGTTAATAACTTTACTGCCTATTTTAATATCGTCCACGAATTTTGACACGTTACTGGTCAAGCCTACATGTATGTCGTTAATGTAGATTACGAATATCAATGGGCCTACCACTGAACCTTGAGGGACACCGCTACCTACATCCAACTACCCCGATTCCCTACCATTAACAACGACCCTCTGTTTCCTGTTTCCTCTAACCAGTTAGCTACCTGACCGCGTATACCGTGCGCTTTAACCTTCGCAATTAATTTTCTATGTGGAACTGTATCGAACGCTTTTTTAAAGTCTAAATAAATAACGTCAGTCGCTCTATGCCTACCGTATTCGCGCACTATTTCGTTATAAAACTCTAACAAATTAGTTAAACAAGATCTATAGCGTCGAAATCCATGCAGACTATATTAATCAAATCGCGACTTTCTAAGTCATCGACGACACGATCCCAAACTACGGATCCCAAAAGTTTACCGACAATTGACGTTAAGCTAATAGGCCTATAATTGCTAGCTACTGTGCGGTCACCTTTTTTAAAAATGGACGGAACGTTAGCTAATTTGAAGTCTTCAGGAATAATCCCCGCTTCCAGTGACTTATTAAAAATTTTTGTTAAGGGGCATACGATAACGTCTTTCAAATCTTTCAAATGTCTCGGATAAAGCGAGCAGGGCCTGGAGCCTTGCTAACTTTTAGCATATTGATATAATACGAAATCTCACCTTCGTAAACAGTTATTTCATTCAAAATAGTCTTGCTACTAAATGGAACGATATCGTCCACGTCGGGGACATTATTTACGTCTTCTACAGTAAAAAGTGTCGCAAAAAGTTGTTAAAAATACCCGCCATTGCCTGAGCGTCGGAAGCCAAAGCGCCGTTAGCGTCCACTAGAGGGCCTATGTTATTTTTTATCGGCTTACGATTATTGACGTAATCAAAAAACTTTTTTGGATTATGTTTACTATCCGCAGCTACAAGTATCTCAGAATTACGCTTAGCATTCCTAACAGATATTTTAACCTGACGTCTAAGCTCGATATATCTATTAAAAGTTAGCTACCGTGCCATTGCGCTTATTTAGTCTATACGCTCTGTTACGCTCATTTATGAACCACCTATTTCCCTAGTCCACCACTTGGGGCCTACCATGATTACGAGTGCGCTTGGGCCTACACGGAATAAACTCCCTTTCGATATTCAAAAAACTTTCCTTAAACGCCTCCCAATCAAAATTTGCGTCATTACCCATAAATAAATCATCCCAGTCCACTACTCTCATCCTATTCGCAAATCTATGAAAATTAGCCCTACGAAAATCAGGGACTTCTATTACGTTCTATCTTTACTGTTTTCTATCAATAGCTTAAACCTAATAATTTGGTGATCACTAAATCCCAAACTCTCACGTACTTCCAAACGTTCGACTATATTTTCGTCGTTCGTCATCACCACGTCTAAAATATTGTCACCGCGCATTAGTTCGGTAACCATCTATCTTATAAAATTATCTTCCATGAACTCAATCAGTCTCAAACCCTCATCATTACAAGTAAAAGTCTCGTAATTAACGTTAGGGTAGTTAAAGTCTCCGACACTATACTATCCCGATTATTAATAAAGTTACTGAGAAGTGTGTAAAATCTGGTATCGGTATCTGAGTTGAACGGGAGGTCTATAAACAACAACGAAATTAAAGCTAATACTACGCGCCCTAACTTGAACGCATATCGCATTAATTGCTGGCGGAAAATATATCTTAACCTCGATAGCCCTAAGGGAATTCGAACCTCCAACAAAACGCCGCCACTTTTCGGTTATAGCAACTATATCGTAGTTCCCGAAATAAATTATTGCCTTAAATTCGTTCAATTTATTTCTCATACTACGCGCGTTAAAATAAAAGACGTTTAAATTATTTTTTACCACGGATCGGCGTTTTAAACTATTTTTCACGTCGGGCCGGCGTTTCCCGAACCCACAACGTTTAAAGAGGGCTTCGACCTATACAGCTTTCGAACGTTCTCATCGATTAACCTACCTAGCCTAGCATTTCCTATTTCATTGAAATGCACCCCCATCTTTTATAAAAAGACTAGGATCACTAAATTCTGACCACAGCTTTACGAAGGGTACATTTTCCTGAAAAAAATCTCTTCTAGTTTAGTGTTCAAAAATATTGTTTTTGGCGTATTCCTAAGCCCTAAACCGTGCCTAGGGGTAATACCTAGAACTAAATACCTATCTCACCTTGCTTTCAGGGACCTAATTAACCCCGTGTATCTCTCCAAAAGGTCAGGTATTCTAGTATCGGGCCTATACGAGTCGTTGCCTCCTACCATCGTCATCAACATCGAGTGACGGGAGGCAACATCAATCCTACCTACTTAGTCTCTAATTCTGTCAACCCTGGCTCCCAGTAGAGAGACCCTCCTCCTCCTGGTTGGATTCCGTTCAACGAACTCCTTATCCATATGACGCACTAAGGAGTCCCTAATTAAAATCGTTTCCCCCTCGTTCACATCCCTAGCCAACTGGGCGAAAGGGTTCGAAACCTCGATAGAGGGATGGTGATTCCTATCACCTAACCTACGTGGTCTAGCTCCACCCTTAACTACTCTAAATCCCTCCCGTCTACTAATCCCTGACCAACCTTAACCCTGTCCTCAACGCTGTCTAACCTTCCCGATAAGCTACCTATACTAGAAACTAGGTTCCTAACCTCACCCTTCAACTTACTAACGTCTTCAACATTAGTATAGGTTCGGTCTTCGTCAACTGTAAGCCTACCCCTGCCCTCATCAAGCGTTGCAAGTCTTTCAGTCACCTCGCGTACACTACGTTTTAAATCAACTATCTCTTCGCTTAACTCACAAAAGAAACAGACAGATCTCTCGGTAATCGCCATAGGACCGCCGTTGTAATCTTTAAAATTCGCATACCACCGATTAACCCCACACCTAGCACACGACGCTTTCTGTGACGGCATCGCGCAAGTTAAAGTAGTTAACGTTTATAACCGTCACAAGTTTAAATTAAATTAAGCCGGCACGCTATGAAAACTTCTAAATCGTTAAAAACCACTAATATTCAGTTACTTAACTATAACAATGTGAAAATAAACGTAAGTATATAAAATTCAGAATTTTCCAACAATAAGTTTATCGGCAATATACAAAAGTAGTAACAATATCAGAGTCCACGGAATGCGGACGAAACATCTTGTGGAAGCATGAGTATGATGCACGGATGGAAACAGATGGACAGTACCGTAAAGAAATAAACACGATCAAGCGTTCAATGGTGTTGGATCCTCTCAAATGCGGTGATAGCTTGTTCGGAGTGCGTAAAAAATCCCTTCAAGCTATATTTTCCGCCTACGGAGGGCGTGAAACTCCATTACTACGACTTATACTCTTTAGACCCCTACGTGACGAAGACCAATTCGTACCCCGTAGGTGCACCTGAAAAGCTGGTCGGACTAGCCGTACCCACCATCGAGGAGTTCTCAGCAAATTTGAACAAGAACTATTTCGGCCTTTCTTTCGTAGACGTGCTCCCCCCTCGCGATTTATGGATGCCGAGCTTACCTGTCGTTATATACCACAAGCTCATGTTTCCCCTGTGCGTTAAGTGCGCAGAGGAGAATAATGGGGCTTGTAGTCACACAATCAACCAGCGGAAGATCAGAGGCGTATATACAAGCCCTGAGCAGTCCCTAGCCGTTCGCCATGGCTACAGAATATTGAAGATATATGAGTCGCAGAGATTCCAGAAGCTACCCAACCTTTTCACGCCATATATAAACACTTTTTTGAAGGATAAGGTAGAAGCATCAGGGTATCCTCTAGGAGTTGATACCGAAGATGAAAAATCGATTTATATTCAGCGTTACCGTGACCGTGAAGGATGCAACTTGACCGTTCCCAAATTGTAAAGAACCCAGGCAAGCGCTTTAGTGCAAAGTTGTGTCTAAATAGGCTTTGGGGAGAATTTGCACAGAATACAGGAAAGGGGAACGTTCATCTAGCCCAAAGTTATAACGAAGTGAGGGATTATGCCAATGCCCCCGATAAAGAGGTCATGGAGATCGTCAATGTAGGTAATACGTACATAATAAAGTACAACATTACCGAATTACCCACAGACACATCGCATGTTACAAACATACCTGTAGCCAGCTTCACAACCGTATAGTCTAGGGTGGATCACTTTCACTTTTTTTTTAAAAATTATAGCTGGTCAAAGTTTTTCCCATGATTTGGTTCAGTGGAAGTACACTGACACCATTTTTACCAAAATCGATCAATATTTAGGGGTCGCGCATCGACCTTGAAAATTTCAATTTTGGAAATTTGGCCAAATTGACAATTTTTTACTGAATAAAGATAAATCATCAAATGACCATATTTTCTGAATCCTCTCAGTGAAAGAAATCCTCTCAGATACTTACCAAGTTGATCGGACAAGTGGTTTAGAAGTTACACTCACCTAGAAATAACATTAAAATTTAAAATACCGTATTTGTCCCCCGTTATGGACGTAATCATAGCATCAGTAGCTGGCGCATCCTAAAATCCCAATTACACACACACACGCTATGTCTATGACCAATATTTTTACTAATCACAGTTTGCTTTTTACAGATCAACTGTGTCAATTGATTCTTTTTGATAAGTCTAGTCTTTAGTACAATGGATAAACTGTTAACAACCAGCAGTGGGAAGACTCTGAAAGTTACTTATTCTGGAAAAGAGAAAGCAGCAACAACAGCCCACCTTCTCTAAGGTCAGCCACGGACGTCTACTTAATTGGTCAGCCATCTTCCTCGATCGGTGGTGCCAAATTGCCAACCACCCATCAAGTTCTCCAGTACTTCTTCTATGCCAAGCAGGAAACTACTGACAGGAAGGCCGCCGTAAAAGACACGGTGGCCAGTGTTCTGGCATTTTGGAACATGGCACGTATAAAGACGATCACGAGGCGTAACTGCAAAAGAAAACTGGAGTTACTGTGGGAAGAGTGGCGCTCGCTGCAGAAGAGCAAGATGAGAGACAGTGACGCTGGAAAAGGCAGGGAGAAGTTTTCAGAAAATCTGAACAAGTTCTGGGACATCGGAGCTCCCGATGCTATTGAAGAGATACAGAAAAGTCGACTGCTCTCAGACAACAACAAACAAGAAGATATTAAATGTTATGAGGATCAACGGGCCTGCGCCAGGCAACAATGAGTGGGAATGATAAAGTGTTCGTTGTCAAGAGAAAACGGTAACTCTCAAGACAACAATCTCGTGATGAGCCAGGCACCTCAAAAACGAAATTAGGAACCGAAGCTGAGAGCGACGATGAATCTATAGAAAGCAGATCATCGAGCAACTCCGAATCACAGCTAGAACCACCATACCGACAACCGAGAGAATCAACTGTATCAATCAGCCTTCCTCACCGCATCCTCAATGCACCGGCTGTTATTGAAGTGGCTGATCGCTTCCGGATGTCCAATAATCAGGTGTGTATATATCAGTAATGATCTTTCCTTGACAAAGATATAATAGACGTAACGACGGAAAATTTAGTGATTATTTTGTCACAAAAACCATACACATCCTCGTCAATTTCCTTTCAATTTCGCACATAGGTGGCAAGTGTCGTGGCGGCAGTCCTACGTTCGGCAGATCCGCCCGCAGACCTGGACAAATTCAGTATCTCGAAGGACACGTCTCGCCGTGGAAGAGTGGCACATCGTTGTGAAGTGTCGACAGCTGTGCAGAAATCCTTCGTATCTCCGAGGCATGCTGTCGTCCACTGGGACGGTAAAGTAATCAAGGTCAGTTTTGCCCTCACCGTGGACGACAGTGAATTAACATGTTCCAGTGACGACAGTGGATTGACATATTCCAGTGGACGATAATGGATTGGCATGTATGACATACGTTTCAGGACTCTCTTGGATCATTGGAGCACCGCCAGGCGATTCTCATCTCCGGAGCTCCCCAATACACAGAAGGAAAGTTGCTGGCCGTTCCGACTGTTGCTGACGGCACCGGTCTGTCCCAGGCCCAGGCGACCTTTCGTGCTCTCAAAGACTGGGGATGCGAGAACAATGTGATTGGACTGTGCTTCGACACAACTTCTCCAATACGGGGAGGGTGCTGGGTGCGGTGGTCCGGCTGGAGAACATGCTTGGTAAACCGCTCTTCCAGCTGGGCTGTCGCCATCACGTTATGGAGCTCATCGTGGGGGCAGTGGTCATCACCGCGTTTGGAAGAACCACAGCACCAACTGAACCTTTGTTCCAGTATCTGAGGAGAAGGTGAATTTCAAGTCTAAGGCGCATTTGTTTTCTCCAATGATTTTTTGCCTTCAGAGCAATTGAGATATCAGCGTCCTTCTACTAATGATGTTAATAGCAGTCGAAAAGGGAAACTTCAGTCGTTTTCATGCAATATTTTCATACTCCCCTTTCAGGTGGGTCAAGCTCGACCTCTCGACTTATCGCGAGCTGGAGATCGAGCATTTGGCGGAGGTGACGTGGCTGATGGAGCTCCGAGATGAGGCAGTCAAGTTCCTCGGCACCGCTTCTGGTCTTGTCAGAGAAGACTACCGAGAAGTGGCGGAGATTACACTCCTGGTACTCGAGGCCCAGCCACGTCGTGGCACACACTTCATGCGCCCAGGAGCCTACCATCATGCGAGGTGGATGGCCAAGGTTGGTATTTTGAATTAGAAGTTAAATATTGTATTGCCTTCTGCAAACAGCCATTTGAAGTCCCTACCAGAAAAAAATAAGATAAATAATTTACCATTAAACAAACTTATATGGAGTGGTATCGGTATTTATACATCACAGTGCGTATTCGTTTCAGATCATCTACTACACGAAGCTCCTGATGTTCAGCGGTCAGCTGGAGTTCGACGACGAGCTGGTACAGAAACTTCAGAGAGTGGTACTATTTACTGTACTCCTCTACGCACCTGCCTGGCTGGCGGCTCCTGTCGCAGCTGATGCCCCGCTGAATGACCTTGTGTTGTACCAGCGTCTTCTGCAGTACAGGGCTGTGGATCGCGAGATTGCAGAGGCTTCACTGGCAGTGATCAGGCGGCACTTGTGATATCTGAGGCCTCAGACCGTCGTTTTCGCCCTCTGCAGTGACAAAGTGGAAGACACTGTGAAGCACGAGATGGCAAAGAAGCTGTGCCGCCTCGCTGTGCCCGAGGACTTCACGTATGACAACGTCTCGGTTGATGACACGACGCGCCTTCCGGACCTGATCGATGAGTCATCGTGGTTCGTGTTCACAGGCCTGCAGGTGTGCGCGTCTACGTGGCTCACTCTGCCGGTGAATAAGTGGGATCAAGATAAGAACTACTGTGATCTGAAGAATGTCATCTCGCATCTGAAAGTTACCAACGACGTGGCAGAGAGAGGGATAAAACTGATAGAAGATTACGCGAACACTGTCACAAAAGACGAGTCAGCTGCAGGGTCTTCTTCAGCTCGTGGAAAAGAGCCGGAAAGAACTCGGTGACTTCAAGAAGTCGTCACTTGCCAAGATGACGTAGCGCAGAGGGAAAGGGAGTTAGCAGAGAGAGTACATGGCGCACGCCTTAAGATGACGTGTGTTCTAACCACGATTCATACAGTTTTTGAACCTAGTTAGGGGCACCGGAGTAAGTGCCTTTAGTGATATCGGTAAACCGTTTTAATACAAAATACATTTGATCTTTCCTTATTCGTTTTATCTTATCCTAAAAAGCAGACAATGGCAGACAGCATATGGAGGTACGGGGACAAATACGGTATTTTAAATTTTAATGCTATCTCAAGGTGAGTATAACTTCTAAACCACTTGTCCTATCAACTTGGTAAGTATCTGAGAGGATTTCTTTCACTGAGAGGATTCAGAAAATATGGTCATTTGATGATTTATCTTTATTCAGTAAAATATTGTCAATTTGGCCAAATTTCCAAAATTGAAATTTTCAAGGTCGATGCGCGACCCCTAAATATTGATCGATTTTTGTAAAAATGGTGTCAGTGTACTTCCACTGAACCAAATCATGGGAAAAACTTTGACCAACAATAATTTTAAAAAAAAAGTGAAAAGTGATCCACCCTACCGTATACGCTCGCATCAAACTTTGGGGTCTATTGCATTTTCTTGGGCGGAGGGTTCTGTACACCGACACAGATAGTGTCATATTCAAAGCGAGGGAGGGTGAATACATGCCGCCTTATGTGGAATTCTTCGGAGAGTTGACTGATGAGATCAAGGATGAGTATGGTGACATCGCCTACGCCGACTCTTTTGTCTCAAAAGGTCCAAAAACTTATGGGGTAGGGGTGAGGGTGGTGGAGGAGATGAAATATAATGTGAAGGCTAAGGGCATCACGCTTAACCTGGCGAACCGTCGGATCGTTAACTTTGATTCGTTGAAGGAGCTAGTGTGCTGGGAAGATGAGGGCGGCCAACCGCCTCAACTGACTGTAGAGACCTACAATTTTCGGGCCCATTAGCTAGGGTGTGTGAAGGAACTTAGGGGAACGAAAGTGTGTCGTAAAACCTATAGGAAACGTTACCAGGTGCTTGGTACCTATGATACCGTACGCTTTGTTTACCATAACCCTTGATTGTATATATATATATATATATATATATATATATATATATATATATATATATGTCTATTTACTTGTTATCGATATGTTTATTTTATTTATTACACGTATCTGAATATACAGTATATACTGTGAATAATTCGATGATATGTTTATTAAATAAATCGTATGTACAGGAAAAGTCACGTTCCGCCCCTGTATGATCGAACAAAGGTCACGTGACTCATGCTATTACCTGCATATCTCTACCCCTGCGTGCTCAGTTGACTGCTGCAAGCCCTGGATCTCAGACTCGCTAAAGTCTGAAGATGTGGTGAACACTCAAAGAATCCCTAATCCTCCATCCTTTAAGGCGTTCAAGGCTACAGCGAAGCTTGAGGAACAACAGGCTCAAATACTCTACTGCTATTCTGGCGAGAACAATACAGGATTTCGTGGCACAAATGATGTAATGGACTATGTTGTAGGACTAAACTGCATAAAAGCTTACTTATACCGTGAAGTGGAAGAAACAACATTTGCAGAAGAGAAGCAACGGGTATGGTTAGTGAGTCTTGGTGATGAGTGGTGTGACAAACCGTATTGTCATGCTGCATCATACCGAGTACTCGTGCCCTGCGGCTGAGAATGTAAATCTTGTCATAATGGACAATCTGAAATATTTTTACCACTACATTAATATATGTCATGACGAGGTTTGCAGTGAGGTTGTGGCTAAAGGCCTGCATCAGTTTTTAATAGAATTTAGAGACGAATATCGCTTGCTAGGCAAAAAGGATAAATATGGGCACATGTTTCTCTCAAATAGTGCGCCGGAATGTGAATAAAATGTGTGAAAGTCCCCCTGAACGAAAATGTCTGGTGCGCATTCTGTGGAATGGGAATGATAAAACATTAAAGCCGATATTACTTCGTGTGTCGCAGATGGAAAAGTTATCTAAACGTTTGCCCGGTATAATGGGGCAGAAGTATTGACATGACTCTTTCATGTTGGAACAAAGCTGTACACGAAACACTAAAGCTTGATATGACTCACCCGTGTGACTCGTTTCCCACACCTGTCTCCGTACCAAGCCGCGCACCGGCTGCTCATAGTCATCTCAGAGCTTGAACCGTCCGGACGTGCACTCTTCACAATAGAATACGATGGAGATTCCTTTGAGCAACATTCTCAATGCCGTATACGATGCATCCGTAACGAAGTCATTGCGTGTGTTCAGGCGTAAAACCGGTGCCGTTAACTATTTACTGGAAACGACTTATAGACAAATAAACTCTGGTAAACAGAATGTTATTTATTTAAGTGTTGAGGAGATGAATAGTATTCGGGATAGTTGAGAAGTGGAGCGAGGATCGTTATAAAATACCTGCAGATGTAGGTACAAGAAGAGAACAGATTAGTGATACCCCCTCATACGCCATTGTTTGTACGTTGTGTATAAATAGCGATCAGCAATGCATTGATATACGACTGATGTGGAAGAATGCGTCTGATAACAACGTTCTTGTCCCCACGTGAAAACGATTCATCCTCGACAGAATGTTTGAAATCGTCGGTTTCCCCAAGCTAAAGCCTATATTAGACGCACGTGTTACGGATATGCTTTATTTTGATACGGTTCTTGAATACCCATACAGCGCTCTGCTCGACGGGTTTACCGAGTGTAGGAATGAATATGGCGAGAATGGTCTAGAACTGGATGCTTATTTAAAAGGTGTAGACTTCGAAATATCATGAACTTTGGTACAAAAGACTTGAGCGGTACAGGGCTGAACTCACCTACACCGTTCACCCTGAAGAACTATTTCTTTATATAATGAGCAACTGTCGCTACGACTTAGAAGATTATTTCAACTGCCGATATGCACTGTGAAGAAGAGTTCACGATTGAAAAGCTCTGATCGGTAAGAATAAACCCTCGATTGGAAAGGAGTGTTTATAAACTTAAATTTAATAATGTTGTGGCTAACGACGCCCTCTTCTGATTGCTTTTGATTGTATTCTGTCCGTGTTTAAAGAGAGTGATAACTTGCCAACCGAATGTAAAGTGGGCACAAAAATAGTATTGAACGAATTGAAATCCCTTTACATTGAGTATAGGCATCCCTATAACTTGAGAGGTGAAATAATGTTAAATCGTGTTTATTGCATAGTGCAAAGCAACAATGATGTAACTGTAGACTCGATCATGTGCGAGCTTAGTATTTTAGTTAAGCGCAGTAGAACATAATGTTTATACAGATTTCTCCTGTACTATTATTATTTTGATGTTTATATATTATTTTATAGTATATTTATTTTCTATATATTTGTTAAAATTTTATTATTTAATGTAAATGCATATATAGATTTCTCCTGTACTAATATTATTATTTAAGAATGTACATATTTATATATATCGTTTAAAGTGTGTATAGAACTCTTCTGAACTATTTTGATTGTATATTTATTTTCTATATATTTCGTGAAATTAATTCCAATAATTCCTCTAAATAAACTGAATGATGTATTGTGTTTTATTATCCAATAAATTCTTTCCTGGGTGTGTATATATGAATGATATTAAGGAATAACTGGGGTGATGGGAATATATATAAACGATGCACGTTTGCTACAATAAATATATATATGTATACACTATACCAAATGGCTGGCTATATTTTCTAAGCCAACTGGCGGATTAAGACAACTGTCGGATTTCTAAGCCATCTGATGCTGTCAAGAACATCTCCATTAATTGAATAAATAGCACAATCTGGCAACTCAAAAGTTAATAATAATATATTATATATATATATATATATACACACCAAAACAAGCCCATTACGCCTTCTAAGCCAGATTAAGCCTTCTAAACCTTTTTAGTCAACTGGCTGATTAAGACCTTTTAAGCCAAGTGCAAAGAGCAAGAACTTTATTATGCGTCTGGCGGTCCCAGGCGATAGATGGTCTCTCTCTCTCTCTCGTTCTCTCCTTCTTAGGTTAAGGTTTATCTTCTTAGGTTAGGATACCCATTTGTGGGTGAGAACATCCCAACCTCTCCCCCAAAGTTAGGGTTTAGGTCAGGGTCATCCCCTTTTGGGGAGGTCTTCCTCCCTCTCCTCCCACAAAATTAAAAAGTTACTAATTAGTAATGAGTAAAATTTTAATAGAGATGATAAGTGACATGAGTACATTAAGACTGAAATTCTTTTGGAAGTGAATTGATTTTTTATTTATTAGACAAATGTTTTCCCCCATTTTAAATGAAGTGATTATGGTGAATTAAATTAAATTTACTCGAAGCAAGTAAACAAGGTAAATTGACATTTCTTCATTTTGGTTTGGTTTTAATTGTTTGAAAGAATATATAATGGATAACTGGACATCTCTAATATGGAACATTTGACGTACTCTCTTAATACTGCTTTTAATGGTATATATATATATATATATATATATATATATATATATATATATATATAATATATTATACGGCTAGGTATGATTTTTTATTACATTTTGACCATTCCTGTCTCTGGTAGCTGGAGGCGCTACCAACTGGACTGAGCCATTAATATATATGTATACTATTAATGAAATTACTCTCTTAATATGGCTATCTCATGTGAACATCTCTCTGTAATATATATGTAAAGGTTAATTGAATTGAATTTTAGTTATACGTGGTATATAAGGAATGACTAAATATTTGACCATTTCCTGCCGCTGGTAGCTGGTGGTACTACCAACTGGACTGCTCCATTAATATATATGTATACCGTTAATGAAATTACTCTCTTAATACTGCTTTTAATGGTATATATACGGTTTCTAAGACAATTAAGATTCATTGGGTAACATCTCTCCAAATAATTAAATAGTACTATTTGTCAACCCGTCCATATATAAATAATTAAAATAAATATTTGGCAACCCCCTCTAAGCATTGATAACATCTCTCTCTTGCCTTTAATAAATAAATAATTAAAATAAATAGTGCTATCTGGCAGCCCTTCATATATAAATAACTAAAATAAATATCTGGCAACTCCTCCATATATAAATAAATAAAATAAATACTGCTACCTGGCAACCCCTCCATATATAAATAATTAAAATAAATAGTGCTATCTGGCAACCCCCGACTTTCTAAGCCAAGTGCAAAGACCAAGAGCATCATTATGCTTCTGGCGGTCCCATGCTAAGTATGGTCTCTCTCTCTCTTTCTTAGGTTAATGTTTACCTTCTTAGGTTAGGATACCCCTTTGAGGGGTGATGACATCCCACTTTCTCTCCCAAAATTAGGGTTTAGGTCAGGGTCATCCCCTTTGGGGGAGGTCATCCTCTCTCCCCCAAAGCTCCCTCATTCATGCAACTTGGGGGCTATCCCCTCCCCTTGTTGCATAACCTCTCCGCTCTTTGTAGACCTCCTTTGTAAAACCCCTACCCCCCCCTTGCAATACCCCTACCCCTTTGTAACATTAGCCCTACCCCTTTTTCAACATTCATCAACATTGCAATTGCATATGCACTCGAACATTCTGCGGTCATATTACTATTGGTTAGGATATAATATGTATATAATGATACTAAAGTTATACAAAAATGCAATATACTGTAAATGTCATTGATGACAAATATGGAATTCTGAAAATGTACATTCGGGCACCGTAGGTATAATTCGGGTAAATGTGTAGGCGCCCCTCCCCCCTTGAAAAAATTGGCCTGTACGCCCATGACTATTTATGTTTGTTAGTTACAATAACCATTTTTCATGCCAATAAAATAAGCTATATACACTTTGGAAATTTTTAATGAAAAACATTCAATATTTGCAATGACCTCAATAAATGCAACAGAAAGAATATTAGCGTTCGAACAGCTGCCGAAGTTAATCCATCATGCAATAGCAGCATTTCTACTTTAACATCGAAGAGACGTTTCAGGGAGGTTAGTTTAATGGGCCGGGTTGTTACCAGAAAGCCGCTTTTGCGACGAAGAAATAGAGCCAAACGTTTGAAATTGGCATAAAATCACAAAAAAATGGAAGCTCCAAGACTGCAAAAGCTGCTTTCTAGTAGCAACTCGACCCATTAAACCAACCTCCCTCGGACATCTATTGGCTGTTGAAGTAGAAATGCTGCCGTTGCGTGACGCATTCACTTCAGCAGCTATTCGAACGCTAATATTCTTTTTGTTGCATTTGCTCAATAAAATCATGTATTTGTCTTCTTTTTCCGAGGTCTTCCTTTTTCGCCGTCGGCTTACTTTGTTCATTACACTCCCATTTTGCAAGTGACGAGAGAGAGTTTTGCTCACCGTGGAGAATGAAACTCCCACTTTATTGGCTATTTGTCTCTGTAGTTCTTCATCAAGAAGGTATTAATTAATCTTGAGTCTATTTTCGTATGATATTTCCTTTGCAAGAGCCATTATAGAGAGATATCCGTAAGAGAAGGGCACAATGTTACCAAACAATGTTCAGGTGCAGGTTTCACGAGTCAAATTACATTTATGAAGGAAAAGGGGATAAAATGTATAAATACAAATAATAGAAAAACATTCTAATAATATCAATATTTCTGTGAACATAAACAATTATTTTAATCAAAACGTGATGTCACCATTAAATAGAATTTCTTTCATATTGATTAATTGCTCGTAAGTTTTCATGTAACAAGACACCACATTTGAAAGCTCCTTAATTGGACAGACATATCATTTTACTTCCTGTATAGTAACGTAAAAAAAAAAAATTTAAAGAATTCTATTATTATTACATAATCAGCATTTCAGAAAGTGTTTCCATAATTTTGACCGCTAGTATATATATACTACAGTCACTGTCTAAAATTAGGCAATTTATAAATTGACTGAAATTTTAGGCAATGTGTCAAATGCTCGATTTACTTAATACCCATTTACACCTAACCTAGCCATGAATTTTTAAGCAACATACGAGTACTGGGAAATACCAGTGGGTATGCATATGCAGCATTACCAGAAAGGTTAGGTTAGATTAGGTTTGCGTGCATCACCAAACTGGTGATGCACGCAAACCTAACCTAACCTAACCTTTCTGGTAATGCTGCATATGCATACCCACTGGTATTTCCCAGTATGTTGCTTAAAAATTCATGGCTAGGTTAGAATATATACAAGAATAGAATATGCAAGAATAGAATACTGTATATACAATTTACAAATTGATTGAAATTCAGGTAATGTGTCAAACTGACACATTGCCTGAATTTCAGTCAATTTGTAAATTGCCTGATTTTACATATTGACTGTAACATTTATATTCAGTACATTACATTTATAAATTTATGTTGTGATTATAGGATTACAGTATAGGATTTGCACTCATAAAGCGTATACATTATGATAACGTTATTTGAATAAAAAAGTATCAGTTTATAATTGCAGAACTTTGAATTTGTATATATTCTATTCTTGCAGTTTATTTTGGTAGTGGATTGATTTCCATGTACTGTATTTGATTGATGCATTATCTTTGAAGTCGTCTTGTGTCATCTGTCAGACGTGGTTTTTGCCTCGTATCTCAGTGATATATCACACATCATTTATTTTTTCTGGGAAGTAGCAATCTTGTTATTGGGACCCCTTATCGTGGTAAACGACTATGAGATATAAAAGCAGAGTGGTAACAACAACTACCTCCTACACCAACTTCCTCTTACGTGATGCGGAAGGTTTAGATGCATACTTTGAAATTTTTTTGGCCCTATAATGGAGGTCACTAAAGTGAGAAAATTAAAATTCTTAACTGTCAATCAAGATTGCTCCGTTTCGAAGACGGATAGTGATGATAGAAATTTCTTAACAAAATGTGAAAAAGAAACTTTCAGGTCCCCATTTATCAGTGTTTGGATGGGTATCGGATGGGGGAAAGGAGATGGAGTCAAACTCCATATGGACCCACTAGCATACTGGACTTTAGATTGTGTTCAAATAAGTACACTGTATATACTGTTGGACGAAAATGAATTCACTGATACTGTAGGCAAGTGGTTCCCAACCTTTTCTGGCTGAAGACACTCCACTCACTGACATCCGTTCATTTTTTGCGGCATCCCAGACGAATTTTGTCTCCCATTATTCAACATCCAAAATCCAACTAAACTTAAACAGTTCCTGTATCGACCAAATAAATCAGAAATATTTTCTTATTTAAAATTTCTTTATCTTCACTAACTCTCGGAATTTGACTTATTAATTTTTGTAATTTTCGTGAAATTTCGTGGCGCCACAGTTCAGAAATATACTGCATGCTCTCTCTCTCTCTCTCTCTCTCTCTCTCTCTCTATATATATATATATATATATATATATATATTAGTGATGTAGGTCACATCCGCATCCGCAGCCGCATCCGCGGAACATCCGCACATTTTCTCGCATCCGCATCCGCACCCGCATCCGCACTTTGGACTGCGGATGTCGTGCGGATGTGGACCGTTGAGATAAAATGTCATTAATAAGCGGAAATTATCAAATTCTACTATATTAATAGAACTAGTTCATTGTGCGCAAAAGTGATGCAAGCGACAAGACGAGAGGCTGTTCTTGCATGAAGTTACTCTCTTGCAACCTACTTAGATCCACGTTACAAAGCTAAGTTATTTTCACCTAGTACATTAGAACGAGTTAAATCATCACTTGGCAAAGCAGTTGAAGAGCTTCAATCTCTTGAATCTGTCGCTTCGCCACCCACCAAAAGAATAAAAGTTTCAGTGACAGAACCAACACCTTCAACAAGCAAATCTATCACAGAATCTCTCTCTCAGTTTCTTGAGTCAAGCAGCAATGACGAGACCTACGCGATGTCAAAAGATGTAGTAAAAATGATCGAGAGCTATCACCAAGAAAAACGCCTGGCTGCATGTGACAATCCTATTAGTTGGTGGAAAAATACGCAGAATATCTATCCATACTTGAGTAAACTTGCAAGGAAACATTTAGCCTGTCCTCCAACAAACGTACCAAGCGAGAGATTATTTAGCAGTGCTGGATTAATATATGATGAAAAGAGAAACAGACTGGCAGCAGAAAAGGCAGAAAAATTAATGTTCCTTAAGCATAACCTTCCTATAATTAAGTTTGAACATTAAACGATGAACATCTTAGTTTACTTTATTTTAATTACTCATTTATAAATATGCTTAATAAAACTTTAAACTTAATATAAATAGTAATCAAGCTAATTAAAGATCTCTTTCTATAAGGGTGGAGGAGGTTGGGGAAAGAGGTCGGTGGGGTGCATTTGAGTTGGGTTCACGTCCCGCATCCTGGTAACACAATTATGGTTTCTAATTGTGGCTGAAACAACAAAATATAACGAATTTATTTGCAGACGAATTCACTAATTGATTTCTATATTAGTTAGATGCTTGATATTATTTTATATGTTCAGAGAAAAGTACAGCAATTATTGTACAATTAATCAATTATACTACATTATAGCTACAGCTCTCTCTATATAATAACTTTATATATGTTAAACACAACAAATCTCGAATATATCCTAAAAAATAACGAAAATGTAGACATCCGCATCCGCGGATGTTGAAATCAAACATCCTCATCCGCATCCGCAGATGTGAAAAAAATGACATCCGCTACATCACTAATATATATATATATATATATATATATATATATATATATATATATATATAGAGAGAGAGAGAGAGAGAGAGAGAGAGATAAATGAATTCTTAATGTGTATAATATGTATATTTGCATTGAAAAGTATTGTTCCTATGTTTCCAGATTTTTGACTCAATTTGTAGTTTTGTCTTCAGTGTGTACTTCACTCTAAAAATTGTCGCTGTGTCTGCGTTAAAACAGGAAGAAAAAAAGGACTAAATGTACCCTGCAAACACAATAAATTATTTCAAGAGTACATTCATAGTAGTTTCGACGGTGCTACTGTAGTATGCGGTCTACCTACGATTCGGCGGTCTACCTTTTAATTATAGCTTCTTATCTTCTTATTATTTTATTATTAGGTTAATTGTACGCCCTTGATGATTGGTTAGGTTAAGTCGTGATATTTTCGTTAAAAATAACGAAAATATCACGACTTAACCTAACCAATCATCAAGGGCGTACTGTAGTATGCGGTCTACCGTTAAGTATGCGGTAGTAGTATGTTTAACTTCTTTAATAATTCCTTAATTGTGTAAATTAAATTATAATTCCTTTCAATTCATTTTCAATTCCTTTTAAATATTTTGAACGGTAGACCGCATACTACAGTAGAAACTTAACGGTAGACCGCATACTACAGTAGCACCGTTTCGACAGTAGATCGAGAGTAGCTGAAACGAGTGCTCTCTTCTTGACCAGCGGAGCGGGAGGGATCCTCTGAAACTGAATGAAAATACAAAAAAATGCACTTCTAGAAATTAGAAGACTTTCATTTTAATTTCAATGTTCAGATTCGGTAAAAAGTTCGCTTATAAACATAAAATTTGTAAAAAGCATAAAAAATTCATAATTGGTAATATTTTGTATTTCTTTGGATATTTTATTCTTTTTTTTGCACCGAAACTGTACCTTCAGCCTACTAACTGTACTCTTTAAATATTTTATATTCAGAGTACTTTTAGTCCTTGGTATTTCACTCTTCATTCTAGAATAAACACAACGGACAGTTTTTTAGTGTTCTTTCCTTAAGTTAAAAAAACAAAAATACGAACGTTTTTATAAGTAAGGACTATATTAATGAAACTCGTTGTTGAATGCCTTCTTTTTATAAGACAAAACTATAAATAAAATACAATAATTTAACAATTTTTAATATTAAAACTGAATCAGATTATTTAATCTTTTCTATGAAGTCACTATATACAATACTTGTTCAAAATGACTGCAATAATACGATTTCCTGTTTTTCACGTCAACCGATGAGTTTAGTAATTCAGAGCAATCTGAAAAGGAAATAAAAATACTGTAGTGATATATATATATATATATATATACAGGGCGTCCCAAAAAAATGTATACACACTTTAAATAATTATAAAGGCAGTGTTTTTTAAAATACATTTCATTTTCAAAATGTAATAGAATCTACAGACATTATTTAATTGTTTTGTCAACGCCTGTTTTCAAACTGACGTCCGTTCTGGTCCAGGCACTGCTGATAACGCGAAGCAATGGAATCGCAAACATCACGAAACATTTCGTTTGGTATTTGTGTGCATTCTCGTTCAATGGCTGCTCTCAATTCAGCGACTGTTGCAGGTTTTATAGCGTAGACTTTGTCTTTTAAGTATCCCCATAAAAAAAAGTCTAGTGGTGTGAGGTCTGGTGAACGCGGAGGGTATTCTACGAAACCCCTTCGTCCAATCCACATCCACATCGTGCCAAGTACCATTCGCAATACTCCACTCTTCGGTCCGGATCATCATCTTCATTAATAGCATGGACTAATCTTGGAATGTAACTTTTCCATTGACAGCGCTTCAAAATGCGTTGGACAGACGATTCTGAAATTCCTACCTCACGACTCGCTTGCCGCACAGATTTTCTTGGACTTTGGTGATACGTTTCCAGTACTCTTTCTTGCTTTGTGGGGCTTGTCGATGTCCGTGGTCTTCCGGAACGCTTCTTGTGGACATTCTGAACAGTTCCATCGGCTTCAAACGTATCTCTAATTCGAGTGATGGTAAGTCGCGTTGGTGGATCTGTTTGAAACTCCCTCCTAAACTGTCTTTGCACTTCAACTGCGTTTTCACACTTCCAGTAGCATTTTAGAATGAATTTCCTTTGTTCAAAGCTTAGTCTGACTGCCATTATTAATTCTAATGGGTTTAACTTGGAAAGAAAGAAACATCAATTGAGCTATCAGCTGTTAAAGTGTGTATACATTTTTTTGGGACGCCCTATATATATATATATATATATATATATATATATATATATATCAATGCGCCTCGGTGGTGTAGTGGTTAGCGTCGCTGACTACGAATCCATCGGCCCCGCAGACGGCAGCCGGCACGCAGCAAAACCCAGCTGTTCATTCTTCCACACAATAAAGAAAGTGGTTGGTAGATAAATGGGTGGCCTAGTGGTTAAGACGCTGGGCTGCTGGTGGGGCGTGGTTCGTATTCCACGTTAAACTGTAGGTCTAAGGTGGAGTGAAAAGCTTGACCTTCGTCAGAATGAACAATTCGGGCGGAAGCTAACCAAAGGTGTGTGTGTGTGTATATATATACACACACATCTTATTTTCCTTATCTCTCCAACCGTTTTATAAAGCTTTGAAAAAACGAAGACTTCATTTGATACGAGGTTAGCACGCACGAAATACGTTATTCATTACAGTACAGGCAACTCTAAAATTATGGTCGGGTAAAAATCAGCAACACGCTCCTGTGGTTGGAATATGTTAGGTTACGCTAAGTTGAGCTAAGTTGGCTAGGTTATAAGTATCCATAGTTATAAGTATCCCGTTCATAATTTCGGGTATATCACCACTTTAATTAGGTAGTAAAGAATAAAAATTACTTCGAAACGTAAGTCTACTTCATTGACAATACTTATTACTAAGCCGATCCGTATAAAGTGGTTATTGGAGGAATTAGGAATGAAGCGATTATTACTCTTTAAAAGTGAAACTGTAATATTTTATAGTTACCTCTTTATTAAAATTTGAAAGGTTAGTCAGCCCTAAAAAAATAGCATTTTGTACAAAAGCATAAACGACTACTATATTAACAATTGTTATAATAATTAACATTATGAAACTTACAACATAAGACATATAAAAACTTTTCTACACTGCAGACTCCTCATATAGGCCTAAATAAACTCCCGTTTTCATTTTATATCTAATGGAAATAGCATTTTTTTAAGTTATGACAAAATATTTGTGCAAAGAAGCAAAAAAAACTTTTGAGAATAATTATTAAAATAATAATCGTACTATAATAAGTTATACATTTTGTTTATCAGCTAAATAAACTGGTACTGAAAATCTCCAAGTGATTATTCAGTAAGAGCTAAGAGCAACATTCATAATTTCATATGGAGTTAAATTTATGACATTCCTTCACGCTCTAAATCCGACCTGCCTCCCTTCGATCTAAATTACTAAGACACGGCCCTCTTGATTTTTCTAACGCAAAAATAATTGCAGAATTAAAATTTTATTTGAACTGAAATGCCAATATCGGTGAGGAGCAAAATGTAAAATAAAAACTTTTATATTTCGATGCGCAACATATGACTATATAATACCTTTATTATTACCTACCGAAAATAAATTAATAATAATTGCGTCCATTAGCTGTCAATTAATAAAGACAGCACTTGAGCAAATATATTCCAGTTTCAATGGTACCTTTTTATGTTCAAGCATTCATTAGTGAATAAAATTTTTAAAAAATTATAATATAATAGTGGAAACAGAAGCAAAGTAAGTTAAGATTTTAATAATACTTGTTGGCATCTCTACACAAGCCCTCAAACAATTTTTTCAACCCTCAGCTTGGCGCGTCACTTAAAAAAGGTTGCCCATTCCTGGGTTAGGGTATTAAAATCTGCCATGTACACTTGGTTAAAAAAGTCGGGATAAACTGGGCCACACTTATTTTGAGGATCAGTGGTATATTTGAAATCTGAATCCAATGCATTTTGGCCTTTTCAGTTGCATTTGTGACTCCAGATTTCAGATAGGACGGACTTTCTTCCGTAAGACTTCATCAGTGGGCCATGATTTGGATTTCACGCTAATTGTAGGTCTCCTTCGTGATGTGTTGCACATTCAGCAGCAACGAAGGTTAAATTTCTGACGAACCAACCATTTACAGTTGACAAATGTGGGAACATATTTCCGAATGGCTCATTTTAAACGAATGAAAGATACTCGTATATATAATTTCACACACCCGATCGTATAAAGTAAGAAAATTAAAATTATTTCGTATGGTCTCGGGTGTGGTCTGGTAAAGTAAAGATTTGAAAACAATCGCCTGAATTTCTGAATTTATATTGTTTGATATTTATACACATTAGATGTGGCAAAGTACGTGCACAATGTTACAAACTAGATCTTTAAATAGGCTGACCATACGTACCGTTTTGAACGGGACAGTACCGTTTTTTTTATGGGTTCTGTATGGGTTCTGTCACTGAAGAATAATTGTAAGCTCAATATGTTTATGTACTTACTTTTTCATGAATACAGAATATTACATAACCCCCGTCCCTTTTTTGCCATCCCAATGTCCCGTTTTTGTCTCAAGGAAATATGGTCAGCCTATCTTTAAAGCTACTTATTATAGTACTTTTAGTTTTTCTTATACTAAAAGAAAACCAAGCAATTAATTATCGAAATATGGTACATACCTACACAAAACGAAAAAAAAAGAGAAAAAAGCATGTTGTTCTATAATTAATTACAATAAATTTGTAAACTTTCTCATACCCGCTTCATTAATTACAAATGCTCTATTATTATTATTATTATTATTATTAGTAGTAGTAGTAGTAGTAGTAGTTAGTAATGAAAAAATTGCTTTCAAGATGCATTTAGATTTGCGCTTTATGTTAACATTATTTTTTATGCATAAGTTACAAATCAATCAAGAATGCTATACTTTGCGCAGGCGCATTCTCATTATTTGAGACGTTAATAATAATAATAATAATAAATAATTAACATTTATAAATATTATAATGCAATTTCATCATAAATTTCACCCACTCTGTATTAATAAAAATTTTTATTTCCTTTGTTTTCATTCTGATTCGGTGGTTTTAAGGAAATTTTCGCTTGTTTTTCATTGTAAACACATTTACCTCTTCATGTCATAAAATCATTGGTCTGTAATTCAACGAAGTATATATATATATATATATATATATAATATATATATATATATAATTTTATGAGCAGAATTCAATTTTAGCCTTTCTTAAATGCAGAAATTATGCCCACTTATAGCCTAAAAGCCCTAAATGAACGTAATATCTTTCACAAAAATCATATGATATCTTGTTTCGAATGTATACAATCCTGTACCCTGTTCATAAGCTGCTAGGCTAGAGCTCACTTACGTTAAGCAGTTAAGATATCGGTTGACTTGCCTGAAAGATGAATGAAGAATTTAATTGAATAAAGTTGCGTAATACAGGTTGTTTCAGGTCGAACCTAGGAATGTGGAAATTGGCGGAATTTGTAGTTTGTATTTGGTATTTGAAGTTTGTCATAGTAATTCCGTAACTAATATGAAGTTTCTTTTTATTGCAGGTGAATATAGAAGGTCGACCTGAAACATTGAATTACTACCTACTTGCTACAAATTCCTCTAATTTCCATATTTCTAGTTTCGACCTGAAATGCCCTGTAGATTGCAGACAGAAGATGCAGTACATTTTTTACAGGAGTGGAACATAATACCAAACGAAATGTCGTAGAAAACAAAATCGTACATAATAATTGCGTATGAAGGTGTCAAAAATGTGGATGTAATAAACCAGTTTCGGTGCGCAATGGAACATAATAACATGGTTCGAAGACACCTATATTCTATTATCTAAGATTATGTTTATTTATTGCTGGGCAAAAGAATACACCAACATAAAATTTTATGATCATGAACTCGGAATTAAAACCGACGCAGTAATAAACTATAACAACTATTTAAGAGAAGTGAGTTGCACTATCCTAACCTAACCTAAATTAAACTAACCTAAATTAATC
Organism: Bathynomus jamesi; assembly: GCA_023014485.1. Lineage (NCBI taxonomy): Eukaryota > Metazoa > Arthropoda > Malacostraca > Isopoda > Cirolanidae > Bathynomus > Bathynomus jamesi. Next base: position 211,139 of record JAJOZX010003581.1, on the reverse strand, counting down.
TAACCTAACCTAACCTAACTTATAATATGCATCCTTTCAGGTTTGTGCTGATACAATATTGAAAAACCGCGTGAAAGTAGGAGGACCTGGTACTACGGTCGAAATTGACGAAACAATGTTTTCTAGAAGAAAGTATCGGCGTGGGCGACTTCTTCCTCAGCAGTGGGTTTTCGTGGATATATGCAGAGAAATAGGAGAATGTTTCCTGTATGCTGTTCCTCGTCATCACCGGAAGACGTTAACATCATGTATAAAGGAAACATAAATAGAAATACTACAATAATAAGCGACAACTGGAAAGCATATGATGGACTACGGTACAGAACTTAAAAGGATATGAATATAAACATTTAACAGTTAATCATTAAAGAAATTTGTTGATTCGGAAAGTGGCACATACACACAGAAAATGTAAAGCACATGATATTTGGTAAAACACAGAAACAAGCACCATTGTGCCACTCATCGACAAATGATTGAGTCATACTTGTCTGAATTTATGTGGAGAAAAAGAAGTAAAAATAATGATTTGTCTAAAACGATGTTAAACGACAGTTCAAACTTTTTTATAAATGCTAGACTAGCTGGATACATATAGTTTAGTTTCTATTTTAGTTAGGCTAGAGTTGATATATCTTAGCTTTGGTTAATTTCCGCATTTAAGAAAGGCCTAAATTGAATTCTGCTCATAAAATTACCTAAAAAATATTTTTTTTTATTAAAAATCAGCAGTGAACGAAACTGAGAAGACCCCATTTTTGTCTACTAGACATATACCGTAAGCTATACGGGTAGGCCTAGGTTACATTATTTAATTATATTGATACTGGTGTGTTCTTAGTTTCAGGTTTATTTAATGTTTTATATACTGTATTTATTTAATGTTTGAGTATTTTAATAATAACGTAAAACACGTTTTAAAAGTCTCTATGTCCCGAAAATTTTAGGTCAAAAACGCATTCCACAAACATTACATAATACAGGGCTATTCAAAATGATTCACCTGATTTCAAATGAGAATATTTTTTAATGTTACAAATACAGAGTGATTTGTGATACATCAACCAAAAGAAAAACTGTTCAAATTTTTTCTCTCACCTCATAAATGCTCTATGTGACTTCCCCTAGTTACACGAGCAACGTCGACACGATAGTCGAATTCCTCCCATACTCGCTCCAGCATGTCCGTTGTCACTGACTCTACGGCAGTAACAATGCGAGTTCGGAGCTCATCCAAAGATGTGGGCAACGGTGGCACGTACACAGTATCCTTAACGTACCCCCAAAAGAAGAAGTCACACGGTGTAAGATCCGGCGACCTAGGTGCTCCACCTGTATATATTCCTCTGACAAACTGACTTTCGTTTAATACGTTTTCGTTTAGCATTGCGTTTTTCAAGAACATATTAACCGTGCTAAACGAAGGATGCCTATATACGAGTATATATAGGCATTGTATTACGGTGGTCCTTATTTTCGAAGTTTCGAAATGTTATGGTCCCAATCCCTAAAACTGTTCTATTTGATGAAAAAATATTCTATGGTAAATATTATGAAAATTTATTAATATTTAAATGTGGCACAAACTGCTTGAAGTTTCCTTTTTATTATCAATATCTGCAGTTTTAATGTTAGCCCAAGAGATTATGTGAATGGCTGTCAACAAATATAGTATTAGTTCAGGTTAGGTTATACCATTGTCTGGTTGCCTAATCCATAGTTTACTCAAGTGGTGTTTTGGTTAAAAAAAAAACTCCAACAACCTCGAATAAGCCTTGTCGAAGAATAGATTAACCCAGCCTAACCCAACGACTACATTTTCAGTTATAGTATTTAAATGTTTACCTAATAATACCCTCATAAAAAAAGTATCAAGGCTTTATTTAGGGTGTGAACAACAGGTTAATGCAATTGAAAAGAAAATATTAAGTCCATAAGTGTGAGTTTATGCCTAGCAAAAACTTCTCATTATCACAAATTTGGCAACAAGTCACCCATGCATGTTCAAACATAGGTGGCGTTAGTGCGCCGAGACACAGATTCGTGAAACCTCGTCAGTTTTTAACCGAAAGTCATAAAAAATGGATACAGCAGTTTCCATTGATATTTTCAAATTCAAATTTGAGCAAGGTAAGTTTATTTTTTGTTGACTACAGATGTAGTCATTGGATTTATGACTGCACACTGCACAGTTTTCGGCTCTTTAGTAGCCTAGTGAGGTAAAATTGCTTTTAGTTTATTATACTTTTCTTGACTTCTTAATAATCTTAGTCACTGTGGAATTCATTGCGTGGGTAGGTTGGTGGTAGGTTATGGGGGTGGGGTGGCCGTAGCAGTAAAAATGCAGAGCTATCACCTCGTCTCAGCTGTTGTGTCTTCAAAGCTTTGCTCAGGACATTGTAGCAGATATCAAGAAATTAGAACGAGATTCATATGATTATACAGTACACTAGATCAGATGAAGATGTAGAGATGGTTAGATAGAACGACAATTCGGTTGTATCTTTTTGTAGTAATGCATATGTAGTAATGCATATGCCCCTCAGCCAGCAGTCGTTAAATCTTATAATAAAGGAATGGGTGGGGTTGATCTCATGGATAGAGCTCTAGCAGACGAAAGGCCAAGAATTCAAGATAAAAAATGGTATTGGCCACTGCTTGTCAGTGCTTTGAATGTTGCAGTTGTTTTTAATTGGAAACTGTATCAGCTGTGCTCCAATAGTCAGACAAAACAAAAAGACTTTAACAAATAACTTTAGTAACAGTATTGCTGAAGCAGTCAAGGCCAAGGCCAATGATCGGTCGTAGGCCCGGTCCTTCAAGGCCAGTCCCTACGGATGTTAGAACAGACAATCGCAATCATTACCCAGTGAGCTGTCCTGTTAGACGTTGTATTGTCTGTAAAAGGAATTGTCGTATTCGATGGGAGAAATGTGAAAAATCAATGAACGTAAAGAATTGTTTCCAAAGATACCATGAAAAATAATATGAATGAAATTGAGAATGACGTTTGTGGCTTGAATTTTTATTTGTTTCCATTTTTTTTTATGTACAATGCAGAATTTGTATATTTGTTTGAAGTTTATCAAAAGTGTTGTGAAAAGGAATAAAAAAGTGTTTGACAAAATTAATATTTATTTGTTCAACCATTTATGATGCGTGGAATACAAATACTGGTGATGATAATAATTACCAAATGAAGAGGGGAGACAGCCCACACTACCCCATATTTCTTTTTTGATAATGTGCTGCCTTCTTCAAAAATGTCTATATCCAAGAAAGATAGTGTTAAGATTTTCGATGAAAGAAATGAAATAAATTGGCAATAAGGAAAGATTTCACTAATAGGCCAAAAACTACCCACTACAACGTGTTGAAAGTACTAATCAAAGCGTAGCGTACGCTATTTTGCAAAGATGAACTTGATATGAGTCATCCTACTGTGGTTAATTACAACAACTTTTTAAGAGGTACAGTAAGTTACCTGGATGAGAAACTAATCTTAACTATACCTAACCTAGGGTTGCCAAATATTTTGGCGGACAGACCGGAACAATAAAAATCTCAGCTGATCATGAACCCAAATTTTGGGTTCATGATATATATATATATATATATATATATATATTATATATATATATATAATGAAAAAATATACATTATAGTTGTAATAGAAATATATTTCGTGAATGTAAAATAGAAGCATTTGTTTTGGCAGTGAATATTTATGATATATATTTGCTGATTGCGCCTTTGATAATTACGTCGACTCTTTGGGCAATGCGTTTTTTGAGTTGACTAAATGATAAGCATCGTTTTCTGCTTTGTTTCAAAACGAGTTAATCATTGAGGCAGTTGATCAAAGGTATATATATTACCTTGCCTATATTTAAAAATAAGTAATCGTGTAACTTTGCTCGACATCGTAAAATCCGTCTTAACAAATATTCTTTTTTACATGATTTTTTTTTTCTTGTGAAACCGGGGCATTCAATGGTCCTGGAAGGTCTTTTCGGGACGCCGCCGGGACAAGAGGCCGAAAACCGGGACATCTGGCAACCCTAACCAAACCTAACCTAGCTAACCTAACCTAACAACAACCAAACCTAACCTAACCTAATCTAACCTAACACAACCAAGCCTAACCTAACGTAATATAAATAGCTTTCTTACATGTTCCAGGTTTGTGCCGAGGCATTTCTAAAACAACCACATCTTTTCAGTTTTAACTTTTCAGTTGAAAAAGCCTAGTCTAGACTTTTCCTCCATAAAAAGAATAGTACTTTAAAGGCAACTTATAATAATTTTTTTTCGTTTCTACAAAAAAAGTGTTATTTTTGAAATTAGCGGATAAAACTACACTAGAAAAATGCAAAGTGCCTGTAAGTATTATTTATGCCTAATTTCTAACCTAAGCCAAACGGGGTTTAATACCCCACGCTATTGCAAGAGACAAGCTTCGCGTCTGGGTAAACAAAAATGTTATTACGTTTAGTGCTTAAGAAAGGTATGCTCGTAACTGACCTTCTATTACTTATTACTTCTTTTCAAACACATCTTCGTCATCTTCGTTACTCGTACTTTGAGAAGAAATATTTAGATTACTCGTTTCGGCGAGAACTTCCTCTAAAAAACTCGGCCTTGTTTGAAGTTTCTTTTTAGTTTCACTCTTATTTCCTTTGAAAATAGCGTTCTCAACTTGTTCCTCATTTTCCTTCTTTCCTTCGAATTCTGATGAGACATTTTCGTTGCATTTTTCATTTCCTTCTGAACTTTTGCTCGGAGAAGGACTTCCTCCTTTTATTTCTTTCGTAGATTCTTCCGCAGTTTTCTCGTTCTTGTCTAATGTGGTTTCATTATTCACTTCTAAGTCTTTATCATCGATATTCGAAAGTTTTGGGTGTTGGGACTTTTCTTTATTAAGTAAAGGTGACTCGTCTCTTGACGACGACTGCTTAACATCATCGAAACCTGGTTTACATTTCTGATCTTCAAATGGGCTGTTCAAACCGAAATACTTGAAACTCGATCTTTTTTCCTCCAAAGTTGTATGATTTTCTTTGTCTGTTCCTTCAGATTCTGGAGGGTGATCAACAGTCAAGTCATAAGACCATCGTTTTTTACGCATGAACGAAAACATTGTCAAAAAATGTTCACTCGTATTCTAAAAAGAAATTAATAAAATAACAGTGATTCACTTACAATATATATATATATATATATATATATATATATATATATATATATATATATATATATATATATATATATATATATATATAATAAGTTGAGTTTATTTACAAACACATCTCCGCATTTGCGTCAGTCACTAAATTTCATATTGTATCTTTCAAATAACTTATTATCCATTTAACTAACACAGTAATAACGATATAATGATCTGTCTTCACTTCTTCAGGATTTAGAAAGTATGTGAGCGAGACTGCTTAACGAGATTTCTGTGGATTTCACACTTTTTATCAAAGTTTCTGAGTGCAATATGATAACTCTAAAGTGATGTCACATCCGTCCTAACCAGTGAATAAATAATAAACGAGTGAAATCACTGAAAATATTATTTCGTCATAATTTTACTTGAAGTGACAGATAACTAAATGTAGAATTATATATATATATATATATATATATATATATATTATATATATATAACTGCAAACACGCAGTATAATTAACGTAAAGAACGACGCTTGTATAGGAGATATTCCGCGCAAAATGAGAGAGAGAGAACGAAACAAATGAAAAAATGAGGTAACCACCCGGGAATCGAACCCGGGATCTTCCGATTGCGGTCAGATATGATAACCATTACACCATGGGCCTCACTCATTCAAATGCCGTAATTCTTCTACATAGCGCAGAAACCAATGCCACAAGGGGGCACCTCCCGCATGCCGTAACATTATATACCTCATACCTCATTTTTTAATTTGTTTCGTTCTCTCTCTTTCATCTTGCGCGGAATATCTCCTATACAAGCGTCGTTCTTTACGTTAATTATACTGCGTGTTTGCAGTTAAATGTATATAATGTTACGGCATGCGGGAGGTGCCCCCTTGGGGCATTGGTTTTTGCGCTATGTAGAAGAATTACGACATTTGAATGAGTGAGGCCCATGGTGTAATGGTTATCATATCTGACCGGCAATCGGAAGATCCCGGGTTCGATTCCCGGGTGGTTACCTCATTTTTTCATTTGTTTCGTTCTCTCTCTCTCATCTTGCGCGGAATATCTCCTATACAAGCGTCGTTCTTTACGTTAATTATACTGCGTGTTTGCAGTTAAATGTATATAATGTTACGGCATGCGGGAGGTGCCCCCTTGGGGCATTGGTTTCTGCGCTATGTAGAAGAATTACGGCATTTGAATGAGTGAGGCCCATGGTGTAATGGTTATCATATCTGACTGGCAATCGGAAGATCCCGGGTTCGATTCCCGGGTGGTTACCTCATTTTTTCATTTGTTTCGTTCTCTCTCTCTCATCTTGCGCGGAATATCTCCTATACAAGCGTCGTTCTTTACGTTAATTATACTGCGTGTTTGCAGTTAAATGTATATAATGTTACGGCATGCGGGAGGTGCCCCCTTGGGGCATTGGTTTCTGCGCTATGTAGAAGAATTACGGCATTTGAATGAGTGAGGCCCATGGTGTAATGGTTATCATATCTGACCGGCAATCGGAAGATCCCGGGTTCGATTCCCGGGTGGTTACCTCATTTTTTCATTTGTTTCGTTCTTTCTCTCTCATCTTGCGCGGAATATCTCCTATACAAGCGTCGTTCTTTACATATATATATATATTATATATATATATATATACACACAAATTTTAAGTGTAATAACCGTAATGAAATAAGATGAAAAGAGAAAAGGCAATAGAGTGGGTAACTTGATGTTATTGGACTCGAACCCGCGTCGAGTGGTTTTGGAGTTAGCACGCTACCGATCATGCCATCTAGAACCCAAGCAAGGGTTTCTTCAGGCGAGACCAATATTAACGCTGTTTGACCATGCTTTATTAAACAACTTCGCTTTCATACAAATGAATGCATTATATATATATATATATATATATATATATATATATATAATATATATATATATATACAGGGTGTCCCAAAAAATGTATACACACTTTAACAGCTGATAGCTCAATTGATGTTTCTTTCTTCCAAGTTAAACACATTAGAATTAATAATGGCAGTCAGACTAAGCTTTGAACAAAGGAAATTCATTCTAAAATGCTACTGGAATGTGAAAACGCAGTTGAAGTGCAAAGACAGTTTAGGAGGGAGTTTCAAACAGATCCACCAACGCGACTTACCATCACTCAATTACAGATAAGTTTGAAGCCGATGGAACTGTTCAGAATGTCCACAAGAAGCGTTCCGGAAGACCACGGACATCGACAAGCCCCACAAAGCAAGAAAGAGTAGTGGAAACGTATCACCAAAGTCCAAGAAAATCTGTGCGGCAAGCGAGTCGTGAGGTAGGAATTTCAGAATCGTCTGTCCAATGCATTTTGAAGCGCTGTCAATGGAAAAGTTACATTCCAAGATTAGTCCATGCTATTAATGAAGATGATCCGGACCGAAGAGTGGAGTATTGCGAGTGGTACTTGGCACGATGTGGATGTGGATTGGACGAAGGGGTTTCGTAGAATACCCTCCGCGTTCACCAGACCTCACACCACTAGACTTTTTTTTTATGGGGATACTTAAAAGACAAAGTCTACGCTATAAAACCTGCAACAGTCGCTGAATTGAGAGCAGCCATTGAACGAGAATGCACACAAATACCAAACGAAATGTTTCGTGATGTTTGCGATTCCATTGCTTCGCGTTATCAGCAGTGCCTGGACCAGAACGGACGTCAGTTTGAAAACAGGCGTTGACAAAACAATTAAATAATGTCTGTAGATTCTATTACATTTTGAAATGAAATGTATTTTAATAAACACTGCCTTTATAATTATTTAAAGTGTGTATACATTTTTTTGGGACGCCCTGTATATATATATATATATATATATATATATATATATATATATATATATATATATATATATATATATATATAATGCATTCATTTGTAGGAAAGCGTAGTTGTTTAATGGAGCATGGTCAAACAGCATTAATATTGCAAAAGTTTCACTGAATCCCGAAACGAGGATGACCAAGAGTCAGAGAGATATGCAAGAAGATCGCCAGTAGAACGTCCCTTACGGAACCCATACTGACGATCTGAAAGAAAAGTGTGAAAAGAGAGGTGTTTAAGAATCTTCCTATTAATGCTAGATTAAAAAACTTTGGAAAGGCAAGAAATCAAAGCAATTGGACGGTAGTAGTATTGGCGAAAAAAGGAGAGTGCAATTGCAATGCGTATCAATGTTGCAAATGGGAAGCGGTTATGCAACAAGGGGTGGGGGTAACCCCCAAGTTGCATGAAGGGGGAGCTTTGGGGGGAGAAGTGAGGATAACCTCCCCCCAAAGGGGTGACCCGGACCTCTTTGGGGGAGAAGTGAGGATAACCTCCCCCCAAAGGGGAGACCCTGACCTCTTTGGGGGAGAAGGTGGGACCGCCTCACCTCCTAAAGGGGTATACTTAACCTAAGAGAGAGAGAGAGAGCATGTTTCGCCTGGTAGCGCCAGAGGCATAATAAAGTTCTTGGCTTCAGCACCTAGTTTATAAGGTGTAAATCTGCCAGTTTGCTTAATCAGCCATTTGGCTTAATCTGGCTTAGAAAGCGTAATTGGCTTGTTTAGATGTATATTAATAACCTTCTAGCGAATTAAAAGCGCGCACACACACACACACACACACGCTCACACACTCTCCGACTATATACACGCTCATAGATCCCCTATTATTGCACACACACATCCACACATTGGCTTAATCAGCTAGTTGGCTTAGAAGGCTTAATCTGGCTTAGAAGGCGTAAATGGTTTGTTCGGGTGTATATTATTATAATTATTTTTTACTTGCCAGATTGCACTATTTATTTAATTAAGGCAGATATTCTTGACAGTTGGCTAAGAAGGCGTAAACAACCTTTGATATATATATATATATATATATATATATATATATATATATATATATTTCATGACATTGTTTCCAATAATTCGTCTAAATAAACAGAATGATGTAATGGTGTTTTATTTAATTCTTTTGGTTGGATATATAAACGTTAGACGAATTATTGGAAATAATGTCATGAAATATATAGAAAATAAATATACAATCACAATAGTTCATTCTATACACAGTTTAAACGAGGAATATATATACGCAGTATATATACAATAAAAAATAATAGTAGTATAAGAAGTACACAAGTTGAACGATGATTATATATACACAGTATATATACAATAAAAAATAATAGTAGTATAAGAAGTACACAAGTTGAACGATGAATATATATATAATGAAGAAATAATATATAAATATCAAAATAATATTACAGGAGAAATGTCATGAAATATATAGAAAATAAATATACAATCACAATAGTTCATTCTATACACAGTTTAAACGAGGAATATATATATATATACAATAAAAAATAATAATAGTATAAGAAGTACACAAGTTGAACGATGAATATATATATAATGAAGAAATAATATATAAATATTAAAATAATAGTACAGGAGAAATCTATATATCCATTTATATTAAATAATAAAATTTTAACAAATCAATATACTGCAGAGCCAATAAAATACATACACTTTGTGTTCTACTGCGTTTAACTAAAATACTAAATTCGCACGTGATCGAGTCTACAGTTACATTCGTGTTGCTTTGCATATGCAATAAATACGATTTAACATTTTTTAACCGATCAAATTCTAGGGGTGCCTATACTCGATGTAAAGGGCCTTCAATTCGTTCAATACTACGAGGGTAATTCAATAAGTGTCCGCACTTTATATTTTCACAATTTTATTTTCATATCTGATAGAATATAGATTATAAACACCACTTCTCAACATAGTCTCCCTGTTTCTCAATACACTTAGTCTAGCGATCTACAAGCTTCCTAATGCCATCACAAAAAAACGTTTTTGGCTGTGTGCGTAGCCAGTCATGCACCGCCTCCTTCAGGTCATCATCGCCTTGGAATCGCTGACCTCTCAAAGCGTCTTTTAGTGGTCCAAAAAGGTAAAAATCCGAAGATGCCAGGTCTGGACTGTAGGCTGGATGGTCGAGAACTTCAAATTTAAGTTCTTGAAGGCATTTTCTAGTCTGTGCAGCGGTATGAGGGCGCGCATTGTCGTGTAACAGAATAACACCTTCCGACAATCTCCCTCTCCGTTTTGTGCGAATTGCTTGCGTTAACTCATTCCGAAGCATGTCAGAATATGATGCACTTGTTACTGTAGTTCCACGCTCTAGATAATGTTCAAGGATAGGGCCCCTCGTATATCCCAAAACAGTGTTAGCATAACTTTACCTGCTGACGGCTGCGCTTTGAACTTCCTTGCGACGGGAGATGTTGGATGCTTCCATTGCTTGCTTTCATTGAATTACCGCTGCACAGACTAGAAAATGTCTTCAAGAACTTAAATTTGAAGTTCTCGACCATCCAGCCTACAGTCCAGACCTGGCACCTTCGGATTTTTACCTTTTTGGACCACTAAGAGACGCTTTGAGAGGTCAGCGATTCCAAGGCGATGATGACCTGAAGGAGGCGGTGCATGACTGGCTACGCACACAGCCAAAAACGTTTTTTTGTGATGGCATTAGGAACAGAGCTGGGCACTTGCGTTTTTTTGCGCGTTTTTTTGCGGTACTGCGGTACTGCGGTACTACTACCGCACTACCAAACCGGTACCGCATAACGCAGTACCGCTAAGGATCGCTGAAAGTACAGCAGTACCGCTACCGCATTCAAATTTCCCGCGGTACTTTCCGCGGTACCGACCAACACGGTAGTACCGCAGTACCGCAGTACCGCAAAAAAAACCGCAAGTGCCCAGCTCTGATTAGGAAGCTTGTAGATCGCTGGACTAAGTGTATTGAGAAACAGGGAGACTATGTTGAGAAGTGATGTGAATATAATCTATCAGCTGTGAAAATAAAATTGTGAAAATAAAAAGTGCGGATACTTAATGAATTACCCTCGTATTTTTGTGCCCACTTTACATTCAGTTGGCAAGTTATCTTTAAACACGGACAGAATACAATCAAAAGCACGCACAAGGAAGACATCGTTCGCCACAACATCATTATTAAATTCAAGTTTATAAACACTCCTTTCCAATCGAGGGTTTATTCTTTTCGATCTTCTCAACCGTAAATTCTTCTCTTCACTGCGCATAACGACAATTGAAATAATCTAAATCGTGGCGGCAGATGACCATTATATAAAGAAATAGTTCTTCACGGTGAAATGCTTTTTGGTGTTTCCTAAATTCCCTTAAATATATACACTGAAAACTTCTCTCTCTCTCTCTCTCTCTCTCTCTCTCTCTCTCTCTCTCTCTCTCTCTCTCTCTCTCCGTCCTGCGCATGCGCAGAGTTGAGTATCGTAGAAAAGGCCAAGCACCGTCCACTGTATGTCCAACCAGGAAGTCTGCGAGCTTGTGATTGGCATTCTAATCTCTGGGTACAAATGGGGGTCGTACCACATATAAAAGTGAGTATTTTCAGCTGGAACTCATAGCGGTAGCTACAATTAGTCTTTTTAACGATCGGGACGGACTATTTCCAACGCAAACAGTTGATGATATTTCTATTTTTTTTTTTTTTTTTTGTGGCCTGTATTTAGTCGCGAACTTGTTATTTATTTTAGTGTTCCTGAGGATGTCATTAGGCGAATGCTCTTGAGCACCGTTCTGTTTCCTTCATGATTATTTCATCATATATAAATATATATGGAGTGGCTGTAGTAATTTATTTTCATCTCATTACATTTTATTGTAAAATGTTTCATCAAAATAGCAGGTATCCTCAATTTTTAATTATAAATTAGTTTGCATTAGTAATTAATAATTCACTGGTAAACAAAATTTTTGTCACAAGTAAACTGTTCAGTGTTTTTTGCATACGTTTTTACGCTGAATTCAAAAATGCAATTAGAATCTTTCTATCACCCATAGGTTTTGTGTGACTGATACGTATTACTGTATCTTTTATATAGCGTATAAAGATTTTTTAGAAAACTGCGCTTTATTTATAAGGATGACATGTTAGTATTGGAGAGAGGAAGCTAAATTGGGTGCTAGCAGGTCATTTGTAAGACAGTTGACTTGATTCCTTGGGTACGGGTTATCAGGCAAGGCGGGCTGATACATGTATCTACATGTTCAGACATGCACCGAGTCACTGTCTGAGGCACACTGTTTTGTCAGTTGTGTGCCAGTTGTGTGTGTGCCAGTTGTGTGTGAGCATCACAAGTGTTAATCTGTTCTGTGAAGTGTGTTACATCCTGCAGTTACAGTTCTGTGTTAATTAAGCTTGCATTATGCCACGAAAGTGTTTAAATCACCCAGATAGTTTCTGCTATGTGTGTGGAGAGCTAACCTTCAAATCTCAGAAACGAACCATTACTCCACTGATTAAAAAATGTTATAAGCTTTATTTTGGGTGCAAACTAGGTGACCAAGATAAGTACTGGGCCCCTCATATTTGCTGTGTGACATGTGTTAGGCTTTTAACTGGTTGGAAAAATAGTTCTCGTCACATGCCCTTCGCCGTGCCTATGGTTTGGAGAGAACCGAAAGACCATTCATCAGACTGTTATTTCTGTTTAACAAACATATCAGAGATTACTTCTAAGTCCAAACATACGGTGAAATATCCTAATTTACCGTCAGCAATGAGACCTGCTCCGCACAGTGAAGAGCTACCCGTACCGAAACCACCAGAAAATGTGACCATGGACGAAGATGACTCCGATGCTGATGAAGTTCATCCAGACTAGGTAGGAGAACAGTTTGATAGTGACCCAACATTTGAAGCAAGTGGTCCTTCCTCGGAATCTCATTTAATAACTCAGGGAGATCTTAATGACCTCGTTCATGATTTAAATTTGTCTAAAAAACTGGCTGAAATTTTAGCTTCAAGATTGAAAGGATAGAATCTTCTCCAGGAGGGCACTAAAATATGTTTTTTCCGCAACCGCCAGGATGAATTTAAACATTTTTCTCTCAAGAAAATGGCCTAGTATTTTGTAATGATGCTGCTTCTCTTATGGAGGCCCTTGGGCATCAACACAATACAACGGAGTGGCGCTTGTTCATTGACTCCTCAAAACTTAGCTTGAAGGCTGTGCTTCTCCATAACGGAAAAAAATACTCGTCAGTGCCTTTAGCTCATGCTGTCAACATGAAGGAGTCATATGACAATATGAAACTTCTCTTAACAAGTATTAGGTATGAGAAATATTCCTGGCATATTTGTGGGGACTTGAAAGTGATTGCTCTTTTGCTCGGCTTGCAACTTGGATATACTAAGCACTGCTGTTTCTTGTGTGAATGGGACAGTAGGAACAGAAAAAATCACCACATACAAAAACAGTGGCCAAAACGAGAATCATTTATTCCAGGAAAGAAAAATGTGGTGAATAAGCCACTGGTTAATCCTCAACTAATTTACTTACCTCCATTGCACATCAAACTTGGACTGATGAAAAATTTCGTCAAGGTGATGGATCAAAATGGTACGGAATTTCTGTACTTCAAGAATAAATTTCCGAGGCTAAGTGATGCTAAAATCAAAGAAGGGATATTTGTAGGTCCTCAAATAAGGGAGTTGATAAATGATGAGCAATTTGAAGATCAGCTGAATGAAGTGGAAAGAGCTGCGTGGCAATCATTCAAAAATATTACTAAGAATTTTTGGGGAAATCATAAGGCCGAAAACTACCATGAAATAGTGAGTGATCTTTTGAAGGTCTACAAAGCTATGGGATGTAATATGTCCCTAAAAATACATTTCTTACACTCCCACTTGGACTTCTTCCCTGAAAACCTTGGCACCGTCAGTGACGAGCACAGGGAACGCTTTCATCAAGACATTTCCAACATGGAAAAGCGGTACCAGGGCAAGTGGAGCCCAAGTATGCTGGCTGACTACTGCTGGACCCTCAAGAGAGATGTTCCACAGGCGAAATACAGCATAAAATCAACCAATGACACCTTTTAGGTAAATACAAAGGCCATGCATTAATATAGAAATATACATTTTTTATTAAAATATAACTGTGTGCCACATAAAAACCTTGCGTAATGGAGAAAATCTAACAACATATTCGAATTCAGCGTAAATAATACTGTTAGGCTCACCTACTTCAATACTTGTGACAGAAAAAACAATTATTTTGTTGACCAGTGATATAATTAATATTATGGTAAAGTTCTGTTTTGATATTTCTATTCATAAAAAATCGTTGAATTTTTTTTAACTTATAACAATCAAGACTCCTTTGCAAGTTTTAAATAATTTTATAAAATTCCATAATAAATTCATTTGAAATGTGAAATTATTCCGTATTTTCTCTTAAAGGAGTCACAAACTTCTCCCAGCGGTTCGAAGATATTTGATACTTCACATTGTAATTTTCTTCATATATATATATATATATATATATATATATATATATATATACTCTATGTGTTTTTTATGAAATGCAAATGGGTTTTTATTAAAAAAAGATTCAGAAAAATGTATGAACTAATCAAATTAATTTAAAATTATCCCTTCTCTTTAAAGGTCCGATGAGGAGCTGACTCGTGTTATACAATCTTTTCGTGATAGCAGTGAAGAAACACATGTCGTGGACCTGAATACGGAGGTAGAAGTTTTACCGTGCATTTAACTCAGCGAATGCCACATCATCAACGAAATAATGTAAGCTTTTTCTTTTTCTTATGTTTCGGGTAAGAGCTTTTTTCTTTTACATGTGTTTCGGGTAAGAAGAAGACTCAATGTATTGTCATCAATTTATTAAATGATAGAAATCATGTTTTATAAAATAGTAAAATTTTTTATATTCATCTTAAATTAGCTACAGAATTAGTTGCCGTTACATTTTAAATAAGCTACAGAATACACAAACCAACATTATTGGAGACAATATTAATGCAATTATTCATTTTATATATACGAGCAGAACATCATACAAAACATCGAGTGCGCGCAAACGGGAACTTTTTTAATCTGTCTGCATACCATTTGATCATTCCGCTTAGTGTGACACGGGTCGAATAATTTTTAAAAATTATAAATTCCTTACCAAATGATATATGCATGAGAAATGAAAGGCACTACATACTACATACGTTACTAAAATATCCTTGGAATCGATAGGGATTCCAGACAATTTCGGGGATGTGTAGCTGTTCGAGAAATTTTACATTAATAACGTCATTCCATGTTTGAGTCCCGAGTGAATTAAAATAGTACAGGCGGTCCCTATTTTTAAAGTAGATAGCTATCCAATGACACCCTTCACAACCAATAACATCGGTATTCACAATAAGACCACCACATTCTCTCGTAGTTGGCAATTTCAATGTTTCATTCTTCGCAAACACACCGATAAATTTGGAGCGCGTGATTCTTTCACTATTCATTATTTTCTGAAGTGTATTCGCGCCCATTTTAAAAGTCAGTGACAACGCCCCTAAATCTGTCAACTTCTTTTAGGGTTTGTAACTCGAGGTATACTAGTACACTAATAGGCGCGTCTATCGAATTGGCGAATTCCAATCTGACTGAGATGTTTCCACTCTGTTGTGGACTTAAGTGTGTAATTACACTAGCAGATAGGTCAAGTGTGATGTCAAACGGATAAAGGTTAAATTGACCGATGAATTCTTTCTGCGTTACCCCATTCCCGAGCTCATTACAAGCACCTGCAATATGGGCCAGATTACTATATGCTCTCGCGCAAAGCGGGAACACAGCGTCTGATGAATAATCCGTATCCATAGCCCCGCCTAACGCAATGCCATTGACGTACAGAGTTATATTTTTAAGGCCGAAATTGTCGAATTTAAAGGCATTCTTTTTATATTTTCCATTCACCGAAGCGTGTTCCTGCATTCCAATTAATATACTTTTAGGTAGAACTTCCAGGGCCACGTTTTCTATCTGCTTCGAGGCCAACCCTGTGGCACCGTGTATAGTTTGATCTGTACTCTGTTAAGTGGGTATTTTACTGTGGCATGTATTAAATTGTTCTCAATTTCTATTTGTTTTGGTGAACTTAATTTCACACGGCGTACGCGAAGTATGTTTCCATGATATGAATCACAACGGGCTTTGCACCCTCTTCTTGATCAACCCCCAGACTCGTGCGGGTGAGCTTTATGTTCATATTCACCCCATTCACAAGCAACTTCTCCTGGAATGTGAAGTCTGTATGCAGGCGTCAAAAACACTCATATTTCTTCTTTTTAGAATTTGTAAATTTGGCCTTTATACTACTTCCGTCTTTAGCTTGATAATAGCCCTCGGCAGTGAAAAAGGTATCCTTCGCTTCTTTGGAAAAGTTCAGCACATTTCTTAGATAGGTTCGGAGGTGATAGTACACCGTTCCTGCCGATATGTTGACCTGATTTAAATATACATCACACTGGTTGAATATGGAGTGCAGAAAGTTTGTTTCAGGGTATACAGCATATTTGTAATCGCAGTCCGTTCCATCAGAATGGGCTATACGTAGTTTAGCGTACATGTGCACACAGCTTGGATAAAAAAAATAAGGGCCTGAGCTGGCTATTACGAATTCTATAGGAGCACTCGGGGAACTAATTGTGTTTAACGGATTAATTGTAAGAAAGTCACTGTGCTCAATAGAAACTTGAGTTGGGAGCATGTCAAAGAGGGGCAGCTCCGATTTACAACATTGTGAACTACACGGATGGATGAAGCGTGCCATGACGAGTCAGAAATAGTACCATCTCTCGAAAAGTAGTAAACATCCTATGATTCATGAGAGTAATGTCCTCAGCTTATATCAGTTAAAACAATGGTCAACCATAGGTTTCAGTCGCTTAGAACACTTCTTTTTTTGATGTCCTTTTACGTTTAACGCCACGTGCTAGTAACTCCTTCTTCTTCTTCCAGACAGGCCTCTTCTTCTTCCCACCAGCACACATTTTTCTCTTTGCACCTTTGATGATTTCGTCCCGTGTACACTTTAAGTGTTTTTTAGAGCTTCTTTAGGTTTAGCCCCGCCAATATGTCTTCTGCCGTGTTAAGACCTGATTGTAGCGCTTTCCTCCCGAGATATTTTGCACCCTTCTTCAGCAACAGGACAGCCGTACATAGTATGGTTGAAAAAATGGACCCAAGCCCACTCCCACACTGGTATCTCACACCTCGATAGAATGTGAAAGGCTTTCTGTCCATTATAACTCAGTGCGTCGAAAGTGCAGTTTCACTGTTAAGCTCCCATCACCGAATGGGAAATTTTTTCCCTCAATCGTTCTTATATATTGAGATATTGGTTATTAGATTAGTCTCAACATTCACATAATGGGGCCTGTCATATGTAATACTCAAGCTCTTCCCTCTATGGTTGGGAATGTGGGCAATGCGCAGCAGGCGTGCCTGGGTATCTCCAACAAACTGGTGCTCTAGTATATTGCTGTAAATATAGCACATGTCTGGGGGTGTATAGCCAGCACCCAATTTCATCTGATACATTAGGCTGGGCAAGTCATGTTGTACCTCG
This sequence comes from Bathynomus jamesi, assembly GCA_023014485.1. Taxonomy (NCBI): domain Eukaryota; kingdom Metazoa; phylum Arthropoda; class Malacostraca; order Isopoda; family Cirolanidae; genus Bathynomus; species Bathynomus jamesi. The sequence continues at coordinate 193,423 of JAJOZX010003581.1, read as the reverse complement.
TGAAAGGTATCTCTTTGGAAGGCTAATCGATATCGCCCCTCGGTTATAATTTTGAACAGCCCTTTGTCTTTAATATTTCTGTTAGCCTGTGATTTTAGGATTAGAGTATATGCCGGGGTATCTTTGTTTACGATTTCATATACTAAATCAGCAGTAAGATTTGAGTTTTTTAAACTAACGTTTAAGTTCCTCACAACATCCTCAGCTGCACCATAACGACCCGGACCTAGTGTTACTACTGTATTGTAATACCGTGCATCCCCAATCCGGGCGATACGTATGGTTTCATCCCGAGTTACCCCGGCTTTTTCACACTCATCAAAGTCTCTAAGAACCGTGAAAACGGGTTCTTTATAATCAATATTTAAAAAGAGGGTGTCCAGCTGAATTTCGCATATCCCCACCTCATACGAATCACGACCCAATTCAATAGGCCCATGGAATTCTGTCACAAAGTTGGCCAGGGTGTTGTTAGGATGTACAGAGAAGAAGAGGACGGTAGTGTGACGTAGAAATGGTTAGGCGCCATGTTGCATACTATTTAAGCTTCATTATTGCATCAGCTTTTACATAGGTCTTGAAGCTTTCTGGGTACCCTAGCCATTTCACCAGGTACATTTTTCTCTTTCCTGAACCTTTGCTTCCTAAATTTTTTCAATTTTAAACATTTTTTCCTAAATTAAATGTCACTTTCTGCAACTCCTCGCGGTAAAAGCCCCTGCGATTTCTTCCCCATTCAAATCTTCAACGTAATACAGCATTATCTCGCTTTAGGTCTCATAGCCCTAACTTTAAAAATCTCACGTGTCCACCTTGCTCAAATCCCTTCGCGAATTTATTTCCCGAACGCGACAGCCTTACATAATCATTGATTTTGAAACGCGCAGAGTGTGGCGGTGTTCTACGAATATCTCTTCTCACATCAGGCTCTGTGCGCGTACCTCTTTCTAAAATCTCGTTAGGTGTTGTCCCAATCGTGCGATGGTGTGAGCGGTTGTATGATGAGGCCAATGATTCCAGAATGTCTATATATCTGTGTGTTTTTTGTAAAATAGCGGTGCATGCGTTCCTTTATGGTACGTTGAACTCTTTCAGCTAAAGAGGCCTTATGTATAGAATTGGTAGTGTAGTAGCTGATATTAAACTCTGTCAGCATGTTCTGAAAAGCTCGGCCTATAAATTCTTTCCCCATATCCGTACAAAAATAGCCAGGAACCCTGTTTTCTTTCAACATCAACGTTTTGGTGGCTTTAGCAACTGTTTCAGGCGATTTATTTTTCAGAGGAATTAGCCACAGATATCTAGAGAATACATCTATTATGAATAGGATGTAGCGGTAACCATCGTTATACACTGAATATCTTTGCATGTCTGTTAAATCTGCTTGCCAAATAGAGTCAATCGATGCCACTGTTGTCTTGGCTGTTTTAAACCTTTTTCTCACCGGCTTATGAAGTTTATAAGCGTCCTGCTCCCGCAAAAACCTCTCAACATCTTTTTTCCTTATTCCATTATTGTAAATACTTCTGTACAGTCTATGAATGCCTCTGTAGGAGCTGGGCTGGAAATATCATAATAACGTCTTAATATGTTAGACATTTGCGTATTTTAGAGGCACATTGAGAGGGTTGACCGTTGTTGTTCTTTGGCCTCTTCTTTCTCCTCTTCAGAGGTGCTACCGCTGGGTGTGATGGCGTTCTCAGTTGTGGCACATGCGAGGCATGTTCCAAGTCTTTTAACCTGTTCAGATTTCCTATCAATATTTTGGGAATATTTATTTGTTGTAGTCTTGCTTTAATATGCTTCCATCCTGATGGTGAGGGCCTATCCCACTTTCTCACCAGATTATGGATGTCTACGGCTGTATGTTGGGATCCTCATTCATTAGACTTTAAAGACTTAAACCTTTATTCCTCAATGTATGTGGGAGGGTGCTTTTTAATACATGTTCGATATGTTGTGGGGCCGACCCGTTATTCTTTGGTTGGTCAGCTCTATCGTCGGGCCCAGGTCCTATTTCGCCATGCTCATCGTTGTCCGTGCTGTGCCTAATAACCACGGGGATCTCTGTAGGATGCTTATAATTTTCGTACTCGTGAAGAAATTTCTGTAGAGCTTCTTGGTATAAGATTCCTTTCTCATCAGGTGTTTTTTCACTGTTTAATAGGGTTAACAATTCGCTCTCCATTCTTTTAAGCCTGCTTTTACGGGGTTCTAGAACCGTGTCTGGAATCTTTGAGCTTTGAAGTGAAGCATACACCTCGTGTGGAGTCACTACCACTTTCTTCATTATATTAATCCAGTTAGTAAGGGTCCCAAAACTAAAAATAAAATGGGGAGGAATGACCCCCTCTTTGTACAATAATTCGTTTTTTCTTCCTCACAGTATGACTTTTACGAGCGAGTGTGCGTATTATGTTCTTGTAACGGCGTAGGCGAGCCTTCTGAGGGGGTTTCATTGATACATTGCAATTTATAACGTTAAGACAGATTTCACAGATGCATTTTAAAAAGTCCGAGTCGATATTTTTAACAAACATCTGTTGCATTGCCCTGCGGAATCGATGATAGATTTTTATTAATTCATGGTATTTCTTTAGCCTCTTTGTCATTCTGGAATATACACCGTTTCTTTCAGGCTCGTTTGGAAATATATTCCTTCTTAGAAGCACCCTAAACGCGTTTCGCGGATAAAGGTCACAAAGCAAATATCCGTAAAGTTGACGTGTAGCTTCTTTATAAACTTCCAAAAACTCCTTACGCTGATTTGGGAACATTTGATTGGCTAATACCCCAATTGGTGACACATCTCTACGTTGCGCGAATAAGACTAGATATTGTGTGTTTAACGACACATCGCGCATGTATCTATTTTTGAAAAATAGATTCTGATTGATGAAGAACACGCTTATGTTAAGATGGTGGGAGAACACTGTAAATGTCTCAGCAAACATTTTATCCATTTCTAACATGAGATCGTCAATTACAATGACTGTATATTCATTTCCCTTTAACGAATTAACGTCATATACACCTTTGTGGAACAAAATATCATCTTGGTTCTCGTTGAACACTGATTGATACGTCGAATAGCACCATATAACTTTATGCACAAATTTTGAGAACATCTCTCCCTTTTCTTTAATGATTTTAAGCATAAACACAGTTTTACTACATCCTGTAGGGCCAGATATAATACACGTGGACGGGCTCGTGAACCTGAATTTTTCTACAGTTTCCATCTCTAACACGTCACACCCCTGAGTGGGTCATTTACAAAATATAATAAAAATTTAAGTGGTGTTCTTTATATTCTACAGTCTTGTTTTTCCTCTTCCACAGAACCGTGAATGACGATGAGGTACAGCATCATGTCCCCATCATCGATACTACAAACGACTCCGATGACAGTGTAGTTGATGTCACAGACTCCACCCCTGCTATCGAGCCCACACCAGCGACACCTGTAACACCACCACGCGACAATTCAAAGCGGAGGCATGATGAAGAGCCTTTCACGTCAGGTATAAAGCGTTCCAGGGGTGTACCGGTTGTTAGACCTCCAGTAACAGAGCCCCAACTCTCTACGTCTTACGAAACGCTACATAGTTCCTTCCTCAAATAAAGTTGTAGTCCCTTATTTCTGCTCAATTCCGGGTACATCCTCCACAACAGCAGCAGCTTCTCGTTCTGTAGAGGATGGCATAACATTCGAGTTGGTGCGCACCGCCACCCCGACCCCACCCCTGACTAGAAATCGGTGCGTAGTCAGGGTTGACCGTGGATCCATGGATAGCAATGGTGTTGAACACGGACTACGGCGCGTAGTTGAACGTACTGTATTGTGGAGTTTGCCCTTCAGAACCGCAACGAACGTGAAGTCAGGACGAGGCTGTCCTTCGGGTTCGGGTCAGATGATGGGGATGTAGATGATTTTTGGGTAGTAATACCATTCAGACGCTTGGCAGCTGTAGATATAGAGTATATATTAGGCCGTATAATGGAGACCTCTCAAAGTAGTACAGCCTTCAATATAGACAACTTCATGGTAGATATTGACCGTGTGTTCCGTGTTGCGGGTTATAGTGCCACATCTTATACTCTTAACTTCAATTCTCAGCTATTTACAGGCGGCATATAAACATCGATTGTGGCTGCGGCGTTACGCATTAGTCTTGGCCCGTATGTTTACTGTACTAAATACACGGACACAAAAAATTTGGTTGCCTACGGTTGTGCAGCGTGCCTGTAAACTGGCTTCAGATTGCAAGCTTGAGTTTGATTGTAATATGGGTCCTGAAGAGCTGAGAAGGGTAGAGCAGGAAATTAATGTTCGTATAGATGTATTTGGAATGAATGATCGTCGTAGGACTATGTATGTTTTTAAAAGCACTGTGAGAGATCGTACAAGACCCATACTTATTTTAGGATTGTCAGGTTCAACGTATCTCCCCATCCGTAATATAAGGGCTCTTTACTCGAGTTATGAAAAAAGCCGAAAATATGGAAGGCATCATGATTTGTGTGAGGGATGTCTCGAGTTTGCGGATGATATAGTGAAACATTGTAAGGAATGCCACATGGTATGCGCGCAGTGTAAAAGCTCTAAATGTGAAAGCCGTGTGGTTGAAGCTGAGAAGAGGGACTGTGATGTATGCAGACGCACATTTTTCAATAATAACTGTTTTGAGCTCCATAAGTCAATTGGCATGGATAATTGGGGCAATTTCAAGCATAAATGTGATGAAATTCACTGTTCTACATGCCATCAGAAATGTAAGGCGGTTAAAGTAAAGCATGTATGCTATATGAAAGACGCTAAGCCTAAAAATAGACCTCGTGCAACTGTGTACTACGATATAGAAACATATACGGCTGCTGAAACCAAAGGGGTTATCCCACATCTACTTGTAAGCCAGACTATCTGCGATGAGTGCATGGAGGTCGAGTGTGATGAGTGTCACAAATGTGGTAAACCTACAAACGTTTATAAAACGATTGCACACGACAGTCCCGTGAAACTCTTCCGACAATCTCCCTCTCCGTTTTGTGCGAATTACTTGCTTTAACTCATTCCGAAGCATGTCAGAATACGATGCACTTGTTACTGTAGTTCCACGCTCTAGATAATGTTCAAGGATAGGACCTCGTGTATCCCAAAACAGTGTTAGCATAACTTTACCTGCTGACGGCTGCGCTTTCAATTTCCTTGCAACGGGAGCTGCTGGATGCTTCCATTGCATGCTCTGTCGTTTGCTTTCTGGTTCATAGTGATGGATCCAGGTTTCATCTCCAATGATAATGCGCTCCAAAAAGTTTTCACCTTCATTATGATACCGCGCCAAAAGACGAGAGCAGACGTCCATACAATTACGCTTGTGCTCTTCTGTCAACTGTTTGGGCACCCATCTTGCACAAACCTTGTGAAAGCCAAGAATGTCATGAACTATCAAATAGGCTGACCCTTGACTGATGTCTAATGAAGATGCAGTTTTTTTATTGTTAATCTTCTGTCATCGAAAATCATGGCTCTGGCTTCTTCCTCCTTGTCACCACTGGTTGGTGTTGACGGTCGTCCTGAGCGCTGAGCACCTTTCACACATGTCCAACCTTCCTTGAACATTTAAATCCACTCGTACAAACTTTGCCGTGGTAACGCATTATTCCCATACTGAGCACATAAACGCGTGTGAATTTCAGCTCCTTTCACACCTTCTGCTCACAAAAAACGAACCACGGATCTCTGTTCTTCCAGAGAATAAAATTGAAAGCGGCGCAGCCATGCTCACTACTCGTACGATATGTGACAGCTACGAGTAGCCAAATAAGCCTATACTGTTGCTAGCCTAAATAAGCCTATACTGTTGCTAACCTAAATAAGCTTATAGATTTCAGTTTGGCTCGTTATTACGAGTATATATTATATATACTATATTATCACTAAAATAAAAAGTGCGGATACTTATTGAAGTTCCCTCGTATATATGTCTATTTACTTATTAACGATATGTTTTTGTTTATTACATATATATATATATATTAATATATATATAAGCACACCTTGATTGAATAATTCGATGATATGTTTATTAAATAAATCGTGTTACAATTAGCGTTTCATTTTATCCTTTGCGTGTGTGTGTGTTTGTGCGTGTGTGTGTGTGCGTATGCACAGGAAAAGTCAAGCTCCGCCCCCTGTATGATCAACCAATGGTTACGTGACTCCTGCTACTACCTGGGCATATCTCTACCCCTGCGTGCTCAGTTGACCGCTGCAAGCCCTGGATCTCAGACGTGTATTTGACGAAATCTCACGTAGACGAAAAATAATGATGGCTACATAGTGTGCTACAATAGTGTGCTCGAGTTTTATGAAGTGGTATTCGGTAAAGTGTGAAAATGTGGTGGATACTGAAAGACTCCCTATCCCTCCCTCCTTTGATACTTTTAAGGCTACATTGAACCGTGCGAAGCTTGAGGAACAAGAGATTCAAATACTCTACGGCTATTCTGGCGAGAGCATTGCAGGATTTCGTTGTACAAACGATGTATTGAACTATGTTCTAGGAATAGACTTTATAAAAGCTTACATATACCGTGAAGTGGAAGAAACAACACGTGCAGAAGAGAAGCAACGGGTATGGTTAGTGAGTCTTGTTGATGAGTGGTATGACAAACGGTATTATGTCATGTTGCATCATACCGAGAACGCATACCCTGCGGCTGAGAATGTAAATCTTGTCATAATGGAGAATCTGAAGTATTTTTACCACTATATTAATATATATCATGACGAGGTTTGCAGTGAGGTTGTGGCTAAAGGCTTGCGTGAGTTTTTAATAGAATTTAGAAAAGAGTATCGCCTGCTAAGGAAAAAGGAAAAATATGGGCACATGTTTCTCTCAAATGGTGCGCCGGAGTGTGAATAAAATGTTTAGTTCGTGAAAATCCCCCTGAACGAAAATGTCTGGTACGCATTCTGGGGAGTGGTAGTGATAAAACTTAAAATCCTATATTACTTCATGTGTCGGAAAAATTCTCAAAACTTCTACCCAGTATAATGGGAAACAGGTATTCACATGATTCTTTTACGATGGAATAACACCATACACGATTCATCAGCTTATGGTGTGACTCACTCCTCCACACCTCCCGTAGAGCCGATCTGCCCACCTGTGGCTCATAGTCATCTCAGAGCTTGAACCGATTGGAAGTGCACTCCTCACAATAGAATACGATGGAGCTTCCTTTGAGAAACATTCTCAATGCCGTGTACAATGTGTCCGTGACGAAGTCATTGCGCGTGTCAAGCGTAAAACCGGTGCAATTAACTATGTACTTGAAACGACTTGTAGACAAACAAACTCTGGTAAACGGAATGTTATTTATTTAAGTGTTGAGGAGATGAATAGTCTTCGTGATAGTTGAGAAGTGGAGCGAGGATCGTTATAAAACACCTGCAGGTGTAGGTACAAGAAGAGAACAGATTAGTGATACCCCTTCATATGCCATTTTTTGTACGTTGTGTAGCAATAGCGATCAGCCAAGCATTGATATACGGCTGATGTGGAAGAATGCGTCTGATAATAACGTAGGGACAATGTTTACTCTTTTCGAGATGCTCGGTATTTCCCCAGTGTCTAGGTGTAGCTGTTTCAGTTTTATAGTTATTAATTAATAGTGCGTTCCATTTGTCCGGATCTGCAGCTGAATGTGATTTCATTTGTCCTATAGCTCTCGCTACATCTTCTGGAGTAAAATCAAAGTCTGTTATACATTCTCCTTGCAATTTCTCTTTGAAGAATGCATCTATATCAGATATTGCTTTGTCACTTTTTGGGTACTGAAGACCGATTCATACTGGGCTCTCAATGTTTCAGATATTTCTTTTAGATCGGCTGTTAGTTCATTATTTTCTTTCCTTAAGGGCCTAAGTAGCCTAAATAAGCCTAAATAAGCCTATAAATCTCAGTTTGCCTCGTTATTACGAGTATATATTATATATACTATATTATCACTAAAATAAAAAGTGCGGATACTTATTGAAGTACCCTCGTGTGTGTGTATAGTGGTTAGCATATCTGACCGGCAATCGGAAGATCCTGGGTTCGATTCCCGGGCGGGGACTTCATTTTTTCATTTGTTCGTTATTTCTCTTCCTCGTGTGCAGAACGCTCCTCAATATTTACGTCGTTTCTATACATATATATATATATGTATATATATTATGTTATAATGTTAAAATATAATGTTTTAGCTCAATAAAGACCCTAGGATCCACTCATGGCTGGTCTACCTAACTGTGTTCGTAATTGTGTATTATGCATGTCATCTGTGTTGGCGGAGAGGACCTACAATTTTACGTGGGTTCCGAACCACAAAGCCTTAATTTTACTACCTTACACTATACCCAATCTATCAACATTATGCGTCTAATCGATTTTTAAACATGTTTATAGACGTGCTACTAATTGCTTCTACCGGCAAACTATTCCACTTATTTACTATTCTATGCGTAAAAAAGTTTTTGGCAACTGCTGTCTTGAACCTTCTACTTGTCAACTTACATCCGTTATTTCTAGTTCTATTATACTGTGATATTTCGAAAAAGCTATCTCTATCTACGTTATCGAACCCATTCATAATTTTAAAAACCTGGATTAGATCACCCTTTAGCCTCCTAGTCTCGTGTGTAGTCAATTTTAACTCCTTAAGCCTATCCTCGTACGATTTTGACCTAAGCGACGGAATCATCTTAGTTGCTTGTCTTTGAACTCTTTCGATTTTGTCTATATCTTTTCGCATATGCGGATTCCGAAATTGGATCGCGTACTCCAAATGGGATCTAACTACTGATTTATAAAGAGGAACAATAATATCGCGCGATTTGTACTCAAAATTCCTAGCTATAAAATCTAGCACTTTGTTCGCTTTATTGACCACTGCTGTACTTTGTTTCGCCACTTTTAAATCACCAGTGACTATAACTCCTAAATCTTTTTCCTGCTCTACGCTTGCCAACTCCTTCCATGACATACTATACGCAAAATTACCGTTACGCGAACCTATATGTAAAATTTTGCACTTATCGACGTTAAATCTCATTTGCCATGTGACTTACCAATCAACGATTTTATTCAGAGCTTCCTGGATTTTACCTCTATCTTCGTCATTAATCACCCAACCATCCAACTTCGTGTCATCGGCAAACTTTGAAATTGTACTGACTAGGCCGACATCTAAATCGTTAATATACAGGGTCTGTCAAAAAAAACTAAGCCAAATTCAAACCTTTATTAAAACAAAACCATTTATCTAATTAAGTTGAATTTTTTACACAATAAAGTATAGGTAATCACCTATTATCCTTTAAATTTTTATGGCGATATCTTGAGAATTGTCAATTTTATTAATAATTAACTAAAAAGTGAGATTCCCCTACTTAACATGAGAAAAAAGTTTTTTACGATATACTGTAGATAATTTTTAGTTTAATAAAATTAAAAGAACCTTCCTTTCAATGCTTCCTGTTTCATCGATAGTTCTCAATAAGTAATCTAAACCTGATCTAGTCCATCCTTTATAATCGAATTCAGAAAGTAATTTCCTTGCACTATAACCTTTTTCAACTCTATAATGCTTTATAATTATTTTATCTTCATGTGAGAATGGCATATTTAGAGGTATTCACGAAAAATTTTAAATCTAAACAAATTCTGAAAAAGAGAAAAAAGAAGATATTACATAATGAGAAAAACTGAAATTTTCGCAATCTGTAGAAATAACCGCATAACTCCTAAAATATTTAAAAGAAAGTTATAAAATTATCACAGATTATTTATGAGCCTTTTATTTATTTAGTGTAAAAACATATTTGAAATCTCTATCAAATTGTGCATTTTATAGAGATTTCAAATTGGCTTAGTTTTTTTTGACAGACCCTGTATATAGAAAAAGTAAGGGGCCTAATACAGAACCCTGAGGAACGCCGCTCGCTACATTAGCCCAATTATATATATATAATATATATATATATATTGCTACGGTCCTGGAGCCTTACCCTACCAGGACGAGAAACTACGTAACCTTGTCGAGGTGTAGCAGCTTAAACCGACTGGAATGTCTGCCTGGAAATCTGGAAGGAGATTTCTGTAACTTGCGGGGGGCAATAGGCATCCGAAAGGTACTAATTAGTAGTTTCGAACAAGCCAGGAAAGACCTAGCAAGCCTCTGGTGGTTTTCTTTTGCTCAAGTATAACGCAGAGAGCCTCGGAACGGACGGACCACGGTTACGACTTTGGCGGGAAAACGGACTTTCTTTTGGATTGCTACAATAAATGTCGGAACACTTAGAGATAAATGCGAAGAAATTTGAGTTCATGGAATCGAAATTTATACATATTTTGGGAATCGCGGAAACCAGATGGAGAGGTGAAGGAACCAAGGTACTGCACAATGATTATAAGTGCATATACAAGGGCAGAGAAGAGGATACCAGATCGGGTGTGGCAATTATACTGTCCCCCCCGATTTTCTGAACATGTTGTTGGAGTGATAATGAAGAGTGAGAGATTGATGGGAGTGACCCTGAGCCTAAACGGAGAGAGACTATCGGTAATCCAGGCATATGCACCGCAGAGTGGAAGATCACAGGAGGAAAAGGAAACTTTTTATGAGATTCTTCAGGGAATGATAGATGGGCTGCCTTATGGACCAAGAATTTTGATGGGAGACCTAATGGCCATGTGGGTGGAGATCGAAACGGAAATGAAGACGTGATCGGGGCATTTGGTGTGGGGGAGAGAAATTTGGAAGGGGAAATGCTGGTAAATTTTTGTGCAAGAAATGTTCTTAGTATAATGAACACATTTTTTAAGCACCAGGAATCACATCTCTATACGTTGCCTTATGAGGTGGGCTATTTCTCTAGTGTAATTTGGGTTGTATTTCCTAATGTTGCCCTTCCGGTATGTATTTGTTTGCATTATTGATGATCTGATTAAATGTCTTGAGTGTTGTATTGATGTTTGTGATGGGTGTGCTGTTTAATGTGGTGAATTGTTCCTCAGTCTGTATTTTGAACTGTTCCCAATCAGCTTTCTTGTAATTTCTGTAAGTGTGCCTAAAGCTGTTGGGGCAGAGTGTAGAATGTGTTGTAATGATGATGGGCAGGTGGTCTGATGACAGTTATTTTTTTTCTGTTCTCCATTGTGTATGTGTTGCTTGTGAGGGGGAACAGAACGTTATGTCTGGGGAGGAGTTTGAGTATCCTGCTTGATGTGGTATGTGTGTATGTTCTTCTGTATTGTTAAGAATGAAGAGGCTGTTTAGTTGTGTGGCTATGTTGGCGCCTCTGGTGTTGCTTTGGTTGTGCAGGTACCAACTAGTGTCTTTGGCGTTGAAGTCTCCTCCTAAGATGACATTAGTGAGAGAGGCCAGATTGTGGAACTGTGGATTGCAATTGGCTGGCACCTGAGGTGAACTATCTGGTGGGATGTAAATGTTGATTAGTGTGGTGTTGTATTTTGCGCGTGTTTTAATGTTAACTGCCTGTATTTCTATCGTGTTTTCTGCTTGGATTGTGTTTGTAATGTTTTGGGTAGCATCAGTGTAGCATCAGTTGGTGGTTTTGAGTGAGAGAGTGCCACCCAAGCTTCTGAGAGCAGTAATGAGCACCTATATGAGTCTCCCAGAGCACGGTGGTGGGATCGGAGGAGTGGTTTGATGTAAGTACAGGAGTTAAACAAGGGAGTGTTCTGTCACCCATTTTATTTATTGCCTACATCAACATGGTTATGGAACACATAACTCAGGAAATTGAAGAGGAAATAGAAATTTTTAGATATGCTGATGATGTGGCTGTTGGGACTAACACAGCACAATCCCTGGAGAGAATTATGCAGAGGTGGGATGAGAGATTGAGGGAGTATGGACTGAAACTGAATTATGATAAAACTGAATATATGGTGGTAACGAGGGGAGCGAACGAGGATGGAATCTTTGTTGGGGGAAGGGAAATGAAAAAGACGGACACATTTAAATACCTTGGTAGAGTGATAGCAAACGATGCGGGATGGATGCAGAGGTGAATGAAAGAATTGCTAAATATAGCAGAAATGTTTCCTTCCTGTACCCCCTATTGAAAGATCAAAACATCCCTAAAAAGGTAAAGACGCATATATACTAGGGTGTGTCAATTTTGGGGGTGAAATGACTAAATTGAAAATCATGTGATTTGGTAGCAATTTAATGTAATCATTTGGCATACAAAATAATATCCTTGCTTCAAAAACAATAAAAAATAACTCCTACCTACATCAATTTTAATTTAAAAATTCAATTTTTCTGTAAATTCATAACAAAATAACAAATGTGCGCAAACATCCTATCAACATTTAAAGTGGCAATAAGATATCATTCAGAGTCTTTATTTGAAAGTAACCAATGCAGTCATGTCCTTTTTGCTGCGGTTCCTTGACATCAGCATTCGGCTTGCTACTTGCGCTTTGATGTAGCCTTCTCGCCTCTCGTGACTGTAAACTTGACTAGCTGCTTCTGTGACCATTTTCACACATCTCTCCACACTCTGAGTGTGAGAAGGCCACTTTGGCACTTGCATTGGGGCCTCTTTAAGTTGTGTTAAGTCTTTGTTTGTTATACATGTTTTCAGTGGTGGCTCCAAAACTTCCGAACTCAAGTTAACTAATTCGGACAATTTCGTGGCATTGACGTTTATCGGAGGTACCTTCCTTGTCTGAACAGAGCAGTCTCTCAGCTGGTCATCATCTAGTGATGTTCCTCTAAGCTTTAGAATGATTTCCACAGCCTCAGTTCGCTCTTTGGTACATTGGCTGCAGAGTATTGCTTGCAAAACTGCCTCTAGCCTAGCATACCAAGCAGACCTTCTCACCCAGAATGGGACGTTTTGGCGCCGCCGTTTGGGCGCCACCATTTGGGCGCTGCCGTTTGGGCGCGGAGCCGGTTTGGCACCGCCGTTAATTAGTTAATTTTTGTTAAAACTAACGAAAATATCACGACTTAACCTAACCAATCGTCAAGGGCGTACAGTTGACCTAACCGGGCAGTGACGATTGGTTAGGTTAAGTTGTGATATTTTTGTTAGTTTTAACGAAAATATCATGACTGAACCTAACCAATCGTCAATGGGGCAGATAACGGAAAAGTACCCATATTATATATACACCTTATAATACACTGACTCTTTTGCTCGCACCGCCAAAAAAGTAACGAAGGGTCGCGCTTGCTACATTTATCAAACACATACAAATATCCATTATGTGAAAACTTCTGTTTCCCTTTCTTACTTGATATATTTTCAGACATTTATGCTATTAAGGGCAAGAACACAACTTATCTGAAAAGACAGACAGCACTTCAGGTTAATAACCAAGTATTACTATTTAATACTTAATACTAATTAACGGCGGCGCCAAACCGGCTCCGCGCCCAAACGGTGGCGCCCAAACGGCGGCGCCAAAACGTCCAGCGCCAAAATGTCGGCGCCAAAACGTCCTAGATGGCTTCTCACCACAGGTAACACGATGTCCACCACTACTTTCTTTTGGGTTCTCAGTAGCTGTAATTGAAACAAGATGTGGTTGGGCCCCTCCACCCACATTGGATTAAGTTTTACATTGAACCAGTAAGGAAGATAAAACCCAATATTAAATTCAACAATCAACATCAAATTCTGTAGCATTTTGCCCTTCAGTGCATGTTTGGAAACCCAAATCCTGCAGAAACGAATCGCTGTAGTTAACCAACGACTGTGACTTACGGGTCCAATCTCCAAGAGAGCCAGATTTTGAGGCAACTCTCCTGATCTGATTGCTTGAACAATACGATAAGCGTAAGATTGATCCATGCTGAGGTCTTTGATAACTTCTTCAGACAACACTGGAATGGGAGGGCCTACTTCGACCTTTGGAAATTTCATATTTATTTCTAATTCCGTTGCTTCATCTAGCATGTTGCCAAGGGGGCCTGACCACTTGTTGTTGCTCTTTGTAGGACCATCAAGTTCCTGGATGAGACGACGAAGAGGTAGTTCCCCTGTGTGCAAATGACATACAATCCAAACAAGCCTTCTTCCAAGTTTTTTCTCTAAATGCATCATAACACCGCCCTGCCATCCAGTGTTCACCGCAGTTGAGTCTCCACCAACGGCCTGCAGTGAACTGTCAAGTCTTCTTTCTTGAAGCCAACATATTATTTGATCAGCAATTGCCTCTGCATGTTTCTTGCCTTCTACTTCTGCTACAGGAACAAAGTGAAACAAATAGCGGCCACCAGGTTCGGAACACACAGAGTAGTGTTCTTCTTTGATGAGACCGGAAAACTTTCTGTCTATTCCCTCTACCTCTAGGAGAACTTTTGTGTCATCTCTTCTTCCATCAAACAAAAGGCAAGAGAGACCTTCCTCCTTCAAATCTTTTTCATGCTGATCAGATATTTCCTTCATTATTTTTTCTTGTGCTCTTCTTATCTTATTATGATCCATCACTAAGGATGTATCCTCTCAGCTGATGAGGCCTGCATCTATCCAAGCGGCAGTGGCAATCTCTGCAGTCTCTCGTAGCCCCGTATGGTGGCGAATACTGGCAAGGGCAATGTTTGAGATGTCTTTAGTGTTGTATTTCATTCTCTTCGGCGAAGGTTCAGATGGCATTTTGGAGCTATCATCTGATGTTGCTTCTTTCTGTTCATCTGAAGAGCTTTCAAAGAAGTGAGAAACCTCTTGGTAGGGTAGAGCTCTTCATCTCTTTGGGTGGCTTCTTCACTCTTCTTTTTCTTCCTTTCTTCCCTCTCTCGGATTTTCTATGTTTTCTTAGCAATAACAATCTGTTTTTTGGTTTCTGAATAATCTGCGAACCAATCTGCATACTTCCTTGGCCTCCTGCCTTCGTTCTCTGCGCCTTTATGAAAGCCAGCTCCAAAACAGGGATCTTCTTCTCACGAGGTCAGCGACAATCAATGTGAGGGTGAGGTTCTCTTCTGCATGAGGGAGAACAATTGGCTTCAGAACACAACTCTATGGAACACTGGCAGTTAAAAATGTCAAGAAGAGTATCAAGTGTGTGCAGAAATTTATTTTTCTTTGCTAGTTTTCCTTTACCAAGTGATGTCTCAACTGCTTTGTGCCACAGCTTTGTTAATTTTAGCTCAATAGTTCTATACTGATTGAGTATAGGTGGTTTGAATAACACATTAGCTTTTTTCCACTGATGCAGAAGAGGGGGAATCATGTCCCTTATGAGCTCTTTCTCTGTGTAGTTCCTTCTATCCTTTGTATTTTGTTCATGAAGGAGTAACCCTAGTCTCAGCATGTCTCGCACTGTTGGTAGTTCTGATACGGGAAGCTCCTTGCCTGTACCGACTAACAGGCTCAAGTGGCATGACGACTGACCTCTTGTCTTCAATTTTGGCATCTTAGGAATATCTGAAAAGAAAGAAAAACATTTAAGTATTTTATATCAATTACGATGTTCCAAAGTTTAATCATTCGATGTTCTAAAATTCAATAAAAAAATATTTCATGGGATTACAACATAATTAGACAGAAGAATATGATAATAATAAATAATTGTAATAATCAGTAATCCATACTTACAGTTAAACTGTAGTATTCGTCTAGTTACTAGTAGAATAACTATGAAGTAGGTACAACAGCAATAACAGCAAACCACCGTCTATGACATCTAAGAGGCAACTGAGGACTGAGAGTGAGGGACAGTTCTATTCATGTTGTGACTTGTACATTGTACAACAACTATATGACCTTGAAAACACTCCATATGCGATCAGTGGGATAATTCTGTGACAGATAAATAGTTAATCAATTTATATCCTATTATTTAGTAAAAGAGTCAATTTCTGAAACTTTAAGGTAAAACTGATGTAGGTAAGGGTTATTTTACTTAATTTTGGTTGGCCAATTTCAAGTTTTGACATAAAAAGACACTATATTTTCACTACCAAAATTGATTTGAAAAAAGTTGACGAAATTGACACTCTAATATATACTCAACAATATTGAAACCAATATTACTATACGGCAGCGAGATTTGGGCCCGAACCACAAAGACGAGGGAAAAACTGCAAGCAGCTGAAATGAGGGTCCTGAGATTGATAGAAGGAGTAAGTAGATTGGATAAAATAAGGAACACTGAAATAAGAAGGTGATTGGGTGTAACTTCGGTTAATGAGAATATTGAGAGGAACCAACTGAGATGGTACGGGCATGTCCAACGAATGCCAATGGAAAGGACAGCAAAAAGAATGCTGGAATGGGCTCCTCAAAACAGAAGACCAGTTGGAAGACCCAAGATCCGATGGATGGATAACATCAAGAGTGCTGTCGAGAAGTGTGGAATCAGTCTCCAACGGGCGAACTTGATGTGTGGAGATCGTGAGGCATGGAGGAGTCTCGTCCGAAGGCTCCCAACTGACAGACCGCTTTAGGTCTACCAGGCGCCTGGTAAGAAAGGTAAGAATATATATATATATATATATTAGGGTAGCCCTTATTTTGACATTTTGGAAAGTTCTACCTCTGACCTTCTCAGGTGGTTCCATTTTGGTAAAAACTAAGATGAGTCAAATATGAGCCAGATTGAATAATATTTAGGGGTGGCTCAAGGGCTTCAAAGTTTGCCCCCTATTTGTGACATCGATGACCTGTTTCCTTTTCTTTGCTTGTTGGTTTTATGCATGATGGCAACGCGCTCCTACGATTTTCTGGTTAGCCCCGCGGACGGGATCGAAGGAAGTAAACTCCCTTCGGGGAAGCACGTTCTTGGCCACTTCTTGCATCGCCATACTGTTCCCAAAGAAGAAATCCGAACAGCAGCAACTCGGACCTTCGAGCGAGTCGAAGAGTTCTGGTCTCCTGCCAGAATCCCAACCAAACATAGCCAGGATTCAATCAAAAAGCTTGAGCAACTCTTCTTCGAGTGGAAGGGGCTGAAGAACAAAAGCCGTCGAACCCACACCCAACAAGCTAATGAAGCCACGTTCTTGGCCAAAGTCGAGGAACTTTTTGACGTAGCACACGCTTATGCCATGGAGCTCATCAAGAATCAAGAAGACAAGCTTTTCCTTGAATCTCAGCGGAAGAAGGGACGACCTGGCTCCCTGGGGGAGTTGACAAGGTGCTGCTCCAACAACAGCAAAAGGAGAAGGAGAAGGAAGAAAAACTGATGAGGAGACGTCATCGATCACAACTTGACAAAGAAGCCTTGTTGGGAAAAACGGAGCTGGAGAGCAGCACTGACTCAGAAGAAGATCTGTATCAAGAACCAGGTCCCAGCACAAGTAGTGCGGGTAGTGCCTCTCCGCCACGAAAACGAGGACGCAAACCTGTTATTTCACCCCAACTGGCCGCTATGCTTGATCGAAATGGTTTAAGTGACAGAGCTACTATGATGATCATCTTCGAGGCTTCTAGAGCCCTTGGACAAGACCACAAGAGCTTGCTCTGAACAGGTCGACCATCCAACGTCAACAACACCGAGAAGTAGCCGCTGCCAGCATCAAAGAGGCGTTCAAACCAGACACACCCCTTACAGTCCACTGGGATGGCAAGCTCATGCCTGATCTCACAGGGAATATGAAGGTAGATAGGGTGGCTATTCTAGTCTCGACAACGGGAGAGAAGAAGCTGCTGGAGAGTCCGAAGATACCCAATGGGACCGGCCAAGCTATGGCCCAAGCTGTGTACAACGCCATTCGCCAGTGGGGGCTCGAAAACTTTATCCGTGCCATGTGCTTTGACACAACTAACTCCAACACCGGTCGATCGTCAGGAGCCTGCGTAATTCTCGAACTCCTACTGGGCCGGCGTCTTCTGCATTTTGCCTGTCGACACCATATCCTGGAGTTGGTCTTGGCCGCCGCCTTTCAAGCTTGCTTGGGCCACAACAGTGCATCGGAAATCCTCTTGTTCAAGCGGTTCCAAGCACAATGGCCATCCATTGACCAAGAAAGGTACGAGGACGCCCTCTTGGACGACTTCGCTGTATCAGAGCTGAGCAGCAGCTGTTGGAACACTAACCCCGAGATGACTATCCCGAGCTACTCAACCTTATGCTGATCTTCCTCGGAAGCACACGTTCACGTGGGAAGACGTTTCGAGCTCCTGGGCCTATGCATCTTGCTCGCTGGATAGCAAAAACCATTTACAGCCTCAAAGTTTGGATGTCCCGGTCTCATTTTCATTTGACAGCGAGAGAAGCTAAGGGACTGAGAGATTTTAACATCTTTCTTGCAAAGGTTTACCTCAAGGCCTGGTTTCTGGCACCTCTTACTTCCACCGCAGCTAGAAACGATCTCCAACTTTGGGCGAGACTGAGTAGTTCTATAGGGTTATAAATGAAATCAGGGATTATTTTCCCCATGGTAAGGTGAATTCCAATATGTCTAATTATTCCTCTTATTTTTTTCTGGTTGTTGAGATTGTTGCTGATGGTG
Source organism: Bathynomus jamesi (assembly GCA_023014485.1). NCBI lineage: Eukaryota > Metazoa > Arthropoda > Malacostraca > Isopoda > Cirolanidae > Bathynomus > Bathynomus jamesi. The sequence continues at coordinate 174,934 of JAJOZX010003581.1, read as the reverse complement.
CTGCCCACCTGGTGGTTTGATGACGTCTTGGTTGTGCTGATTCCAAAATTGTTTTTTGAATGCTGAATATGGAGAATATACCAGGTGAGCATTGTTTAGTTTTCATTTGCTGAGGATAAATTATTTCAATGCAATTTGTACTCTGAAGAATGAGTAAACAAAATTCTTATTTTTCAGGGAATGTTTCTTCAAGGATTTCCTGCGTAGCTGTCCTGGAGGTCAGAAAGATCTTTCAAATTGTGGGAGGATTCAGAAAATCATAGAGAGCAGCGACATCAGAGGGCAGCCAGATGTTCGAGCGAGACTAGAGCCTCTCTTGGAAGATGGAGCAAAAATTCTTTGTTGTCACAAGAACTGTGTTTCCACTTATGTGTTCAAGCGGAATTTATGAGCATTCATGAAAATGAGAGAATGTGATACCCCTACAGTGGAGCCAAAAAGACTACGTAGTGCTGTTCTCAGTGAAGGCCCAGTATATGATCCTAAAAAACACTGTCTCTTTTGTTTGAAAGTCAGTGAGTGTATATTACCCGAGAAATATGACATCAAAGTTCCGGTGCAATACCGCATTCCAGCATCTAGATTTATGACCGATAAGCTTGGTGATAAAAAAAACAAATTACAAAGATGTGTTGATAGAAAAGTGTAAACTGAAAAATGATGAGCAGGGACAAGCTGTACTCAGTAGGTTGTTGGGCATGAAAGGAGATTTACCGGCTGAAGAAGCCCGATACCATAAAGATTGTATGTCTACCTTTCATGTGGAGGTTGAAAGAGCTTGCCAGAATAAGTCAAGGGTTGAACCTGAAGACCGCCCCTTCATTGCTTTGTGTGTAAAATTGTTGAAGGACAAAATGAAACCATGGAATTCAATTGAAGTAGAGAAGCTTTACAAAGAGTTAGGTGGTGAGAAGTTGTCACGTAGGTCGCTCATTGTAAAAGTTAAAGATTACTTCAAAGACGAAATTGTAGACTTACATGAGGATGGTATCGCTACGTTGTTAGTTTTCAAAAACTATGCTGCCTCATACCTGAATATTGCAAAAGATTGTGAGGAATCTCTCGATATTGATGAGTGTGTGAAAAAGCTGGGCAAGCAAATCGCGAATGAGTACAAAAAGAACAAGGAAGAATTCACTTCTTATCGTACTCACATAGACAAATATATTGCTTCCAAATGTATGAGTGATGTTCTTATGCAATTGCTTACCCGTGTAAGTTCGAAATTCTCTGACTTCCTGCAATCCATAATGGTTGGAAACATTGTAGCAAGTGTTGTTACAAATCAGCCTACTCCACTCCAAATAGCACTGGGTGTTCTCATAGGTGACCATAAGCAAATCATTAAAGAGTTGTACAAGTACAATGTAACTTGTTCTTATGATGAAGTGCGGCGTTTTATGCTAGACAAGCTGGAGTTCCTTGATGCATGCTTTGATCATATCGAGAAAGAGGCAACAGCGTTCATTGTTGCATGCTATGGGGATAAGAAATCTTCATCTCTTACTGAGTGTCGTCAGCGAGTATGGGCTCAGAAGACAGGGAAGTCGGGAACTGCTGCACCCAAACTATGTTCTCTACCACCAACAACTGAAGCTTTCCATCAAAATGTGCTCAGAGCCCACTACACTGTGGCGAACTGGCTCGAGGCACTAAAGTGTGACCCACCACCACTTGATCCTGTGCATTATGGGTGGGAGAGAGACGAAACAAACAGAGTTCTCATCCCAAAAACAGTTGGTGAAGGAGTGTGCTTAGCACCAGATGAAGTTCTGAAGCTAATCAGATGTGGGTGTGAATCACAATCAGTATGTAGGGGGAGTCGCTGCGGCTGCATGGGACGCGGAATCCCTTGCACAATGTTCTGTGCATGTAGCAGCGGCTTGGAGTGCAACAATCCATTGACCCAAAACGCAAACGAAGAGCAGACTGATGATCCTGACGATCCTGACACAACCATGTCTTTTGATATTTGCCCCAATAAATGGTTACCTAATGTGAATAACTGCATCAAAGTTGTCAATGCCAATCCCCCAACTAGGTGTGAGCTTTGTTTTGCTTACGAGGTCATATCTTGTAGCATTGCAACCTTCTATAGAATGCATGTGCCCTGCACTTCAGCATAAATTGTGGTTTATATCCGAATATCCATATCCATGCAATGTGGGTTGTCATTTAAGCATTATGATCTGGTTTTATCTGCAGAGAAGATGTTAAGTGCTCAGCAGTTAGCTAGATTGTAGAAATTGTCACTGAAATAAAGCAAATACAGTGATGTCAACTGTGGCATTATCATATTTCAAAGCCAAACTTTAACCTCAAATGACCTTGACTTGACCCATGGAGTTGCAAAATGATATCCTACTGTTATCATGTGCCTATAGAACTACTCAGTCTCGCCCAAAACCATAAAAACGACAGTAAGATCACCAAAATATCTCCACGACTGCCCGGGATATGGGATATTCCTTATTTCGGAGAGCGTTTGACCTCCAATGACCTTGAGTATTGACGAATGTGAGTCAAAACGACTCCCAAAGTATCTACAACCCCTCCAGATCGACTCATCATCCTAAAAACCCATAGAAATGACACCAAGATCATCAAAATCCATCAAGTATTGACCAGTATATGGGATTTTTCAGTTTCGCCGGCCATTTTGGAAAATGGCGGCCGTATTGAAAAAGCCAAGCGGGGGTCAGGTGTATACCCGATGGATTCTTGAATGGGGTGGTATAAGCTTTCAAAATATGTCAAAATTTGCTTTATAACAAACAATGCAGGGTTCCCACCCCGTGCAACCGGACTATAAATGATAATAATCAAAATACAGAGGCTTCTATGACTGAGGTACGGCGATCAGGGCGTACTTGGCGTCCGCCTATTTATTTTCAATCTAAGTAGAAGGTAAAAATGCAATATTATTCTCCAGGTTTATGATGACTTTATTAGAATGTTATACCTAAGTAAAATCATTTGTGTTTATATTTAATACAATTAAACTGATGATGTCTAAACTAAACTGATGAGATGTGATATACTTTATTATATGAAGGTAATGATATTTTCTTTGATGTAATTAATCCTAATCTGTAGTATAAACAATTCATATAAATGTCCTATGTTTACTATATCTATATTATTATTATTATAACTTGTGTCATTGATTACACTGGTCAACACGCATTTTATTGCCAATCATATTAGAGTGATTTTGGGGTAACTTTGTGGTGCTGATTCCGAATATGACATCGGTTTTGCTAGATTGGCTCTAATTTATGAGATAATTGGTACCCCATTGAAACACGTAAAAATGCAAAAAATTTAATGTTCAGGCGGAGCCTACTTACAAATCGCATTGAAATTGTCTCAAATCATACAAAAGTAAACACATGAAATACATAATGGCATTTTATTCGGTATAATAACAGATAAACACAGTAAGCTGATTCGCATAATTACAATTAATGTATAGTAAATCTCTGTTTGTACGATTCTCTTTTATGTGGGTTATCAGGACAATCACGTTGGAGGTTCCAGCAATAGTCTGCCATCATGTGTCTGTCCCATCTGCCTTGATACCTTTCCTCCATCACCTTGATATCTTGATGAAACCTCTCCCCTTGTTCCTCGCTAAAATCACCAAGATTATCCGGAAATCTGTGTAAGTGGCTATGGAGAAAGTGTACCTTTATGCTCATATTAGTACCCAACTTTTCAAAGTTTGTGAGCATGTTTTGCACCAGTTCTTCATAATTGTCTGCTTTGTGGTTACCCAAGAAGTTCTTGACAACTGAGACATAACTGCACCAGGCAGAAGCTTCAACACCATTCACAAATTTTGTGAAATTAGAATCCTTGATAAGTGTACGGATTTGAGGGCCATCAAAGATTCCAGCTTTTAGTTTTTCCATACTTAGTCCAGGGAACGATCTACAAATGTATTTGAAGCAATCGCCATCTTTGTCCAAGGCCTTAACAAATTGTTTCATTAGTCCCAGCTTGATATGAAGTGGTGGGAGGATGATTTTTTCCCTGTCAACCAAAGGCTCGTTAATGATGTTCGCTGCACCTACAGTCATGTTTTCTCTTGAAGGCCATGTCACTTTTTTCCAATGATCTTGCCTTGCCTTACTATCCCATAAACATATGAAACAAGGGTACTTCGTATATCCACTTTGCTGCCCAAGCAAGAAGTTTACCATCTTTACACGTACCGCTCCACTGCCAACTGTCAACTGACTACTGGTTGGGTGGCCGATGACTTATATACGGAGGGGGAATATTCTAGAATGATCGCGGAGTAAACACTAAGAATATTCGCGTGTCTCACCATCTAGAATGTTCCGGTAGTTTCCCATATGCACGCGTTATGGTTACGTTTCCTATTAATTGAGGGTATTCATTATCTCAAGAACTAGAGCCAAATCGGTAAAAATACTTTCATTTTGGAATTCAGCAACCCCAAAATACCCTAAATTCGTACGAATTTCCTTGGCAACGAAACAAAAAATTTTTTTTGTTCAGCTGTGTTATATATATATTTTGTGTACCATAACTATATTATTGTTATTTATATTAACAGAAATGTTGTTCAATTAAGTTCATTAAAGCCTAAGAAAAGGAGAGCGTTTCATTTCACACACAAAACAGACAACATATAAATTCTGGAAAATACGATATCAAACGGTTAAAGTACACCACAGAGGGTGAAGACATCAGGAGGTGCCGTTGAAAAGGCTAGACCTCCGACATTTCATCACATCACACAGTTCGAAATAGCCCGATTGGGCGGGTAAACCGCGGGTTTGGCAACACTGCTGCCACTTAGTTATACCTAAGGGGAAAAAAGGTTAAGGTGAAAGAGTAACTTCTTTACATAGTCCACGCCACTAATACTGCAATCGATCATTCATTTTAACATGAATTTATGGGTAAACATGCCATTTATGGTCGGATTCAATGCCAATAAAATTTTTCAACAATAAAACACTATATTTTATTTAATTTAGAGTATACAAGTCTGAAATGTTTTTAATAATGCATGCAAATATGTACAATTTAGGGTTATGACTTTTTAATTTTTTGTCATAAATATTGTTTCCTGTATCATCAATCGATGAACTTTTGCTTGAAAACAATAAAAAAGGGCCTAATTCTTCAGAATTAAAAAACAATGTCACACCGAAAGCAAATATAGTATATTAGTATATTCGAGACAGCTGCATTGCACCATTCTAGATTGGTTACCTGATGATTATCATAAATTGTCCAATATCTTGCAACAATACCGAAAAGCACTAAATACTCTGGAAAATCACTGGAACAGAGACCCATCTGCAATAGCTATACCAAGGAGCAACAAATATTTATTATTTTATTAATTTTTTCTTTTTTATTTTGGGGTGAAGTTTTTTCAAAATATATCGAAAACACTGTTATTTTCATTGTCAGGGGGCAAACGTTCATCGATTTATGATACAGGAACATGAGGTTATAAAATGTCATAACCCTAAAGTACATGTACTGTATATATGGCTGCTTGATTTAATATCACTTCTTCGTTGACTAATCGTTCTAATCCTCGTAGACACAGCATCTCAATTTAAAATCTAAATTAAAAATAACGAACCTAACATAACCTAAACTGAATCCGACCGTAAACTGCATGATTACTGAATTATGTTTTATGTACAGTTTAGTACACTAGATGGGGGACCCCGTATTTCCCGGGAATTTAAGAAAAAACACCAAGTTAGAATGTCACAGATAATTGAATTGAATGCCCGGTTAATAATTCAGATAATTGAATGCCCTGTAAGGTTAACTGAATGCCCGGTTAGGTCAATTGTACATCCTTGACGATTGGTTAGGTTAACTGTACGCCCTTGACCAGGGCCGTTTCTAACATTTTTGGGGCCTTAGACAAGATTTAGGGGGCACCCCCAACCACATTAGCTGATCATTTGCCAGATATGCATCAAAACATCTGCCTTATATACGTATAATGTGATATATATATATATATATATATATATATATATATATAACTGCAATGACCACGCAGTATATTAATGTATAGAAACGACGTAAGTATAGAGGAGTGTTCTGCACACGAGGAAGAGAAATAACGAACAAATGAAAAATGAGGTGACCGACCGGGAATCGAACCCAGGATCTTCCGATTGCCGGTTAGATATGCTACCACTACACCACGGGCCTCGATCAGTCAGAAGTCGCAATTCTCCTACATAGGGCAGAAACCAATGCCTTGAGAGGGCACCCTCGCAAATCGTGAATATGTACATTTAACTGCAATGACCACGCAGTAGTCACCTCATTTTTCATTTGTTCGTTATTTCTCTTCCTCGTGTGCAGAACACTCCTCTATACTTACGTCGTTTCTATATATATATATATATATATATATATATATATATATATGGAAAGCCCCACGTGCCATGCACAAAGTCTTTAACTTTTCCATCCATGAGGCAGCGCGATCATGCTGGTTTTTTTTTTGCTATATATATATATATATATGAGTGTGTGTGTGTGTGAGAGAGAGAGAGAGGACAGAAAGCGAAATGGTTACTAACTTTTGAAATTTATTTTAAAGAATATCCCTATGACAAGCATTGCACACAATAAACCAAATTTGCATTGCCAAAATAAAAATTTTCAATTAACACTGCACACTTTGAAGAAAAACATTTTTACATTTTTAAAAACTCAATAAATACTGTACAAAGATTGTTTCGAATTGAATCCCTATCGTATCCTTCAGAAATTTTGCCTCCTACACTTTTCGGCGCCTGAAGGATAAATTCTTTTAGATACCATAATGTCAACTATGATAAACCAGATTACCAGATGAAATTACCAGATTGAAATAATTCTGAAAAAGAAAATAAAGGATTTTATTTTTTAGTTTCGAATACCATTAAATATAAAAAATATAATTAAATTATAAATTAATATAATAAATAAATTATTAAATTATAAATAACTTTAAACCTAAAATGCAAAGGCTGAGGGGGCACCCTAACCGCCGCGGTGCCCTAGGCAGTCGCTTATTTCGCCTATTGGAGGAAACGGGCCTGCCCTTGACGATTGGTTAGGTTAAGTCGTGATATTTCTTGTGCAAACTTAATTTAGGTTAGGTTTTGGCAATTTTGCACAAGAAATGAAGGTCAGATCAGGGGCGGATTTAGGGGGGGTGGGGTCGATCGCCCACCCCAAACCATGAAACTCTAAACCTGAAAGGTAAAGAAAGTGAAAGAAAGAAGGAGATCGGAAACATAAAGAACAGACAAACAAAATTAGAGGGAAGCATCCTATAAACATAATCGCTGTTGCAAAAGAATGCATATAGGGGCCTGGGGCACATTGTTGTTCAAAAGTGAGCCATTTAATATATATTTTTCTTTAATTGCCCCTAATGATGATGCTTAATAAATAATAATGTAAATGTTGTTGCGTTAATTTTATGTCTCACTGGAGCTTACTGTCATCTGAAGGAATTTACTTCTTTGACCAAAAACAGATACCTTCCTGCATTCTTTATAGGCAGAACGAATATGTGATAATCGTTGGCAATTCTGTCACACCAGTTACCTGCCAATGTATTATAATATCAGGTTCTAGAAGGTCCCCCCTCCCCGCCGAAATTGTGCTCTGGATCTACCGCTGGGTCAGATTTGAACACAACACACTAAATTAGAAAAATTATAGATTTGACTAGAATCTTGGGTTATGTATCTTACTGCATAATTATATATATATATATATATATAATATATATATATATATATATATACACAAACACACACAATAGCGTTCAAAAGTCTGCGTCCACCTCAGTTTTAGACAATTTCTAGAAAATAATACAACTCTGAGAAAGTATGTCCGCTATATTAAGGTATTTTCTTTTACAAGAAATGGTATTTCATATGTTCGACTACATATGTAAGTAATGTAGCTTTTATTTCATAAGAAAGGACATATAAATGAAAATGGTAATTTTTGGTCCTGTTACGTTTTTTTTCTTTGCAGTATAATAACACCGATTTTAACCGAGGTATTGGTGACAGACCATAGCCAAATGTTATTAATCCTCAAAATAGTGTATTCATACAGTAATTTTAACAACTGGTCTATTATAACTAATAAAACCAATTAGTCAATGACAGTGTAGCAATTTGATTAAAAAATAATTAATTTTCTCTATTTTCTCTTTACAGCCAGTACTATGGGCGCAAAATGGGAGAGTGCAGGAATGTTGCAGAGATAATGATCAATGTTGCAAAGGGTGAGGGGTATGCAATGAGGGGGATGGGGTTATGCAACAACTCAATGCTGCCAAGGGGGAGAGGGGAATGTTGCAGGTGCAACAAGGGGTCATGAAACTTGGAGGAGGCGTTATCCCCCAAGAGAAAGACAGGAGAAGGAGAGAAAGGAAGAGAGGTGTTCACCTGGCAGGAGCCAAGTGCATATTAACACTTCAGCCGACCCGCCGCTGTTTTATTAGTTGTAAATCCGCCAGTTAGCTTAATCCGCCAGTTGGCTTAGAAGGCGTAAATGGCTTGTACAGGTTGAGTTGCCAGATTGCGCTATTTATTTAATTAAAACATATATTCTTAACAGTTGGCTTAGAAGGCGTAAATGGCTTGTACAGGATGAGTTGCCAAGTTGTGCTATTTTTTTAATTAAAGCATATATTATTGACTGTTGGCTTAGAAGGCGTAAATGGCTTGTTCAGGTTGAGTTGCCAGATTGTGCCATTTATTTAATTAATTCTTAACAGTTGGCTTAGAAATCCGTCAGTAGGTTTAGAAGGCGTAACCAGCCATTTGGTATAATTGTTTACAACCAAAAGAATTCAATAAAACAACATTACATCATTCTGTTTATTAAATATTGTAAATATCTAGAAAATAAATATACATTTGAATGATCAAAAAAATTAAAAATAATAATAGTATAAGAAATATGAACGAGGAATATGTATATAATAAAAAATATACCCATCAATATAACAGTACAGGAGAAATATATATATATATACACACAAAATTATATTAAATAATTAAATATATCGACAACAAATATACATTGGAATGATCAAAATAATTAAAAAATAATAATAGTATAAGAAATATGAATTTCAGGATATATATATATAATATATATATATATAATATATATATATATAATATATATATATATATATATATACACAATTATGTTAAATATATTGAAAATAAATACATACACTTTATCTTCTACCGCACAAAATAAAAAATAAGAAATACAAAACGTATAGCCATCAATATAGCAGAAATATATATATATATATATTATATATATAATATATATATAATATATATATATTATATATATATACACAATTATGTTAAATAAATAAATACATACACTTTATCTTCTACTGCACAAAATAAAAAATATGAAATACAAAACGTATAACCATCAATATAACAGTACAGGAGAAATATATACAGTACATACACAATTATGTTAAATATATTGAAAATAAACACATTTCACTTTGTTTTACTGCGCAATATACTAAACTCACATGTAATCGAGTCTACAATTACATCGTTATTGCTCTGCATTACGCAGTATACGCGGTTTAATAATATTTCACCGCTTAAGGTATAGGGAAACCTGTACTCGATATGAAGGGCCTTCATATCGTTCAGTACTATTTTTGTGCCCACTTTACATCCGGTTGGCATGTTATTTTTAAATACGTCTAGAATACAATCAAAAGCACGCACAAAGAGTTCATCGTTAGCCACAACGTCAAATACAAGTTTATAAACACGCCTTTCCAATCGAGGGTTTATTTCTACTGACCCGAGCTTTTCAATCGTGAATTCTTCTTCACACTGCATAGCGACAGTTGAAATAATCTTCTAAGTCGTTACGACAGCTGCTCATTATATAAAGAAATAGTTCTTCAGGGTGAACTGTGTAGGTGAGATCAGCCATGTACCAATCAAGTGTTTTGTACCAAAGTTCATGATATTTCAAAGTCTAAACTTTTTAAATAATCCTCCAGCTCTAGACCGTTCTTACCTTGTTCAGTCCTACACTCGGTAAACCCATCGAGCAGAGCGATGTATGCGTATTCAAGAACCGTATCAAAATAAAGCATATCCGTAACACGCGCGTCTAAGATAGGCTTCAGTTTGCGGAATCCGACGATTTCAAACATTCTGTCGAGGATGAAACGGTTTCGCGTAGGGACAAGAGCGTTATTATCAGAAGCATTCTTCCACATCAGCCGTTTATCAATGCATGGCCGATCGTTATTTATACACAACGTACATACAATGGCATATGAGGGGCTGTCATTAATCTGCTCTCTTCTTGTACCTACACCTGTAGGAATTTTATAACGATCCTCACTCCACTTCTCAACTATCAGGAAGATTCTATTCATCTCCTCGACACTTAAATAAACAACATTCCGTTTGTTTGTTTTTCTACAAGCCGTTTCCAGTACATAATTAACGGTACCGGATTTACGCCTGAACACTTGCAACGACTTCGTCACGGACACATCGTACATGGCTTTGAGAAAGCTGCTCAAAGGAAGTTCCATCGTATTCGAGGAGAGCACGTCCACTCGGTTCAAGCTCTGAGATAACTATGAGCCACTTGCAAAGCGTCGGCTCGACGGGAGGAGTGAGTCACACCATAATCTAATGAAACGTGTACGGTGCTGTTCCAACATGAATCGCTGTATCCCATTATATTGGGCAGGTGTTTTGAGAAATTTTCCACCTGCGACACATGAAGTAATATCGGTTTTAATGTTTTATCACTCCCACTCCCCCGAATACGAACCAGACATTTTCCTTCAGGGTGATTTTCACGAACCAAACACATTTTATAACGGTTTTAATGTTTTAACACTCACCACCCGTTCATTTCCACAAACTAAACATCTTCACAATCCGGCGCACTATTTGAGAGGAACATATGCTTATATTTTTCCTTTTTGTTTAGCAAGCGATACTCGTCTCTAAAGTCTGTTAAAAACTCACACAGGCATTAGCCACAATCTCACTACAAACTTCGTCATGATATATATTAATATAGTGATAAAAATACTTAAGATTCTCCATGATGACGAGATTTACATTCTCAGACGCAGGGCACGAGTACCCGGTATGATGCAACATGACAATATCGCTTGTCACACCGCTCATCAACAAGACTCACTATCCATATCCGTTGCTTCTCTTCTGCACGTGTTGTTTCTTTTACTTCACGGTATATGTAAGCTTTTATAAAGTGTAGTCCTACAACATAGTTCAAGACATCACTTGTCTCACGAAATCCTACAATGCTCTCACCAGAACAGCCATAGAGTATTTGTACGTCTTGCTCCTTCGCGCGATTCAATGTAGCCTTAAAAGCGTCAAAGGAGGGTGGAATAGGGAGTTTTTCAGTATCCACCACATCTTGACACTTTGTAGAAAACCATTTCATAAACGTCGAACACGCAATATGGTAGCCATTACTATTTTCTGTCTACGCGGGAGAATACACGTCTGAGGTCCAGGGCTTACTGCGATCAACTGAGCGCGCAGGGAAGCCCAGGGAGTAAAACGACTCACGTTGCAGGTCTTACAGCGGGCGGAGCTTAGAACTTTCTCCTGTGTACACACACACACAAAAGAGAAATTGAAACGCTAATTGAAACACGATTTATTTAATAAACGAAATATTCAAGGTGTGTATATATTTACAAATACGTGTAATAAATAAGTTAACAAAAGACACATCAAAGATTATGTTGTACCTCATCGTCATTCACAGTTCTGTGGGAGAAGAGAAAAACAAGACTGTAAAATATAAGGAGTAGCACTTAAATATTTATTATATTTTGTAAATGACTCGCTTAAGAGTGTGACGTGTTAGAAATGGACTCTGTAGAAAAATTCAGGTTCACGAGCCCATCCACATTTATTATATCTGGACGTACAGGATGTGGTAAAACTGTGTTTATGCTTAAAATCATTAAAGAAAAGGCAGAGATGTTATATGGTGCTATTCGACGTATCAATCAGTGTTCAACGAGTACCAAGATGTTATTTTGTTCCACAAAGATGTATATGATGTTAATTCGTTGAAGGGAAATGAACATACAGTCATTGTAATTGACGATCTCATGTTGGAGATAGATAAAATGTTTGCTGAGACATTTACAGTATTCTCCCACCATCTTAACATAAGCGTGTTCTTCATCAATCAGAATCTATTTTTCAAAAATAGATACATGCGCGATGTGTCGTTAAATACAAAATATCTAGTTGTATTCGCACAACGTAGAGATGTATCACAAATTGAGGTATTAGCCAATCAAATGTTCCCGAATCAGCGTAAGGAGTTTTTGGAAGTTTATAAAGAAGTTACAAGCACGCGTTACGAATATTTGCTTTGCGACCTTCATCAGCGAAACACGTTTTGGGTGCTTCTAAGAATGAATATATTTCCAAACGAACCTGAAACGGTGTATATTCCAGAATGACAAAGAGGCTAAAGAAATACCATGAATTAATAAAAATCTATCATCGACTGCCCGGGCAATGCAGCAGATGTTTATTAAAAATATCGACTCCGACTTTTTAAAATGCATCTGTGAAATCTGTCTTAACGTTATAAATTGCAATGTATCAATGAAACCACCTCAGAAGGCTCGCCTACGCCGTTACAAGAACATAATACGTGCACTCGCTCGTAAAAGTCAAACTGTAGGGAAGAAAAAACGAATTATTGTACAAACAGGAGGGTCATTTCTCCCCATCTTATTTTCAGTTTTGGGTCCTTTACTAACTAGATTAATATAATGAAGAAAGTGGTAGTGATTCCACACGAGGTGTATGCTTCACTGCAAAGTTCAAAGAATCCAGACACGGATCTAGATCCCCGTAAAAGCAGACTTAAAATAATGGAAAGTGAATTGCTAGCCCTATTAAACAGTTAAAAAAACACCTGATGAGAAAAGAATATAACCTTATACCAAGAAGCTCTGCAGAAATTTCTTCACGAGTACGAAAATTATAAAACCCCGACAGAGATTCCCGTGGTTATTAGGCACAGCACAGGGAACGATGGACATGGTGGCATAGGACCTGTGTCCGACGATAGAGCTGACCAACCAAAGATTATTGGGTCGGCCACACATCACATCGAGCATGTATTAAAAAGCACCCTCCCACATACATTGAGGAACAAAGGTTTAAGTCTTTATAATAATCTATTGAATGAGGATCCCGCCATACAGTGGTCCGAGACAGGCGAGATCATTATGGAAGGAGTAAAGGTACAGGGTTCGAATATCGTAGACATTGTCCATGATCTGGTGAGAAAGTGGGATAGGCCCTCACCATCAGGATGGAAGAATATTGGAACATGCATCGCACGTGACACAATTGAAGACGCCATCACCCCCGGCGATAACACCTTTGAAGAGGAGAAAGAAGAGGTTAAACAACGGTCAACCCTACCCACGTGCCTCTAAAATACGCAAATGGCTAACATATTAAGAAGACGTTATTATGACATTTCTAACCCAGCCTTCTACGGAGGCGTAGATAGATTGTACAGAAGTGTTTACGGAGTAGGAAAAAAAGATGTTGAGAGATTTTTGCGGGAGCAGGACGCTTATACACTTCATAAGCCTGTGAGAAAAAGGTTTAAAACAGCCAAGACAACAGCTGCTTCGATTGACTCTATTTGGCAAGCAGATTTAACAGACATGCAAAGATATTCTGTGTATAACGATGGTTACCGCTACATTCTATTCATAATAGATGTATTCTCTAGATATCTGTGGCTAATTCCTCTGAAAAATAAATCACCTGAAACAGTTGCTAAAGCCACCAAAACGCTGATGTTAAAAGAAAACAGGGTTCCTGGCTATTTTTGTACAGATATGGGGAAGGAATTTATAAGCCGTGCTTTTCAGAACATGTTGACAGAGTTTAATATCAGCTATTACACTACCAATTTTATACAAAAGGCTTCTTTAGCTAAAAGAGTTCAACGTACCATAAAGGAACGCATGCACCGCTATTTTACACATAAAAACACATCCAGATTTCTAGACATTCTGAAATCATTGGCCTCATCCTACAGTACAACCGCTCACACCATCGCACGATTGGGACAACACCTAACGAAGTTTTAGAAAGAGGTACGTGCCCAGAGGTGAGAAGAGATGGAACACCACCACACTCTACGCGTTTCAATGATTATGTAAGGCTGTCGCGTTCGGGAAATAAATTCGCGAAGGGATTTCAGCAAGGATGGACACGTGAGATTTTTAAAGTTAGGGCTGTGAGACTTAAAAACGAGATAATGATGTAATACGTTGAAGATTTGAATGGGGAAGAGATCGCTGGAGGCTTTTACCGCTAGGAGTTGCAGAAAGTGGCATTTAATTTAGGAAAAAATGTTTAAAATTGAGAAAATTTTAGGAAGCAAAGGTTCAGGAAAGAGAAAAATGTACCTGGTGAAATGGCTAGGATACCCAGAAAGCTTCAACACCTATATAAAAGCTGATGCAATAATGAAGCTTAAATAGTATGCAACATGCCTCCTAACCATTTCTACGTCACACTCCCGTCCGCCTCGTCCCTGTCTGTATACCCTAACAACACACTAGCCAACTTTGTAACAGAGCTCCATGGACACATTTAATTGGGCCGTGATTTGTATGAGGTGGGGATATGTGAAATTCAGCTGGACACCCTCTTTTTAAATATTGATTATAAAGATACCGTTTTTACGATTCTTAGAGACTGATGAGTGTGAAAAAGGGGGTAACTCGGGATGAAACCATGCGTACCGTCAGACTGGGTATGCAGGTATTACAGTACAGAAGTAACACTAGGCCGGGCCGTTATGGTTCGGCTGAGGATGTTGTGAGAGACTTAAACGTAAGTTTAAAAAACTCAAATCTTACGACTGATTTAGTATACGAAATCGTAAACAAAGGAAACCCTGCACATACTCTAATCCTAAAATCGCAGGCTAACCGAAATATTAAAGACCAAAGGTGTTCAAAATTATAACCGATGGACGATATCGATCAGCCTTCCAAAGAGACACATTTCACGAGGCACAACACGACTTGTCCACCTAATGTATCAGTTGAAATTGGAGAAAATGGTTGACGGCTATAAACCCCCAGACATGTGCTATATTTACAGCAATATAGTGGAGCACCAGTTTGTTGGGGATACCCAGGCACGCCTGCTGCGCATTGCTCACATCCCCAACCATAGAGGAAGGGGTTTGAGTATTACATATGACAGACCCCATTATGTGAACGTCGCAACTAATCTAATAACCAATATCTCAATATATATAAGAACGATCGAGGGTAAAAATTTCCCACTCGGTAACGGGAGCTTAACAGTGAAGCTGCACTTTCGACGCACTGAGTTATAATGGACAGAAAGCCTTTCACCGTCTATGGAGGGGTGAGATACCAGCGTGGTAGTGGACTTGGGTCCATTTTTCAACCATACTACTTACGGCTGTTCCTTTGCTGAATAGGAGTGCCAGATACCTCGGAAGGAAAGCGCTACAATCAGGTCTTAACACTGCAGAAGACATATTGGCGGGGGCTAAACCTAAAGAAGCTCTAAAAAAACAGTTAAAACGTATACGGGACGAAATCGTCAAAGATGCAAAGAGGAAAATGCGTGGTGGTGGGAAGAAGAGGACTGACCGGAAGAAGGGATTACCACCACGTGGCATTAAACGTAAAAGGATATCAAAACAGAAGTGTTCTAAGCGAATGAAACCTATGGTTGACCATTTTTTTTACTAATATAAGCTTAGGACATTGATCTCATTAATCATAGTTTGTTTACTACTTGTCGAGAGAGGAGGCACTATTTCTAACTCGTCATGGCACGCTTCATCCATCCGTGTAGTTCACATGACTGTAAATCGGAGCTATCCCTCTTTGAGATGCCCCCAACTCAAGTTTCTATTGAACACAGTGACTTTATTACAATTAACCCTTTAAACACAATTAGTTCCCCGAGTGCCCTATAGAATTCGTGATACCCAGCTCAGGCCCTTACTTTTTTATCCAAGCTGTGTGCACATGTACGCTAAACTACGTATAGCCCATTCTGATGGAACGGACTGCGATGACAAATATGCTGTATACCCTGAAACAAACTTTCTGCACTCCATATTCAACCAGTGTGACGTATTTAAATCAGGTCAACATATCGGCAGGCACGGGGTACTATCACCTACGAGCCTATCTGGAAAATGTCCTCAACTTTTCCAAAGAAGCGAAGGATACCTTTTTAAGTGCCGAGGATATTATCAAACTAAAGACGAAAGTAGTATAAAGGACAAATTTAAAAATTCTAAAAAGAAGATATACGTGTTTTGGACGCCTGCATACAGATTTCACATTCCAGGAGAAGTTGCTTGTGAATGGGGTGGATATGAAAATAAAGCTCACCCGCACGAGTCCTGAGATCTGCTTAAATCTGGATGCTGATCAAGAAGAGGGAGCAAAACCCGTTGTGGTTCACATTATGGAGACATACCTCCGCGTAAGACGAGTGAAATTAAGTTCACCAAAACAATTAGAAATTGAGAAAAATTTACTAAACGCCACAGTAAAATACCCTATTAACAGAGTACAAATCAAACTATACACGGTACCAGCAGGGTTGACATCGAAACAGATCGAAAACATCGCCCTGGGAAATCTTCCTAAAAGGATATTAATTGGAATGCAGAACTATCCTTCGGTGAATGGAAAATATATAGAGTGCCTTTAAATTCGAGAATTTCGGACTTAAAAATATAAATCTATACGTTAATGGCATTGCGTTGGGAGGAACATTGAATACGGACTATTCATCAGATACTGTGTTACCTCTTTGCGCGAGAGCATATAGTAATCTGGCCCATATTGCAGGTGATTGTGATGGGCTCGGGAATGGGGTAACGCAGAAAGAATTCATTGATCAATTTAACCTTTATCCGTTTGACATCACACCTGACTTATCTGCTAGCGTAAATACACACTTAAGTCCACAACAGAGTGAAAACATCTCAGTCAGGTTGGAATTCACCAAGCCTATAGACGCGCCTATTAGTGTACTAGTATACCTCGAGTCGCAAGCCCTAATAGAAGTAGACAGATTTAGGAGCGTTATCACTGACTTTTAAAATGGATGCGAATACACTTCAGAGAGTAATGAATAGTGAACGAATCACACGTTCTAAATTTATCGGTGTGTTTGTGAAGAATGAAACAATGAATTTGCCAACTACGCGAGATTGTGGTAGTCTTATTGTGAACACAGATGTCATTGGTAATGAAGGGATTCATTGGCTTCCAATCTATTTTAAAAATAGGGACCGCATGTACTATTTTGATTCACTCGGGACTCAACCCTGGAATGACCCTGTTATTGTAAAATTTCTCGACCAGTTGTATATCCCCGAAGTTGTATGGAACCCATTCCGGTTACAAGGATATTTTAGTAATACTTGTGGAATGTACTGCATTTCATTTCTCATGCATATGTCACATGGTAAAGAATTTATAAATTTTTTTAAATTGATAAAAATACATTGTGGCTTCTTCCCCCAAAAAAGATCAAACAAAAAAACACTTACATTATTTCGTTAATGATGTGACACACACACTATATATATATATATATATATATATATATATATATATATATAAATAATTAGACGTATTTTTGGGACATGTCTTCGCCAAATTCCAGCATCTTAGCGAGAAAGAGAGAGAGTTACAAGGAAACTAAGTTTCTCAAAAGCAATGCTCCCTATACCGTGTAGTTGTTAGTTAGCAGGGGCGCCAAGGAAAAATTTCCTACACCTTCAAATAATATGCAAGAATCACTCTATCCTTTACTTGAACTGATCCACAGAGGAACTGTTCACATCTTCTGAAGGCTGTGTGCTCCGCGTGCCACAGGTCTTATAGGTAATGTAGGCCCTGAATATGAGCTTGAATAAATCTCAATGAAATTACGATGCAAAAGAGAGAACAATCATTCCCTGACGAGGTGCATTTCTGAATACACGAAAAACCTTGGAATATTTTTTTCTTTTTACTTGTAGGTTTAGTATCGTATACGGTTTAACACGTTGACTGCCATGTCAGTCATATATGGGTGACGTGGAAAAATTCGCATAGGCCACGTCAGTCACATTTGGGTGACAGGCTGTGAACATTTTTCGTACCTTGTCACCCAATTATGACTGCCATGTCAGTCATATATGGGTGACGTGGCAAAATTCGTATAGGTGACGTCAGTCATAATTGCGTGACAAGGCATATTATATCCAAATAGAATAAACAAAGCTTTCTTTCTGTGTGTGTGTGTGTGTGTGTGAATTTATTGCATATAATTCTCATATGTATATTTTTTTCCTTCTCTAAAAGGTCTTTTGAAAATCTGTGTATTAAATATATTCTCCACAAGAAATTATAAATATTTTTTTTTCTTTTCACTACTTTATTTATATTTTTAAAAAAGAATATTATATCCAAATAGAAAAAACAAAACTTTCTTTCTGTGTGTGTGTGTGTGTGTGTGTGTGTGTGTTTCTCTCTCTCTCTCTCTCTCTCTCTTGCCTTTAATAAATAATATAGTTTAAAATTAAGTTTTTAACTTCGGTAGTAATAATAATGACAAATATAATATTTGGAGTCAGTGGTGGAAAATCTGGAGAGAAAGGGATGCGGTTTGACCCACATTCCATTCTGGCCAGTTTGTGGTCAGCTTCTGCGCTCGAGGCAATTTGTACATTGTTTCTTCCAGAGATGAATTCAAAGAAAGAATGAAATGAAATGAAATGAGATGGAAATGAAATGAACTGAAAAGGTTTATTGGCAGACTATAGTCCATATGACAATAAAAATTTTAGGTGAAGTTAGTTAAAAATAATTAGCTCTTTCGCTGTTTATTGTTTTTCTTATATATATATATGCGTGTGTGTGTATTGTCATTTTTCTGAAAGTAAGTAGACAGAATTACGTTTAAATAATTATTTCTTTTTCTGTTTATTGTTTTTCATATATATATATATATATATGGTAAAGAGAAAGTCGTTCAAATACAATTGTGTGTGTGTGTGTGTGTGTGTGTGTGTGTGTGTGTTGTGTGTGTGTGTATTTCGCCTGAACTATTATTTTGACGATTATACTTTTCGTATTTCTTATATTGTTTTTTATTTTGTGCAGTAGAAGATAAAGTGTGTGTATTTATTTTCAATATACTTAATTATTTAATATAATTGTGTATATATATTACTCCTGTACTGCTATAGTGATGGTTATATTTTTTGATCATATATATTCCTCGTTCATATTTCTTATACTATTATTATTTTAATTTTATTTTTTGATCATTCATCGTATATTTATTTCCTATATGTTTCCAATATTTAATAAACAGAATGATGTAATGGTGTTTTATTTTTTTCAGTTTAAATGTATTTCTTTTATTATTAATATTGGGTTTCGTTTAAATAATTAATTCTCTTTCTGAATAACTTTAAGGAGAAAGTCTTTCTTGCTTTTAATAAATAAAAACATTATTTGGCAACTCGTGTGAATTAAAATAAATGGTAGTATCTAGCAACTTATTTCCTATATATTTCCAATATTTAATAAACAGAATGATGTAATGGTGTTTTATTTATTTCAGTTTAAATGTATTTCTTTTATTATTAATATTGGATTTCGTTTAAATAATTAATTCTCTTTCTGACTAACTTTAAGGAGAAAGTCTTTCTTGCTTTTAATAAATAAAAACATTATTTGGCAACTTGTGTGATTAAAATAAATGGTGGTATCTAGCAACTCACCCTAATAATGTATACCTGAACAACTAAAATCACTGCTATCTGATAACCCCCTCCATATATAAAAAGTGATATCTGGCAACTCACTATCCTTTATATAAGACCTGCTTGGCTTCGGGACGCTTATAATGATGCAGACTCTGGTGGAATAAAGAACTCTCTCCTTCCTTCTTAGGTTAAGACTAAGGTTAGGTTTCCCTTTGGGGGGTGAGGACATCCCAACTTCTCCCTCAAAGACCTCCTCCGTCTCTCCTTTCTCTTCCTCACTTAGGTTAAGGCTACCCCTTTGGGGGGAGGTCATCCTCCCTTCTCCCCTCTCCCTCCCCTCATTGCATACCCCCTTTCAATGCATACCCCCTCCCCCTTCATTGCATACCCCTCCCCCTTTGCAACATACCCCATCCCTATCTGCAACATACTCCCACCCCCTTTGCAACATTGACCAATATATCTGCAATATTGCAACGTTCCTGCACTCTCCCGTTTTGCGCCCATACTACTATAGGCCGTAATTGAAATGTCTAAGGAACTAAGTTTATCCTAGAGAGGACAAATAATTGCCTTTTCAAGAGAGGGAATGTCCCAATGCCAGATCTCGGCAAAAATTAACGGTTCAAAAGGGCCCGTCCAAAGAACTACAAGCAGATATAAAGAATCTGGATCGTGCTCTTCAAAGACAAGATCTGGCAGACCTAAAGTGACTACTGATTCTGAGGATCATTACATCAAGGTTACATCACTGCGTGACAGAAAAGCCACAGCTACCCAGATTCAGGCACAGTTGAATGAACAACGGGACTCTCCAATAAGTACAAGTACTATAAAAAGAAGATTCATAAAAGTTGGTCTCCATGGCAGAGTTGCTGTGTCCAAACCACCACTGAGGAAACAAAATATGGCTAAAAGATTGGAATGGGAAAGAGAATATCGAAATTTTACTGTAGACGACTGAAAAAAGTTCGTTTTACTGATGAATCAAAAGTAGAACTTTTTGGGTCTCTCAGATGAAGTTATGTTAGACGTAGGACCAACGAAAAACTGATAGATCCCTGCATAAAACATTCAGTAAAACATGGTGGAGGCAGCATTCAAGTTTGGGGTTGTTTCAGTTATTCTGGAGTTGGAGATCTTCACAGAATCAATTACACTCTCACAAAAGAGAAGTACCACTCCATACTAGTGAGACATGCAATATCATCAGGATTGTGGTCATCAGGATTGTGGTCAAGTCTTTATGGTCAAGGATTCATTTTCCAGCAGGATAACAACCGAAAGCACACTTCTAACCTTTGCATGAACTATCTCAACAAGAGAAAAGATGGTGTTATACAAACTATGAAGTTTCCTTCACAAAGTCTTGATCTCAATCCAATAGAGCACCTTTGGGACCATTTGAAGAGTCTGAAGGTAAAAAGAATACAACTCCTCTTGATTCTCTCTGGAAGAATATAGAAGAATGGTGGAACGGCATAGCACAAGATGTTATCCAGTGGAAGCTGCCATTAAAGCAAACGGGTCATATCGATTATTAATAAGATTATACCATTAAATTGTTAATTTCTTTACTAATTTATAATAATTACATTTAGAAGCAAACACTGTAACAATAAAAAATCAAATTATCATATATTATCATATATATTTGTACAATTTACAATAAATTGGATGATTATAAGGTGGACGCAGACTTTTGAACGCCACTATATATATATATATATATATATATATATATATATATATATATATATATATATATATATATACACACAGGGTGGTGCAAAAATCGTGCATCATAGGAATTTTCAGTGTTGATTATAATACTGTATATTAGGGTGTGTCAATTTTAGGGAGCAAAGTGAAATCTTTAGATTTTCAAGGACTACTAGTGACCAAATGATGCAGTTTTGTGCTAAATTGGAATATGGCTTTAAAATCCAGATTTGACCACTCCTAGCTACTTATATTTGAAGTTGAAGTTTACGAAAAATCAGCAATTTTTGCAAGTATTTTTTTTATTGTATATAACTACATTTTACATACATTACATACAATTAAAGACATTTTGATTGTATTTCAGTATTAAAACTTAGAAATATAGATAGGTTTCTTGAACTTTGCCAAGGATGCCATGTCTGCCTTGCTCTTGTTCCTGGACATGAGCTCCCTACTGGCCACATGGCCACTGATGTACGCCTCCCTCCTCTCTTGTGAGTAAACATGTTGTGCTGCTTCAGTTGTCATCCTTACACACCTCTCTATTGACTGTGTGTGTGTGTGTGTGTGTGTGTGTGTGTGTGTGTGTGAGGGCCATGCAGGAACTTCCATTGGTCTATCCAGAAACTCCTTGATTGCAGCAGTGGTGAGGAAGCAGGTCAGAGGAGGCTCAGTCACGCCAGAGTTCCAGTCAATAAGCTCCGAGAGTTTGGTGGCATCTGGGTTGATGTCAGGAGTCTTCCTGGGTCTGACACTGCAGTCTCCTACCTGTGTGTCCTCATCTTCTTCACCTCTGATTTCCAGTATCCTCTTCACTGCCTCCCTCCTCTCCTCCTCCACCTCACTGCACACTCTGTACAGTGTACCCATTAGGGATATTCATCACTTGCACGAGCGAATCACGGAAGCTATCGCATCCGTCACTCCTGATGCTCTTGGGCGTGTGTGGCTGGAATTGAATCACGCCTAGATGTCTGCAGGGCTACCAGAGGAGCCCATATCGAACTAC
The DNA here is from genome assembly GCA_023014485.1 of Bathynomus jamesi. Lineage (NCBI taxonomy): Eukaryota > Metazoa > Arthropoda > Malacostraca > Isopoda > Cirolanidae > Bathynomus > Bathynomus jamesi. Next base: position 152,283 of record JAJOZX010003581.1, on the reverse strand, counting down.
GTTAAATGAAGTTATTCTTTTAGAGTTGTTCTTCAATTTGCCTTTTTTTCATCTCATTATCATGTTTCGTTGCAATAATATAGCTATTTAAAATCCCACCATGACTTTACGGACACACTGTATTATATATATATGTGTAAAATGAACAATGCATAATCAGTATTCATTTTTACATAAGAACCAAAATAGCTTAACGCGAATTTGGATAAAAATTTTATTTGTTGCTTTCTATTTTTGTTTCAGTGTCACATCCATGTTCTTTCTTGACCGCTATCCTTTATTAATTTTATTACTTATTTATTCATCTACCTATTGTCTACTTATGCCCGATCAACCTATTCAGTCCATGTTTACGCGTGTCTATATTACGCACACAACCTATTGTGTTACGTACATGTAAATACGTCCACATATATTCTTTTTGCTTTTTTCTTTTAAGTGCGTTCACCTCTTGCAATGAACTCGAAAATGCTTATGCAAGTGTACGCAATTCGATGATCACAGCATAAACTGAACATCTGAAAACGTAAAACCTCCTCTCCCTCTGATCCAAATTTACAAAATAATTATCATGTGTGTCATGTTATATATAAATATATACCGTATGTGCCCATGTACTTTGTGTTGTACTAATAACCACATATAAATATAAAAACACTGTAAGAAGTATAAATGACTAATGTACTTAATAATGTAATTGATGTACCGTACTTTAATGAAACTGTAATTAATGATAATAGTTTATAATGTGATCAATGTACTTTAAGTAACGATAATAATTTAATATAAAGTAATTAATGTTTTTAATAACGATAATTAACGATAATAAACGAGTGTGGATTGGTTGGTAATTGTAATCATAATTGTAATAAACCAAAATTACAACGTACTCGGTGATGTACTTAGATTGTACTAAATGTCCGACACGACATTATGTCGCCATTTAGGAATGTACACTCGGCGATATTTTTATTGTTTTTCCGTTGGAATAAATTTTGATGTGCTTTCTACTTTGCCAAATAATTAATGACTTGCTCTTTTTTTTAAATTTCTTAATCAATTTTAGATTTAGCTAAATAATGAATTCTGAGAAACTTTTTGCAATGTTCATATTTTGTATATATTCTCTCTTTGTTATAAAAGATGAAGTCATGTCTTGCCTAAGCATTTAATTGTAAATCTTAAACCTTTAATTTTTACTCATATGCATATTTTAGTGGAAAGATGCATAGTTCAAATTCACTTTTTGTTAATTTGGCAGATCATGATAACATCAGATCTAAAAATACGCGGTTTAAGATAAAAATATGGCTTTCTCTTCTTATATTCTGTTCATCTGTTTAAACATTATCACAGCATTTCAACATTTAATAAAAATGATGTTAGCAGAAAATGGGTATATAAACCCACAAAATTTCTCCCATGTTCACTCTGAATTAGATTACGAGGCTATGCACTACTTGTACATTTTAGCAGTAAATTACAGTAAGAAACAGTCTTTATCTTCTCCGAGCCTTGCTCTCTTCCGAGAACTTAGTCATTAAAATCTCCCGATACGTTACAAGATGAATTGGGGAAACCTCAGAGAATTTAATAAGCCTCTCAGAATCCTCCGAGCCACTAAAGAAGAACTCGGAGAGTAGTATAGAAGAAACTACTGCAAGTAACAGATCCGTTGCTGCCTCCTAACCAGAACCCCCGTCGACTTCGAACCAACCCAGGGCCATGGACGGAGGGGCTAATATATATATATATATATATATATATATATTCTACCAACTTAAATAAAACACGACATAACACTTCTGGCAGAAATGGACGTTTCGACTGGTCTAAGGTTACTATGCAACAGAAAATAGAATATAAGGACAGTGTTGGGCGCATTGCTTTTTTTAAAGTAACGGCGTTACCATTACCGTTACTTACAATAGAAAGTAACGTCATTACCGCTACAGTTACTTCTATGGAAAAGTAATGCGTTACAGTTACCGTTACCGTTACTTTTATAATAAACTAGAAAATATAGTATTTCTCAGTATAAGAATATGGTATATCTACATCGCAATTATAAAAGAATTTCTGAATATTGAGCAAATATTTAATTAAGGTCAGATATATAATACAATAAAACAATACCTGATTTTAGACTTATACTTAAATAATAAACAATACAATTTAACAATTTTACCATTTGAAATAATATTAATAGTGATCAATAGATCTTAGGTAAAAAACTAAAAATGTAAAATAAAATTGCTCTTTGCACTTAGTATCACAAAAACGAAAATTTTTGAACAGAATACACTAAAATAAATCGTGAATAAAAAAATTACAAAATGCCTAAAGATTAATGGATTATTCATATAAGAAAAAAATTAGAAATCTTAAAAGAAAGTAATGAGTAACGGATAATGACTGAAAATTGAATGAAAAGTAACGGGGTTACCAATTTCGTTACAATATAAATAACTTATTTATTACACGTATTTGTAAATATATACACACCTTGAATATTTCGTTTATTAAATAAATCGTGTTTCAATTAGCGTTTCAATTTCTCCTTTGTGTGTGTGTGTGTGTGTGTGTGTGTGTGTGTGTGTGTGTGTGTGTGTACACAGGAGAAAGTTCTAAGCTCCGCTCGCTGTAAGACCTGCAACGTGAGTCGTTTTACTCCCTGGTCTTCCCTGCGCGCTCAGTTGATCGCAGTAAGCCCTGGACCTCAGACGTGTATTCTCCCGCGTAGACAGAAAATAGTAATGGCTACCTTTAATATTGCGTGTTCGACGTTTATGAAATGGTTTTCTACAAAGTGTCAAGATGTGGTGGATACTGAAAAACTCCCTATTCCACCCTCCTTTGACGCTTTTAAGGCTACATTGAATCGCGCGAAGGAGCAAGACGTACAAATACTCTATGGCTGTTCTGGTGAGAGCATTGTAGGATTTCGTGAGACAAGTGATGTCTTGAACTATGTTGTAGGACTACACTTTATAAAAGCTTACATATACCGTGAAGTAAAAGAAACAACACGTGCAGAAGAGAAGCAACGGATATGGATAGTGAGTCTTGTTGATGAGCAGTGTGACAAGCGATATTGTCATGTTGCATCATACCGGGTACTCGTGCCCTGCGTCTGAGAATGTAAATCTCGTCATCATGGAGAATCTTAAGTATTTTTATCACTATATTAATATATATCATGACGAAGTTTGTAGTGAGATTGTGGCTAATGCCCTGTGTGAGTTTTTAACAGACTTTAGAGACGAGTATCGCTTGCTAAACAAAAAGGAAAAATATAAGCATATGTTCCTCTCAAATAGTGCGCCGGATTGTGAAGATGTTTAGTTTGTGGAAATGAACGGGTGGTGAGTGTTAAAACATTAAAACCGTTATAAAATGTGTTTGGTTCGTGAAAATCACCCTGAAGGAAAATGTCTGGTTCGTATTCGGGGGAGTGGGAGTGATAAAACATTAAAACCGATATTACTTCATGTGTCGCAGATGGAAAATTTCTCAAAACAACTGCCCAATATAATGGGATACAGCGATTCATGTTGGAACAGCACCGTACACGTTTCATTAGATTATGGTGTGACTCACTCCTCCCGTCGAGCCGACGCTTTGCAAGTGGCTCATAGTTATCTCAGAGCTTGAACCGAGTGGACGTGCTCTCCTCGAATACGATGGAACTTCCTTTGGGCAGCTTTCTCAACGCCATGTACGATGTGTCCGTGACGAAGTCGTTGCAAGTGTTCAGGCGTAAATCCGGTACCGTTAATTATGTACTGGAAACGGCTTGTAAAAAAACAAACAAACGGAATGTTGTTTATTTAAGTGTCGAGGAGATGAATAGAATCTTCCTGATAGTTGAGAAGTGGAGTGAGGATCGTTATAAAATTCCTACAGGTGTAGGTACAAGAAGAGAGCAGATTAATGACAGCCCCTCATATGCCATTGTATGTACGTTGTGTATAAATAACGATCGGCCATGCATTGATATACGGCTGATGTGGAAGAATGCTTCTGATAATAACGCTCTTGTCCCTACGCGAAACCGTTTCATCCTCTTGAATACGCATACATCGCTCTGCTCGATGGGTTTACCGAGTGTATGACTGAACAAGGTAAGAACGGTCTAGAGCTGGAGGATTATTTAAAAAGTTTAGACTTTGAAATATCATGAACTTTGGTACAAAACACTTGATTGGTACATGGCTGATCTCACCTACACAGTTCACCCTGAAGAACTATTTCTTTATATAATGAGCAGCTGTCGTAACGACTTAGAAGATTATTTCAACTGTCGCTATGCAGTGTGAAGAAGAATTCACGATTGAAAAGCTCGGGTCGGTAGAAATAAACCCTCGATTGGAAAGGCGTGTTTATAAACTTGTATTTGACGTTGTGGCTAACGATGAACTCTTTGTGCGTGCTTTTGATTGTATTCTAGACGTATTTAAAAATAACATGCCAACCGGATGTAAAGTGGGCACAAAAATAGTACTGAACGATATGAAGGCCCTTCATATCGAGTACAGGTTTCCCTATACCTTAAGCGGTGAAATATTATTAAACCGCGTAAACTGCGTAATGCAGAGCAATAACGATGTAATTGTAGACTCGATTACATGTGAGTTTAGTATATTGCGCAGTAAAACAAAGTGAAATGTGTTTATTTTCAATATATTTAACATAATTGTGTATGTATATATTTCTCCTGTACTGTTATATTGATGGTTATACGTTTTGTATTTCATATTTTTTATTTTGTGCAGTAGAAGATAAAGTGTATGTATTTATTTATTTAACATAATTGGGTATATATATATATATATATATATATATATATATATATATATATATATACAGGTATATATATTTCTGCTATATTGATGGCTATACGTTTTGTATTTCTTATTTTTTATTTTGTGCGGTAGAAGATAAAGTGTATGTATTTATTTTCAATATATTTAACATAATTGTGTATATATATATATATATATATATATATCCTGAAATTCATATTTCTTATACTATTATTATTTTTTAATTATTTTGATCATTCCAATGTATATTTATTTTCGATATATTTAATTATTTAATATAATTTTGTGTATATATATATATTTCTCCTGTACTGTTATATTGATGGGTATATTTTTGATTATATACATATTCCTCGTTCATATTTCTTATACTATTATTATTTTTAATTTTTTTGATCATTCAAATGTATATTTATTTTCTAGATATTTACAATATTTAATAAACAGAATGATGTAATGTTGTTTTATTTAATTCTTTTGGTTGTAAACAATTATACCAAATGGCTGGTTACGCCTTCTAAACCTACTGACGGATTTCTAAGTCAACTGTTAAGAATTAATTAAATAAATGGCACAATCTGGCAACTCAACCTGAACAAGCCATTTACGCCTTCTAAGCCAACAGTCAATAATATATGCTTTAATTAAAAAAATAGCACAACTTGGCAACTCATCCTGTACAAGCCATTTACGCCTTCTAAGCCAACTGTTAAGAATATATGTTTTAATTAAATAAATAGCGCAATCTGGCAACTCAACCTGTACAAGCCATTTACGCCTTCTAAGCCAACTGGCGGATTAAGCCAACTGGCGGATTTACAACTAATAAAACAGCGGCGGGTCGGCTGAAGTGTTAATATGCACTTGGCTCCTGCCAGGTGAACACCTCTCTTCCTTTCTCTCCTTCTCCTGTCTTTCTCTTGGGGGATAACGCCTCCTCCAAGTTTCATGACCCCTTGTTGCACCTGCAACATTCCCCTCTCCCCCTTGGCAGCATTGAGTTGTTGCATAACCCCATCCCCCTCATTGCATACCCCTCACCCTTTGCAACATTGATCATTATCTCTGCAACATTCCTGCACTCTCCCATTTTGCGCCCATAGTACTGGCTGTAAAGAGAAAATAGAGAAAATAATTATTTTTTAATCAAATTGCTACACTGTCATTGACTAATTGGTTTTATTAGTTATAATAGACCAGTTGTTAAAATTACTGTATGAATACACTATTTTGAGGATTAATAACATTTGGCTATGGTCTGTCACCAATACCTCGGTTAAAATCGGTGTTATTATACTGCAAAGAAAAAAAATGTAACAGGACCAAAAATTACCATTTTCATTTATATGTCCTTTCTTATGAAATAAAAGCTACATTACTTACATATGTAGTCGAACATATGAAATACCATTTCTTGTAAAAGAAAATACCTTAATATAGCGGACATACTTTCTCAGAGTTGTATTATTTTTTAGAAATTGTCTAAAACTGAGGTGGACGCAGACTTTTGAACGCCATTGTGTGTATATATATATATATATATATATATATATATATATATATAATTATGCAGTAAGATACATAACCCAAGATTCTAGTCAAATCTATAATTTTTCTAATTTAGTGTGTTGTGTTCAAATCTGACCCAGCGGTAGATCCAGAGCACAATTTCGGCGGGGAGGGGGGACCTTCTAGAACCTGATATTATAATACATTGGCAGGTAACTGGTGTGACAGAATTGCCAACGATTATCACATATTCGTTCTGCCTATAAAGAATGCAGGAAGGTATCTGTTTTTGGTCAAAGAAGTAAATTCCTTCAGATGACAGTAAGCTCCAGTGAGACATAAAATTAACGCAACAACATTTACATTATTATTTTATTAAGCATCATCATTAGGGGCAATTAAAGAAAAATATATATTAAATGGCTCACTTTTGAACAACAATGTGCCCCAGGCCCCTATATGCATTCTTTTGCAACAGCGATTATGTTTATAGGATGCTTCCCTCTAATTTTGTTTGTCTGTTCTTTATGTTTCCGATCTCCTTCTTTCTTTCACTTTCTTTACCTTTCAGGTTTAGAGTTTCATGGTTTGGGGTGGGCGATCGACCCCACCCCCCCTAAATCCGCCCCTGATCTGACCTTCATTTCTTGTGCAAAATTGCCAAAACCTAACCTAAATTAAGTTTGCACAAGAAATATCACGACTTAACCTAACCAATCGTCAATGGCAGGCCCGTTTCCTCCAATAGGCGAAATAGGCGACTGCCTAGGGCACCGCGGCGGTTAGGGTGCCCCCTCAGCCTTTGCATTTTAGGTTTAAAGTTATTTATAATTTAATAATTTATTTATTATATTAATTTATAATTTAATTATATTTTTTATATTTAATGGTATTCGAAACTAAAAAATAAAATCCTTTATTTTCTTTTACAGAATTATTTCAATCTGGTAATTTCATCTGGTAATCTGGTTTATCATAGTTGACATTATGGTATCTAAAAGAATTTATCCTTCAGGCGCCGAAAAGTGTAGGAGGCAAAATTTCTGAAGGATACGATAGGGATTCAATTCGAAACAATCTTTGTACAGTATTTATTGAGTTTTTAAAAATGTAAAAATGTTTTTCTTCAAAGTGTGCAGTGTTAATTGAAAATTTTTATTTTGCCAATGCAAATTTGGTTTATTGTGTGCAATGCTTGTCATAGGGATATTCTTTAAAATAAATTTCAAAAGTTAGTAACCATTTCGCTTTCTGTCCTCTCTCTCTCTCTCACACACACACACACACACACACACACTCATATATATATATATATATATATATATATATATGCAAAAAAAAAACCAGCATGATCGCGCTGCCTCATGGATGGAAAAGTTAAAGACTTTGTGCATGGCACGTGGGGCTTTCCATATATATACAGGGCGTCCCAAAAAAATGTATACACACTTTAACAGCTGATAGCTCAATTGATGTTTCTTTCTTTCCAAGTTAAACCCATTAGAATTAATAATGGCAGTCAGACTAAGCTTTGAACAAAGGAAATTCATTCTAAAATGCTACTGGAAGTGTGAAAACGCAGTTGAAGTGCAAAGACAGTTTAGGAGGGAGTTTCAAACAGATCCACCAACGCGACTTACCATCACTCGAATTAGAGATAAGTTTGAAGCCGATGGAACTGTTCAGAATGTCCACAAGAAGCGTTCCGGAAGACCACGGACATCGACAAGCCCCACAAAGCAAGAAAGAGTACTGGAAACGTATCACCAAAGTCCAAGAAAATCTGTGCGGCAAGCGAGTCGTGAGGTAGGAATTTCAGAATCGTCTGTCCAACGCATTTTGAAGCGCTGTCAATGGAAAAGTTACATTCCAAGATTAGTCCATGCTATTAATGAAGATGATGATCCGGACCGAAGAGTGGAGTATTGCGAGTGGTACTTGGCACGATGTGGATGTGGATTGGACGAAGGGGTTTCGTAGAATACCCTCCGCGTTCACCAGACCTCACACCACTAGACTTTTTTTATGGGGATACTTAAAAGACAAAGTCTACGCTCTAAAACCTGCAAAGTTGCTGAATTGAGAGCAGCCATTGAACGAGAATGCACACAAATACCAAACGAAATGTTTCGTGATGTTTGCGATTCCATTGCTTCGCGTTATCAGCAGTGCCTGGACCAGAACGGACGTCAGTTTGAAAACAGGCGTTGACAAAACAATTAAATAATGTCTGTAGATTCTATTACATTTTGAAAATGAAATGTATTTTAATAAACACTGCCTTTATAATTATTTAAAGTGTGTATACATTTTTTTGGGACGCCCTGTATATATATATATATATACATATTATATATAGAAACGACGTAAGTATAGAGGAGTGTTCTGCACACGAGGAAGAGAAATAACGAACAAATGAAAAATGAGGTGACCGCCCGGGAATCGAACCCAGGATCTTCCGATTGCCGGTCAGATATGCTACCACTACACCACGGGCCTCGATCAGTCAGAAGTCGCAATTCTCCTACATAGGGCAGAAACCAATGCCTTGAGAGGGCACCCTCGCAAATCGTGAATATGTACATTTAACTGCAATGACCACGCAGTATATTAATGTATAGAAACGACGTAAGTATAGAGGAGTGTTCTGCACACGAGGAAGAGAAATAACGAAAAAATGAAAAATGAGGTGACTACTGCGTGGTCATTGCAGTTAAATGTACATATTCACGATTTGCGAGGGTGCCCTCTCAAGGCATTGGTTTCTGCCCTATGTAGGAGAATTGCGACTTCTGACTGATCGAGGCCCGTGGTGTAGTGGTAGCATATCTAACCGGCAATCGGAAGATCCTGGGTTCGATTCCCGGGCGGTCACCTCATTTTTCATTTGTTCGTTATTTCTCTTCCTCGTGTGCAGAACACTCCTCTATACTTACGTCGTTTCTATACATTAATATACTGCGTGGTCATTGCAGTTATATATATATATATATATATATATATATATATATATATCACATTATACGTATATAAGGCAGATGTTTTGATGCATATCTGGCAAATGATCAGCTAATGTGGTTGGGGGTGCCCCCTAAATCTTGTCTAAGGCCCCAAAAATGTTAGAAACGGCCCTGGTCAAGGGCGTACAGTTAACCTAACCAATCGTCAAGGATGTACAATTGACCTAACCGGGCATTCAGTTAACCTTACAGGGCATTCAATTATCTGAATTATTAACCGGGCATTCAATTCAATTATCTGTGACATTCTAACTTGGTGTTTTTTCTTAAATTCCCGGGAAATACGGGGTCCCCCATCTAGTGTACTAAACTGTACATAAAACATAATTCAGTAATCATGCAGTTTACGGTCGGATTCAGTTTAGGTTATGTTAGGTTCGTTATTTTTAATTTAGATTTTAAATTGAGATGCTGTGTCTACGAGGATTAGAACGATTAGTCAACGAAGAAGTGATATTAAATCAAGCAGCCATATATACAGTACATGTACTTTAGGGTTATGACATTTTTATAACCTCATGTTCCTGTATCATAAATCGATGAACGTTTGCCCCCTGACAATGAAAATAACAGTGTTTTCGATATATTTTGAAAAAACTTCACCCCAAAATAAAAAAGAAAAAATTAATAAAATAATAAATATTTGTTGCTCCTTGGTATAGCTATTGCAGATGGGTCTCTGTTCCAGTGATTTTCCAGAGTATTTAGTGCTTTTCGGTATTGTTGCAAGATATTGGACAATTTATGATAATCATCAGGTAACCAATCTAGAATGGTGCAATGCAGCTGTCTCGAATATACTAATATACTATATTTGCTTTCGGTGTGACATTGTTTTTTAATTCTGAAGAATTAGGCCCTTTTTATTGTTTTCAAGCAAAAGTTCATCGATTGATGATACAGGAAACAATATTTATGACAAAAAATTAAAAAGTCATAACCCTAAATTGTACATATTTGCATGCATTATTAAAAACATTTCAGACTTGTATACTCTAAATTAATAAAATATAGTGTTTTATTGTTGAAAAATTTTATTGGCATTGAATCCGACCATAAATGGCATGTTTACCCATAAATTCATGTTAAAATGAATGATCGATTGCAGTATTAGTGGCGTGGACTATGTAAAGAAGTTACTCTTTCACCTTAACCTTTTTTCCCTTAGGTATAACTAAGTGGCAGCAGTGTTGCCAAACCCGCGGTTTACCCGCCCAATCGGGCTATTTCGAACTGTGTGATGTGATGAAATGTCGGAGGTCTAGCCTTTTCAACGGCACCTCCTGATGTCTTCACCCTCTGTGGTGTACTTTAACCGTTTGATATCGTATTTTCCAGAATTTATATGTTGTCTGTTTTGTGTGTGAAATGAAACGCTCTCCTTTTCTTAGGCTTTAATGAACTTAATTGAACAACATTTCTGTTAATATAAATAACAATAATATAGTTATGGTACACAAAATATATATATAACACAGCTGAACAAAAAAAATTTTTTGTTTCGTTGCCAAGGAAATTCGTACGAATTTAGGGTATTTTGGGGTTGCTGAATTCCAAAATGAAAGTATTTTTACCGATTTGGCTCTAGTTCTTGAGATAATGAATACCCTCAATTAATAGGAAACGTAACCATAACGCGTGCATATGGGAAACTACCGGAACATTCTAGATGGTGAGACACGCGAATATTCTTAGTGTTTACTCCGCGATCATTCTAGAATATTCCCCCTCCGTATATAAGTCATCGGCCACCCAACCAGTAGTCAGTTGACAGTTGGCAGTGGAGCGGTACGTGTAAAGATGGTAAACTTCTTGCTTGGGCAGCAAAGTGGATATACGAAGTACCCTTGTTTCATATGTTTATGGGATAGTAAGGCAAGGCAAGATCATTGGAAAAAAGTGACATGGCCTTCAAGAGAAAACATGACTGTAGGTGCAGCGAACATCATTAACGAGCCTTTGGTTGACAGGGAAAAAATCATCCTCCCACCACTTCATATCAAGCTGGGACTAATGAAACAATTTGTTAAGGCCTTGGACAAAGATGGCGATTGCTTCAAATACATTTGTAGATCGTTCCCTGGACTAAGTATGGAAAAACTAAAAGCTGGAATCTTTGATGGCCCTCAAATCCGTACACTTATCAAGGATTCTAATTTCACAAAATTTGTGAATGGTGTTGAAGCTTCTGCCTGGTGCAGTTATGTCTCAGTTGTCAAGAACTTCTTGGGTAACCACAAAGCAGACAATTATGAAGAACTGGTGCAAAACATGCTCACAAACTTTGAAAAGTTGGGTACTAATATGAGCATAAAGGTACACTTTCTCCATAGCCACTTACACAGATTTCCGGATAATCTTGTTGATTTTAGCGAGGAACAAGGGGAGAGGTTTCATCAAGATATCAAGGTGATGGAGGAAAGGTATCAAGGTAGATGGGACAGACACATGATGGCAGACTATTGCTGGAACCTCCAACGTGATTGTCCTCATAACCCACATAAAAGAGAATCGTACAAACAGAGATTTACTATACATTAATTGTAATTATGCGAATCAGCTTACTGTGTTTATCTGTTATTATACAGAATAAAATGCCATTATGTATTTCATGTGTTTACCTTTGTATGATTTGAGACAATTTCAATGCGATTTGTAAGTAGGCTCCGCCTGAACATTAAATTTTTTGCATTTTTACGTGTTTCAATGGGGTACCAATTATCTCATAAATTAGACCAATCTAGCAAAACCGATGTCATATTCGGAATCAGCACCACAAAGTTACCCCAAAATCACTCTAATATGATTGGCAATAAAATGCGTGTTGACCAGTGTAATCAATGACACAAGTTATAATAATAATAATATAGATATAGTAAACATAGGACATTTATATGAATTGTTTATACTACAGATTAGGATTAATTACATCAAAGAAAATATCATTACCTTCATATAATAAAGTATATCACATCTCATCAGTTTAGTTTAGACATCATCAGTTTAATTGAATTGAATATAAACACAAATGATTTTACTTGCTAAGAAAAAAGGATGGGGCAAAATATCTTGAGTGCCCCTAGTACCTACAGAGTCAATATAAAAATTAATTTTTAGTACTAATTCATATATTATTAAATGGACTGCCTTGGATAAGTAAATATATGATATATATATATATATATATATATATATATATATATATACACAGGGCTATTGAAATTGATTCACCTGATTTCAAATGAGAATATTTTTTAATGTTACAAATACAGAGTGATTTGTGATACATCAACCAAAAGAAAAACTGTCCAAATTTTGTCTCTCACCTCATAAATGCTCTATGTGACTTCCCCTAGTGACACGAGCAACGTCGACACGATAGTCGAATTCCTCCCATATTCGCTCCAGCATGTCCGTTGTCACTGACTCTACGGCAGTAACAATGCGAGTTCGGAGTTCATCCAAAGATTTGGGCAACTGTGGCACGTACACAGTATCCTTAACGTACCCCAAAGGAAGAAGTCGCACGGTGTAAGATCCGGCGACCGATTTACAGCTCGAAAACTGCAACACACAAAACGCCTTCTGCTGTGCGGACGCCATTTTCACACTGACTGTTTGTTGCTAGGCTAGGCCACGGCGTGACTTTGGAGCCCTCTCGCGGTGATCTAGTGAAACTCGGAGATTTCCTCTTTCATGTGGTGTATGCCCAGTTGATGCACGGTGATAGGTACGGAAGTATTCTCAGTTGAAATCGGATGAATTATTTTAAATAGCCCTGTGTGTGTATATATATATATATATATATATATATGTGTGTGTGTGTGTGTGTGTGTATACACTATGCCAAATGGTTTCTATGCCTGCTGACTGATATGCCAGACGGCACTGCCTTCCATGCCAACAGGCTTATTAAGAGCTTCTAAGCCAATTGCAGAGGTCAATCTCTCTCTCTCTCTCTCTCTCCCCGAGACTGATATGCCAGACGGCACTGCCTTCCATGCCAACAGGCTTATTAAGAGCTTCTAAGCCAATTGCAGAGGTCAATCTCTCTCTCTCTCTCTCTCTCTCCCCGAGTCCTGGATTCATACTGATCGTAGGGACTACGTTGGGGAGTTCGAGATTCCCCGGTATTGAATGTTTCACAAAGACAGCACCCGTGGATTGGGGGGAGGGGTACTAATATACATCAGGGACACGTTGAGTCCGGTTGACTGCCAATTCCGATCGGAACGGGAGCTGCTTGGCGTCGATCTGAACGTGGAAGGGACGAACTATAAGGTAATCTTGGTGTACAGACCTCCGCATCTCTTCTTCGAGGAGGATACAGCCCTGTACACCGAACTCCGTAGCCTGCTAGGGAACAGGGTGTGTGTAGTTTAGGAGATTTCAACTGTTGCGGCATAGTGGGAAGACAGGACTGCTGATGCTGAAGGGAGAAGGCGAGTTGACTTTGCTGATGAGAACTTCCTGACTCGGTGGGTCAGTGGGCCTACACGAGGCAAAAGCGTTCTAGACTTAGTATTCACGACCGAAGACAACCTCGTCACTGGCCTCACCGTTGACGAATCGTTGGGCGGGAGTGTTCACGGTCTGATTAGGTTCTGTGTTTGCGTCCCTCGGGTGAAGCGTAGTAACTCGAGAGGCAGCAAGCTCGATTTGCAGCGGGCAGACTTTGTTAGCCTCCGGGATAGCGTAGGTGAGATGGGGTTAGAGGTCGGCGGCGATGTTGAGGGAGTGTAGAGTGCATTCCGGGACGAGTTTATGGTGCTGCAGTCTGCTGCCATACCCTCAAAACTGGTCACCCCTGCTTCAACGCAGCCTAAGTGGTTCAGTTGTGACATCGTTTCGGCTATCCGAAACAGGAAAGCCGCGTATAGGAGGGCGAAGGCCAATCGTTCCCATGAGAACACTGAGGCGTATGTCCGCCTGTGTAGGGAAGTGAAGGAAAGGTTAGACTAGCGAAACGTAACGAAGAACTCCGGGTGGCAAGCCTCTGCAAGAGGAACCAGAAGGAGTTCTTCAGTTATGTTCTGCGGACCTCCGACGCGGACATCGCTAATGTGCTTAATGAGTACTTTGCGGGAGTGTTCACCAGGGAGGACACCCGCGTCATCCTCGAGCCAGGCGTGAGGCACGAAGGTGCTGGCCTGGATAGTGTTCGGTGTACCGCGACAGTCGTTGCCGATAAAATAAACAAATTGAGGACGTTTAAGGCTCCTGGGCCTGAACAGTTCCTCCCCAGAGTGTTGAGGGAGGTGCGCGACCAGGTGGCTCCCCCACCTGGCTACAGTCTTCAACAAATCGTTGGAGACGGGCCAGGTGCCTGGTGACTGGAGGGAAGATAACGTGATCCCTATCTTTAAGAAAGGGGATTACGAAAGTCCAGGGAACTATCGGCTCATTAGTCTAAATTCGGTTGTAGGTAAATTATTAGAGGGGATAATAGCGAATAAGATCGTTGACCATTTGGATTCCTACAAGCTGCTTGGGAACTCCCAACATGAGTTGGCATAGGCCAAAGTGTGCGCGCGCTGGGTATCGGTGGGGAAGTAGGTAGGTGGATTGAAAACTGGCTGAAGAATAGGCGCCAGAGGGTTATAATTAAAGGGGTTAGTTCGGGTTGGGCCTCGGTTACGAGTGGGGTTCCTCAAGGTTCGATTTTGGGGCCACTGTTTTTTATCATTTACATTAATGATATCGACACTGGCATCGTCAGTCGGATCGCCAAATTCGCTGATGACACGAAGCTTGGGGCCAATGTTGGGACGCCCGAAGCGATCGAGCAACTGCGTGCGGACCTAGGTAGGATAAGAAAGTGGTCCGAAAAATGGCAAATGCCGTTTAACTTGGGTAAATGCGAAGTGATGCACATTCGCTACGCCAATCCCAAGTCGGACTACTGAATGTTGGGGAGTAATATCGAGGCGACTGATTTGGAAAAGGACTTGGGTGTGCTAATTAGCAGCGACCTTAAGTTTACCAAACACTGCGTAGAGGTGGAAAAGAAAGCCCAGAAGCTGTTGGGCTATATCAGGAGGCAATTTAAGTTTCGGAACAAGGAGATTGTGCTCTCGCTGTACAATTCCCTGGTTTGGCTGCACTTGGAGTATGCCGTGCAGTTCTGGTCGCCCACCCTCAGGAAAGATATTGAGAGGCTGGAGCGAGTGCAGGCGAGGGCCACAAATTCAATCCCTTCCATTAGGCATATGGGCTACCATCGACGCTTACGCGCCCTGAACTTGTTTTCGCTGGAAACTCGGATGCTGTGCGGTCAACTCATCGAGGTTTTCAAGCTCTTATGCTGGTTCAACGATGTCGATTTTAGAAGCGTGTTTACTTTAAATGATATCCCACCTCGCAACAATAGTTGGAAGTTTGATTTGAAACGGTTTAGGACTAGTGTGTGTGTGACACGTGGAACGGGTTACCTTCAGAAGTTGTGAACAGTTCCTCTGTGGATCATTTCAAGAAAAGGTTAGACCAAACCTTGCACACTAGTTGAGGGTGTAGAAAATTTTTCCTGGCACCCTTTGCCATTGGTAGCACCTCGGTATGGGCCGCAAGGCCTTTTGAGGTGCTTCTTTTCCTTGTAACTCCTTGTAACACTCTTTCTCTCTCTCTCTCTCTTTCATTTGACTTCATCGGAGGCGGACGTGCTGTGTGGTCTCTCCAGTATTTTTTTTCGATAGTGACTAAGTGACAAAGTTTGATTAATTTATTCCTTTTCCAGTTTTAACGAACATAATTCCATATTGTTTAAATTCTATTTTTTCGGCTGAGTTTCTCTGGTAAAGTTAACGTGAAATAATTTTGCATTGTTTTAGACGGTCGTTACAGATTGCATTTTTAGACGAGTTACATAGTAAGATTTGTATATTCGAGTCTATTTCCGTTTCCGGTCTGTAACACGTGCTCTCGCTGTTCATTTCCCGCATTCACTACTTCTCCCCCACGATCCGTTGTATTAATTAAAATAACATTATATTATTTAAAGTAACATCATTCTGCATTGTTATAAACGGCTCCCTACAGATCCCATTCAGTTCCGTATTCAATTCCATTTCCTGTCTGTAACACGTGCCAATCGTTTGCGCGTATTTATTTATTTCTGTATTTCTGCATTCACCATTCCTCCCCAGGCCCGGATTAAGGGCATGGAGGGCCTAAGGCTAATGGGAAGGAAGGGCCTAAATATATGCAACATAAATTCATAATCCGTAATAGCACATACATTAATGATTAATCACACAAACTATGACAATTTTGTTCGTTTTCCATTCATTTTTATGTTTTCTATGAATGATTCATAGAAAACGTAAAAATGGCTGCTAGAGTGCCCATGGTACTCAATTGTGGACCAGGATTCTAATGTCTCTAACTCTTTCATAATTGTCAACATCACTTTTATAATCTTTTATCTCAAAAATATGCACACAAAGGAACGTGAAATGTATGTATCAAGTTGCTATGCAATGTTCTTCCTATGAAATAACCAATGCAAACATGAGCCAAACCAAAAATCAACTTACCTCTGAGATTTCATCTTTTGTTTATACATTCCTGGCTTCAGGGCTACCAACCGAAAAGAGTATGTGTTACAACTTGCAACACATACTCTTTCCGGTTGGTATCCCTGAACAAAATTGAAGGGCCTAAAAAAATTGAGGGCCTAAGGCTATAGCCTTATTAGCCTATGGGTTAATCCGGCCCTGTTCCTCCCTCACTAACCAATATATTAATTAAAATAGCATTGTATCATATTATTTAAATTAATATCAGCTGCAATGTTACTAACGGCAGCCCGCAGGTTCAATTCAATTCTGTATTCAACTCAGTTTCCAGTCTGTAACACGTGTTTATTTTTGCACTCACCATTCCCCCCTCACCATCCGTTATATTAATTAAATTAACATATTGTATTATTTAAAGTAACGTATCGTAAAAAAAAGCGAAAATATGACAGGGCTAGCTAAATTGAAAGCGGAATGCTTTAAATGTAAAGTTAATCATTGGTGCGTCGACTTCCCCGAAGGTAATATCAGCGACATCACATCCCTGAGTATATGTTTGTTTTGTAAACTTAGAGAAACCACGAAAAGGGAGTTAAAGAGCTTAAAAAATTAGTAAAAAAGCTTGAAGCTCGGGTCGTAGCACTGGAAATCCAACCCAGAAGATAAGATCAGACTGAAAACACATCAGCAGATATAAACTGTAAGGTTAAGCATCTAGAACAAAGAGTGGCTCGCTTGGAAAATACGATGAATATTCCAAACCAAAACCAAAACATAAGGATTCGGAACCCATTACCGTAAAAAATAAGTTTCCCTTACTTACCGACGAAGAGGAGAAATCCTTTTTAATTGGGGATTCTCTGGTAAGGATCCAAGGGGACTTTTTCGGAGCAAGACGCGTAACCAAGAGAAAACTCCGATGTTTTCCAGGTGCCACGATTCAGATAATTAATAGGGAATTAGTCAAAATTAATATCAAGAATAAGAGTTGTCCCATCATTTTCTGGGAGGGACAGGAGGGCACACAGAGTCCATTGTAAAAGAATTCAAGATCCTAACCGACAAGGTTAGGGATAAGACAGATATGGGTATGGTTGTAGGGATTCTCCCTCGAATGCGTGCTAGTGACTATACTTTAAGTAAAGCCATCAGCATAAATAAAAGAGTTAAACGCATATGTGATGAAAAAGGCCTAAAGTTTGTTGATTTTTGGCCTACATTCTACGGAAATGGGGAATACTTTGGTTCGGACGGGATATATTTTAATCAGAAGGGGAAAAAGAAGTCTGGTGATTTACTGAACATTAATTTGTATAATCTTTTTAAACTAGGACCCCCCCCCCAAACCAGCAATTGATCCTGCTCCCTCAACTGTTAAACCTACTCCTCCAGCAGTCGGTCCTCCTCCCCCAGCAGTTAGTCCTCCTTCCCCAGCAGTTAGTCCTCCTCCCCCAGCAGTTAGTCCTCCTCCCCAGCAGTTAGTCCCCCTCCAACAGCAGTTAGTCCCCCTCCAACAGCAGTTAGTCCCCCTCCAACAGCAGCTAGTCCCTCTCCAACAGCAGTTAGTCCCCCTCCAACGGCAGTTCATCCCACTCTCCCAGTAGTTGGTTCAACTGCTTCGGGAAACGACTCAGGCCAGTTAGGAGAAATCACAACTTAAAATCTCTCAAAACTGTGCTCTTCAATGCTAGGTCAATTAGAAACAAACTAATGGAATTTATAGCGCTAGTCAAAACTGAGAACTTTGATATCATCGGAATAACGGAATCCTGGATTCATTCTGAATCAAGGGATTTTGTAGGAGAATTTGAAATGGTAGGTTACAAAATGTTTCACAAAGACAGGAACGGAAGGGAAGGCGGCGGTGTGCTTTTGTATGCTCGTGACTTCCTGCCCCCGGTAAACAGTAATATCGTATCTACTCATGGAATGTTGGGAATTGATCTAAACCTAAATAATAAAGTAGTGCATCTACTTCTAGTATATAGGCCACCTCACTACCCCGTTGATAAGGATATAAACTTGCATAAGCAATTAAGCAGAATAGTGAATAATAAGAGCAGTGATTTTTGGTGATTTTAATTGTGGTAATATAAATTGGGAAAACAAAACAGCTGATGCTGAGGGCTCAAGACTGTTGGAATTTGCCGATGATAACTTATTAAGTCAATGGGTTGACGGTCCTACAAGGGGTAATAATAAACTAGACCTCATATTCACGAACGAAGATGACCTAATCTCGAACCTGACTATTGGTGAAAATTTGAGTAACAGCGCTCATAATTTGATTAGGTTTGACCTCAGGGTTCCAGTTAATACACGCGAAAAGACTCGTGAAAGACTGGATTTCTCGAGAGCAAATTTTTAAAACTTCCGAAGTAGTTTAGACACACTTGAAGTTCTAATAAGAGAATGTCAATGTCACCTGGAGCTCATATAGGGATCAATTTAGAATATTACAGAACACTTTTTTACCCACTAAAATAGTTTCCTTGTCAACAAAGTCGCCGAAATGGTTTAACAACGAAATTAGCAGTGCTAGTACGGGAAGAAATAGAGCCTACAAACTACTTAAGTCACATTTCAACCAGACTAATTCAGAAAACTAAATAAACCGACTTAGGGGGGTTAAGTCCTTAATTAGATCAGCCAAACGTGATGAAGAAGCTAGAGTTGCCTCACTCTGTAAAGTTAACCCTAAAGAATTTTTGGCCCATGTTAATAGCAGAAAGCCAATTAAAAATTCTGTAGGCCCCCTAAAAGATAGAAATGGCGTACTAAAATTCGGTGATAAAGATATGGCTAATACGTTAAACGAGTTCTTCGTTACAGTCTTCACGGAGGAAGACACAATTGAAGTGCCAAGTCTTCGGATTACATATGACGGTGACCATCCCGTAGAGACCATAAGTTTTACGAGAAATGAGGTACAGCAATTAATTGATAAGATGAACAAATACAAATCACCTGGTCCCGACTTATTTCTTCCAAGGGTATTAAAAGAGGTTAGCCACAATGTTGTTGACAACTTAGTAACCATATTCAAACAATCAATCGAGTTAGGGAAAGTTCCAACCGACTGGAAGTTAGGAAATGTAACACCAATCTTTAAAAAGGGTGATAGGGAAAATCCTTGTAATTACCGCCCGATCAGTTTAACATCATTTGTCGGCAAACTGTTGGAATCCATCATTACAAAACGTATTGTATATCACCTTGAATCTAACAATCTAATTTTTTATTCTCAACATGGATTTAGGCGACATAGATCCTGTCTGACAAACCTGTTAGAGTTTTTCCATAATATGCATACACTATACGATGCAAATAGGCAAGAGCGTAACTAGCTTTCAAAAGTTTGGGGGGGGGGGCAACTATAATGATGAAAAATCCTGCGATGAATTTCTGTGCTGCTATCCTGTAGGTAATGTATTAAATTTGGTCTTCCAATTGCATATTTTTTCGGTAGAATATAACAATGATATTTAAATACCAGTCCTTTCGAGTCCGTTCGAGTAAGGAAAATCAAAGAAGCATTTTCACAACTACCTTATGTTTGTCAAGTATATATTTAACATTAAAGGAAAACAATATATGCAATAATTAAAGTAAAAAATAACTAGATGTCTCATTAAAGTATCTATCACTGCAGTATTAGTACTGAATCAGTAATACTTTCCAGCATACTAATAGGACTAATATAATTAAAAATTTACTCATCATAGATTATTTCAAGAACTAAATATTTTCCTTCACGTAAGCTAACTTAGATCAAAAGTTTGGGGGAACAAAACCTATATTATCCCCCTCAGTTCAAAAGTTAGGGGAGACATGTCCCTCGTCCTCCCCGTTAGTTACGCCCCTGCAAGTAGGGCAATAGATATAGTTTATCTCGACTTTCAAAAAGCCTTTGACAAAGTCCCTCACGCGAGATTGATGGCTAAATTCAAAGGACTAGGAATCACCGGGCTCGTTTCCAAGTGGATTGAGGATTGGTTAAAAGATAGAAAGCAGAGAGTGGTAATAAATGGAGTGGCTTCGGAGTGGGCGCCCGTCACCAGTGGTGTCGCACAGGGTTCCATTCTGGGTCCTTTACTTTTTATCATCTTTATTAACGATATAGACGTCGGGCTTCTTAGTACAATCTCCAAATTTGCAGACGATACGAAATTAGGAAGTAGTGTAGGTACTGAGGAGGGCGTAAGAACGCTTCAGAATGATCTTGACGGGTTGGGCGAATGGTCTGCTACTTGGCAGATGCCATTCAACTTGGACAAATGTAAGGTAATGCACATAGGTTATAAAAACCCGAAGACCGATTACTCTCTCTTGAGAAGGAACTTGACTGAGACCGATTTAGAGAAAGACTCAGGAGTCTATATCAGCAATGATCTGAAACCGTCGAAGTACTGTGCAGAAGTCGAAGAGGGCCTTAAAAATATTACGTATATTAAAAGACAGTTCCAGTTTCGGAACAAGGAGACTGTAATGTCTCTTTATAATTCATTAGTCAGACCTCAAATGGAATACTGTGCGCAGTTTTGGTCTCCATCCCTCAGGAAAGACATAGAAAGGTTAGAAAGAGTACAAGCGAGGGCTACAAAATTGATCCCTTCGATGAGAATGCAAAGCTACCAGCGGAGATTGGAGCGCCTAAATCTGTTTACCTTAGAGACAAGGAGGTTGCGTGGTCAGCTTATTCAAGTCTTTAAGATGCTGAGTGGAATAGACAGGGTAGATTACAGAAATTTATTCTCATTTAATGCCAATCCGACAAGAAATAATGGGTTTAAACTGGAACTAAAGACATTTAGGACCTCTGTCTGCGGCAATTTCTTTTCCTATAAAATAGTTAATATCTGGAACCAACTTCCCTCAGAGGTTGTTTCCAGCCAAAGTATAAATGTGTTTAAAAATAGGCTAGACAAAGTACTGAATACTCTCATAGTTTAAGACTAAAACAAAACGTAACTCTGCAGGAGTTATAGAGCTTTTTGTATATTCTCCACTTTCCTGTAAAATTTCCTTGGCTACATTTCCAGGGTCAGGGTTTTTTCTTCAACCTTTTTCCGTACCTTCCTCTGGCAGGGAGGAGCGGAGGGTGAGGAGAGAGCCTTATACTTTTTTATCCAGTTTTCTACTACTACTGGGATAGTTGAAAGAAAAATAAACTTGTTTAATAACAGGAACCTCCCAGAGTGAACCGGAAGGTCTTTGAGGCTTCCTCTTGTCCTTGTAACTCCTTGTCTCTCTCTCTCTCTCTTTGACTTTGCTGATGAGAACTTCCTCACTCAGTGTGTCAATGGGCCTACACGAGGCGAAAGTGTTCTAGACTTAGTATTCACGACCGAAGACAACCTCGTCACTGGCCTCACCGTTGACGAATCGTTGGGCGGGAGTGATCACGGTCTGATTAGGTTCTGTGTGTGTGCCCTCCGGTAAAGCGTAGTAACTGGAGAGGCGGTAAGCTCGATTTACGGCGAGCGGGCTTTGTTGACCTCCGGAATAGCGTAGGTGAGAAGGGGTTAGAGGTAGGCGGCGATGTTGAGGGAGTGTGGAGTGCTTTCCGGGACTAGTTTATGGTGCTGCAGTCTGCTGCCATACCCTCAAAACCGGTCATCCCTGCTTCAACGCAGCCTAAGTGGTTCAGTCGTGACATCGCTTCGGCTATCCGAAATAGGAAAGCTGCGTATAGGAGGGCGAAGGCCAAATTTCCCATGAGAACACTAAGGCGTATGTCCGCCTGTGCAGGGAAGTGAAGGCGAAGATTAGGCTAACAAAACATAACGAAGAACTCCGGGTGGGAAGCCTCTGCAAGGGAAAGTCTAAGGAGTTCTTCAGTTATGTTAATAGTAGAAAGCCCATTAGAAGCGGACATCGCTAATTTGCTGAATGAATACTTTGCGGGAGTGTTCACCAGGGAGGACACCCGCGTCATCTTCGAGCCAGGCATCAGGCACGAAGGTGCTGGCCTGGATCGTGTTCGGTGTACCGCGACAGTCGTTGCCGATAGAATAGACAAACTGAGCGCGTTTAAGGCTCCTGGGCCAGATCAGTTCCTCCCCAGAGTGTTGCGGGAGGTGCGCGACCAGGTGGCTCCCCACCTGGCTACAGTCTTCAACAAATCGTTGGAGACGGGCCAGGTGTCTGGTGACTGGAGGGAAGCCAACGTGACCCTATCTTTAAGAAAGGGGATCACGAAAGTCCTGCGAACTATCGTCCCATTAGTCTAACTTCGGTTGCAGGTAAATTACACCAGTACACATTTGAAAACTTGTCGATCGATTTTTACAAACTAGTTGGTGATTCTATATAATTTGAATGCGCTGATCTCAAAAATATAATTAGTTTTTCCCTATCACGTATGGTTTTCTTACTACAGGGTGTGTCATAAATCCCCCATTTATCCCCAAATGTGAACCATCTTATCGAGACCAACATTGGATTGCACATGCTAAACCATAAATTTTGTTGTTATAGACTACAGTAACGCTTACATAATAATGTAGGGTAAATATATATAACAACCAGTCCCGTTCCCAGCAAAATACTCTCTCCCCTCCCATCAATGGGTGGTTAACATTTGGGGACAGATGAGGTATTACAACACCCCTTGTAGCACGAAATCTTTAGGTGATAGAGTAAAACCTAATTAAAGCAGAATTAAATAGCTCCTAGCTCTTGGACAAGCATATTGCTTGTTTATGAAAGAATAAAAAAATAACTGAAAGAAACAAAATATATTTACCTTCTTTACTTGCAAACATTTCAGGACTTATTCCAAAGACTTAAGACTACGAAGGTAGATCTGACTAATGACGACTAAACCGGTGCTTCTTTGATGTTCTCTTATGCTGTGCGTTAGGCTGATCTCGTTGCAGACACCAGCAGTAATCCGCCATCATATTTGTATGCCATCTTCCTTGATATCTTCTTTCCATGGTTTTGATGTCCTGGTGAAATCGTTCCCCTTGCTCCTCACTGACATCTCCGAGATTTTCGGGAAAACGGTCAAGATGCGAAAATAAGAAGTGAACTTTCAGGCTCATGTTGCAGCCTAAGGAGCAAAACTTTTTAAGCATATTTTCCACCAGTCTTTCATAATTTTGGCTTTTGTAGTTTCCCAAGAAGTTTTCAACAACATCTTTGAAACCAAGCCATGCTTCTTCTTCTTTATTGGTCATTGTGTTCAGGAAATGATCGTCTGTCAATAACTTTCTAATCTGAGGACCTTTATTTTCTCGCAGCTAATCTTTGGATATTTTGAACAAATGTACTTGAAACACTCACCTTCTCTATTCAATGCTTTGACATACTGCTTCATCAAGCCTAACTTAATGTGCAAGGGTGGTAGGAGGATTTTATTTGGTTCAACTAGATGTTCATGTAAAATGTTCTTTGATCCTGGGGTAAGATTCTATCTAGGAGGCCAAGTTTTCCTCTTCCAGTGCTGGTCACGTGCTCGACTATCCCATTCGCGGATGAAACATGGCATCTTAGTGTATCCTGATTGCTGCCCAAATAACATGCAAAGGACTTTGAGATCCCAACACAATATCCATCTGTGATTTTGATACTGAATTTTTTCCAGAAGCAGTTTCATGTTATCATAGGTCTCTTTTAAATGAGTAGAATGGGCCACTGGGATTGATGCATATTTGTTACCGTTGTGCAGTAACACTCCTTTTAGACTGGTTTTAGAGGAATCTATAAACAACCTCCAGTCACTGGTTTGGTATTCGATGCCTAGCTTGCACACTAATCCTGTGATGTCCTTGCAAAATACCAAGGGACCATCTTCTTCGAAAAAAGGCACGAAGTCTTTCTCACGATTTCTGTACCAAGCGAAGTATGTGTCGGATGCCAATAAATTGTTCTCTTGCGATCTAGACCCCAAAAATTCTGCAGAGTCCTTAGACAGATTCAAATCCCTGACTAAGTCATTTAGTTCGGCTTGGGTTAATGGTTTAGGAGGATCTCGGTCAGCTGTTGGCTGTTCATAAACATCATCATTGTCTGGATTTGGAGCTGAATCAGAATCTGAATTGTATTGATCCAGACTCTCGGGTGGGCGGGGAATAGGAACTTCTGGACCATGGGGTACCGGCCTTATTGCAGATGGAAGACTTGGGTATTGAAGGCTCTCTTTATTCTTTGCATTATAACCTTTAACATTGCAAGAACAGAAGTAGCAGTCGTCGGTATGGTTTCTAGGCTCGCGCCATACCATAGGGATTCCAAATGGCAAACTTTTCTTTTTACCTTTGCTCCAATTCCTTAGTGCCGCAACACACGTAAGACAAACCTTGTGTGGAGCCTAACTTTGGTCTTGATCTCCTAATTTAATTCCAAAATAAGCATGATAAGCTCTCTTAATGAAGGTCGTTACATTTGTCCTTTGTTTTACAACAACATACCGACCACAAATATAACAAAATATGTCTGGACTATGGGTACATCCTCTAGAAGCCATTATTAAAATTTTAAAGACGTAATGTTAGAATTATCTATCTGAAAAATATGAAAAAACGAAATTAATTAAAGATAAAAAAGGTAAAAAATTACAAAACGCCCCAAAATTGTTTTGCTAATAACTTTAAAACTGTGGGTGATAGAAAAAAACTGGTAGCATTTTTTAATTCAGCACAGCGAACTGCTTCAGAATCACAACTCAAAATAAAGAAATCGATTTTCATGCAGACGGGTGAATTACACTGGTATGCATATGAAATTTGTTTGTCTGCTGTGAGGGTTTTTTCAACTCATATTATATAATTCGACCATGCTGAATTCGAAAATGACATTGGTTTTCCTCAATCAGGTCAGGTTTTTTCTCTATTGACCATTTATTATAAGTCCAATTTTATCCCCAAATTTATTGATTTTTTTAGCTTAAACACTGTAGATACGAGTAATATTATAAGAACACTCGTGAAAAATGAAAACATTGTGTGAATAAATACTTTTATTCATACAATGAATATGGAAAAAAGTTTATTGAGGAAGGAAGGAAGTTTTTTTGGCTTTCCGTCTGTGTTTTTCTTCGGGCACGTCTCGCTTCAAACACCAGCAATAGTCCGCCAGCATATTGATATCCCAGTTTCCCTGGTACCTCTCTTCCATTGTTTTGATATCTTGGTGAAATCGTTCACCCTGTTCCTCACTATAATCCCCGCAATTTTCAGGAAAATAGTCCAAGTGGGACCACAAAAAGTACATTTTTATGGACATGCGCGACCCATGAGCTTTGAAAGCTTCCATCAAGTTTTCGACAACGGACTCGTATTCTGGACTTCTACGCTTGCCAAGAAAATCAGTGGCAACTGATTTGAATGCCTGCCAGGCATTCTTCTCAGTTGGAGTCATTGCGTTTTCGAACTGAGTATCCTTGATCAAAGTTCGAATTTGAGGACCATCAAAAACCCCAGCATTTAGTTTAGCATCAGATATATGAGGAAATTTACTCTCGAGATATCGGAATGCTGAACCCTCCTTATTCATCGATTTGATGAAATTTTTCATGAAGCCCAGCTTAATATGAAGTGGTGGGAGCAAAATTTTTGTTGGTGGTACAAGGGGCACTGAAACGACATTATGCGACCCAGGTTCAAAATTCTCTCTGGATGCCCATTCCGCTCGGCTATCCCATTTGCAGAGGAAACATGGGTGTTTCGTGTATCCCCCTTGCATTCCCAATACAAATGCCACAATCTGAAAAAAAATGAAAATATTTAAAGAATTTAGAGAATTTGTTCTATCAGATAAAAAAATCTATGCATTGGACTGTATCACTTCTGTGGTAGGGCGGGTCATACTATGCATTTTTTTTAAATCAATGGAGAGGGGTGTTCAAATGACATATTTTGGTGTATAGAACACAATTCTGAAGAAAATATTTAATTCTGGTAACCCTAACCTACATCATTTTGCAGTTGATTATTATTAAATTGTTGATTATTTTACTATTGTAGTTACCCCAGAATATGTCTTCTCACGTTTTCTATCATGGCTGCTCACGTTATCTCTCATAGAGCATTGTTCTAACTAATTCATATAAACACATAATGTAATTCATATGATAATAATAATATTTAAATACTCAAATAAAAAGTGTGCCATTCCACTTAATTGTAATTATCATACAGTTTGGTATATGAAATATTTTGACGGTTTTCTGGCGCGCATAAGGCCATACAAGTAAAGTGATTGATAAGAGCAAGGTCAAGAGAGCACAGGAGAAGTTGATGAGAGAGCTGGGGGAACAGTTCGAGAAGAAGTGCAGGGAGGAGGGGGGGATCTCTTGCATCCTCTTTGATGGGCAGATTGACCTGACCAATGTGATGATGGAAGCTGAGGGCAGTGACCAATCTTTTCCCGCAAAGATCAAGGAAGAACACTATAGTGTTGTTAGTGAGCCTGGCAGCTACTATCTGTTCCACTTTACCCCAGAGAAAGCAACTAAAGAGGAGTCACATGCGGAGAAGATTGCTAAGGTCCTGTTTGCCTGGCTGAAAGAGAGGGGTTATGATAAGACCTTGTTGGCCATTGGAGGAGACTCAACAAATGTCAACACTGGTGTGAAAGCTGGAGTAATGCGGAACCTGGAGCTGCACCTGGGGAGAAAGCTGGTCTGGTTGGTGTGCAACCTGCACACTGTTGAACTTCCCCTGCGCCATCTCATTGTTGACCTTGATGGCCCTACTCTGTCAGACAAAAAATTATCCGGGCCAATAGGAAAGCTCCTTGATTCTGCTACAGACTTTGATATCAACCCAAACTTCACCCGAATCTCTGTTGGCCCTCCACTGATCAAGCTTCCTGACAAGGTCATTCAAGATCTCTCAACTGATCAATACTATGGCTATAAAATTGTCTGTGCAGTCAGAGATGGAGTACTTCTGTTAGAGATAGGACCAGTAAACCACAGCCGCTGGCTCACCACAGCGAACAGATTTCTCAGGCTCTGGGTGTCAAAGCACGGACTTAAAGGAAAGAACCTGAAGATTCTGCAATTCATTGTGGAATTCATCATTGGAGTGTATTACCCATGTTGGTTCAACGTGAAGGTCAAGCACTCCTGGATCGAAGGGCCTAGGCACATCCTCTTTCAGCTGGACTGCCTCAAGTCCCAGAGAAAGGAGGTGCTGGATATTGTGATGCCAACTGTGAGAAGATCTGCTTGGTATGCCCACAGTGAAGTCATCCTCCAAACACTACTCTGCTCTGAGGATCAGAAGGAGAGGATTGAAGGGGTGGAGAGAATCCTGGCCATCAGGGGCGGGACCCGGACACTCAGCTGGGGGACTCCTCTGTTAGGAGCAGAAGGACACCTGACATCAATTGTGATGCTTCCAGCATCGGTGACTTGATCAGCTGGTCAGAAGGTGTGTCAGAGCCACCTCCCACCTGCTCTCTAAGCACCTCAGAGGTGAAAAACTTCATCAACACCCCCATGGAGGTGCGCAACTGGCCTTGCCACACACAAAGCATTGAGAGGGTTGTTAAAATGGTGACTGAGGCTTCTGCTAAGTACAGTACTTCTCACAGGAAAAGAGGGATGGAGGGATCAGGGCTCAGGAGACCAGCAGGAAGCTGATGTCCAAGTCTGAGTCAAAGCAGGATTTGTGCAACCTGGCAAAGTTCAAGATGTCAGGAGAATGATCTTTGTAATTATATCCAGTGATATACATGCAGTTCACCTATTAATAAATATATGTAAAGTTGATTTGGCCTTGTCAATATAAATGATTTACCTTATATCTTGTAATATATTATAAAGGGGTTCAAAAGGGTAAAATTGGCAATTTAGAAATACAAAATGATGTAGGTTAGAGTTATCCTATCCAAACAATAAGCTCATATTTGAATTCCCCATGTAAAAACACATAATTTAGACACCCCTGATGGTAGGATTTCCTTCAGATTCATGTTGTCACCTGAGTACGACCCGCCCTATAAAATCCAAGGTCTAAACGTACGAGGTCATCAGAGAGAGTGAGAGCCAGCCTCGATGATTTGCCACGCAGCGGTCGCTCGGTATCGGCTGTGACATCTCACACTGTGCAACGTGCTAACAGTATCATTCGATCAAATCAGTGTGTCACATACAAGGAGCTATCACTGAAGCTAGGAATTAGTGAAGGAAGTGTGAATATGATAATTCAGTATCTGGGATACTCAAGTGTGTTCACGGTTTGTTCCTCGCAAACTGACTGAAGATCACAAAGCCCACAGAAAAAAATTGCTTCTGAGTCGTTGGTTCGATGCGAGACAGAAGGGAATGACTTCCTTTCACGAATTGTGACGGGATGAGACTTGGGTACACCACTTTGAAACTGAAACAAAACGCCATTCCATGGAGTGGCATCATGCAGGCTGTCCACGCAAGAAAAAGTTCAAAATGGCTCCCTCTGCAGGAAAGGTTATGGCCACCATCTTCTGGGACATGAAAGGGATGATTCTGGTGGACATTATGAAGAAAGGACAAACAATCAACTCAGAGGCATATATTGCTACCCTACAGAGACTCCAGAGACTTATAAAGCGAGTTCAACCGGAGAGAAACCTGGAAGACGTCCTTCTTTTGCACGATAACGCAAGACCACACAACAGTTTGCAAACAAGAGAGGCGATCACAAAAATGCGCTTGACTGTGTTACCCCACCCTCCATACAGCCCGGATCTGGCACCTTCAGACTTCCATTTGTTTGGGCCAATGAAGGATGCTATTCGTGGAAGAAAGTTTCAGAGTGACGATGAGGTTGTTGAGGAGGTTAAGAGGTGGCTCCAGCGGAACCCAGAGGACTTTTACCAGCAAGGAATAAAGACCTTTGTTTCGAGGTGGAGGGAAGCCGAAGAAAAGGATGGAGACTATGTGGAAAAATAAAAACTTGTAAAAAAGGTAAGTAACTACTTGTGTACAAAATTTCTGGAACTTACAAGGAAACTTGGAAAGAAAAAAAAAAAGGTGGGGGAAAAATATATTGAGTGGCCCTCGTACATTTATCATTATTAAGAATTATTATATTTAAAATAAAATGGAATCAATTATTTAATACAGTATATATATATATATATATATATATAAATGTTAACCCCTCCGTCTATGGCCTGGGTTGGTTCGGAGTCGACGGGGGTTCTGGTTAGGAGACAGCAACGGATATTTCTCGCGATAGTTTTCTTCTATAACATTCTAATTTTTTCTCTCGCTATAGGGTCGACAGACTGTTAACCCCCTTTCTATAATACTCTGATACTTTCTCTGAAGGTTCGCCGATTTTCTTTTTATAACTTATCGGGAACTATTTTTCCTACTTTGTTTACTGAGTTCTCGGACGAGAGCACGGCTCGAAGGAAACGATTAAAAAAACTTTCTTTTACTGTAATTTACTTCTAAAAATGTACAGGTAGTGCTCTGAATTTACAGGGGTAGAGGTTCGACCTCTTTCGACCATGGCTCAGGCCGGAATAAAAAAAATTAAGGAGGCAAGGGGCCTCTGCCCCCTCCTCTGGGAGTGAAGTCTAAGAAGAAGAAGAAGTCGAAGTCGAAGTAATCATTATTTTACAATTACATGCTTTATATATAATCTAAATTTTGGGGGAGTGCAGTTTGAAGGTTAAGTTTCCCCCTTTGAACAAATGATCAAAATTTTGAGAGATTCCAAATAAAAAATTTTAAAAATAATAAAAAATAATCGTATTTTCGCCGAGT
The DNA here is from genome assembly GCA_023014485.1 of Bathynomus jamesi. NCBI lineage: Eukaryota > Metazoa > Arthropoda > Malacostraca > Isopoda > Cirolanidae > Bathynomus > Bathynomus jamesi. Next base: position 121,703 of record JAJOZX010003581.1, on the reverse strand, counting down.
ATATATTTCTAAAGGGCGACATAATTTCGGAGTAGTATATTGAGTACATTCTAAGTACATCACTGAGTACATTGTTGTAATTTTGGTCTACAACAACTATGATTACAATTACGGATTAATTCACATTCACTTATTATCGTCAATTACAGTTTCATTAAAGTACATTAATTACATTATATTAAATTATTACAGGTACTTACAATTCTAGCAAATTGTTAAGTGACATATCTGATACTGAAATAAGATACGGCAGTACACGGACATTTATGATATAACATAACATAATATAACATAACATCTTAACGTTATAAATTGGTAGCAGAAGCAAGAGAGATGATTTCGAATTCAGATGCTTGCTTTTGGCGACGTCATCGGAATTCGAACACCTTGAATCAGCATGAATGAGCAGCTTGCGAGAGGTGAACGCACTTAAAAGAAAAACTAAAAAGAATACATGTGGACGTATTTACATGTACGTAACTATGTACGTAATCATGATCATCAGGGGACATGTATGAATGCACAAAGTATTATACACATATCGGTACGTAACACAATAGGTTGTGTGCGTAATATAGACACGAGTAAACATGGACTGATAGGTTGATAGGGCATCAGTAGACAATAGGTAGGAGAATGAATAAGTAATAAAATTAATAAAAGACAAAGGTCAAGAAAGGACATGGATGTATGAATGAACAACATATACATAATGACGTATAGAGTGTAAAGGTTTTTATTATTATGTTAAAGAATTTACCATACATTGAATATGAAAGATATCCACATACTAAATACGTGATTCAGTATTTAAAGTATGGAAAACGTGAAGGGAATTAAGTTACTTTATGACGTCATAGTTATTCAAATTATGTCATACGTACAGTGTAAGTCATTATTGGGAAGATTTAAAAGAAACGAATTAGAGACAAAGAGTGGGTATTAAGGACTAAGAAGTACAACTACGGGTTCCAATCCTGTTATATGCAATGTGTATGCATAATCTAATAAAATTTAGGGACGAGGGTTAGATGCAAGATAACCATAATAGAATAGCACAATAGAATGCACAAATCGAAATTCTATCCGAATTCGCTCAAGCGATTTTGGTTTCTCATGTAAAAATGAACATTCAAACATAAAAAGCATACAAACATTAGTACTGTATGAAGACAATGAATATAAGGATCCATATAAGAATTATATAATGATTATATAGGAATTATTCATTGTTCATTTTTACACACACACACACACACACACACACACACACACATATATATATATATATATATATATATATATATATATAAAGAACGACGCTTGTGTAGAAGAGCGTTCCGCACAAGATGAGGAGAGAACGAGCAAATGAAAAATGAAGTACCTCCCAGGAATCGAACCCGGGATCATCCAATTGCCGGTCGGATATGCTAACCACTGCACCAAGGACTCCGATTAGTCAGTACTCGTAATTCTCCTACATACGAGCTGAATCAAATGCCCTGAGGGGGCACCTTCGCATGCCGTACATATATACATTTTAAATGCAAACAACACCAGTATAATTAATGTAAAGAACGACGCTTGTGCAGAAGAGCGTTCCGCACAAGATGAGGAGGGAGAATGAGCAAATGAAAAATTACGAGTACTGACTAATCGGGGTCCTTGGTGCAGTGGTTAACATATCCGACCGGCAATTGGATGATCCCTGGTTCGATTCCTGGGAAGTACCTCATTTTTTATTTGCTTCTTCTCCCTCCTCATCTTGTGCGGAACGCTCTTCTACACAAGCGTCGTTCTTTACATTAATTATACTGTGTTGTTTGCAGTTAAAATGTGTGTGTGTGTATATATATATATAAAATTAATATCTGAGCATCAAAATAATAATAACACCGTTATTAATAATAAATACATTCGTTTTACAATGACCTTGACAATTCTCGACTACTTATTTTATCCAGTTTGATCCCATTAGAAAATTACATTGCGGTCGTTCTGTCTCCACTCATTAATGATCGTCCTTAAAAGTGACAGCTTACAATTTCGTTAATGATCTGTAAATTCACTTTACAGTACTTGTATGCTTTGATCTTAACGAGTTTCCAAATTTTTTAAAATTATTCGACTCGTGGAGCACAAGACTCGACCTTAAACGGTACACAAACTAACATTATTGGAGACCATTGGGCTAACTATTTTATTTTTCACCATGCATTCTGTATTATCCCCAACTATTATTATCACTAATATTTGACATATGGAGTATGGGGCATAATAAACTTTCATTTTCATACAAAAGTGATTCTTACGTATATATATATATATATATATATATATATATATATATATATATATATATATATATATATATATATACGTGTTCTAACAAGGTGAAAACATCTGCCTGTAGCTCCACTTCGATATTACTGCAACATTTTTAATATAATTTAAAACCAGCTTTCAGGGTCATAATAAACCTTACTGTTGAAGATGCACAAGAAGTGATGCAAAAATATTTAATTGACCAAAATATGTACATATTTTTTTACTTCACCATGCATTAACCGTGACCGACTGTGTAAGATATAAGATGTCTCCATTAACGTTAGTTTGTGTACCACTTAAGGACGAGTATTAATGGGTCCAAATTTCCTACACAAACACTGAATTGAACAACCGTTATTAATAATAAATACATTCGTTTTTCAGTGATATGCTCAGTTCCCGACAATTTATTTAATTTGAACCCTCTACAGGATTCTTATTAAAATGAATAACTAATTGTTATTGGAAGAAACACTACTCGACTATCTATCTAATCTATCTAATCTATCTTATCGACGCCATAGATCATGTTTAACTAATTTGTTAGAGTTTTATAACGAAACAGTGCACGAATACGATAGGCATACAGCGGCTGACGTTATTTATTTAGATTTTAAAAAAGCGCTCGATACAGTTCCGCATAGAAGATTAATTGCAAAGGTTAAAGTTCACGGTATACGCGGTCAGGTAGCTAACTCGTTAGAGAAATGACTTCGCGCTAGGAAACAGAGGGTCGTTGTTAATGGTAGGGAGTCGGGGTGGTTGGATGTAGGTAGCGGTGTCCCACAGGGTTCAGTGTTAGGCCCATTGCTATTCGTAATCTACATTGACGACATAGATGTAGGCGTGACCAGTAACGTGTCAAAATTCGCGCACGATAGTAAAATAGGCTGTAAAGTTCTTAACGTGGACGATAGAAATAGGCTCCAAGACGATGTAAATAGGATTATGGAGTGGACGGATAAGTGACAGATGCAATTTAACGTAGACAAATGTAACGTTTTGCATATAGGTTCTCGTAACAACAATTACACGTACACGATGGATGATAGACAGTTAGCGAGCTTTGACGAGGACGTAGATTTAGGCGTACGTGTATCTAAGGATTTAAAAGTTAGGAACCAGTGCCTGGAGTCTTGCGCAAAAGCTAATAGGATATTAGGCCTCATAGCGCGTAATTTCGATTTTAAATCGAAGAATATTATATTGCCCCTTTACAAGTCCCTAGTCAAGCCTCATTTAGAATATGCCGTTCAGTTTTGGTGCCCGTATTTGCGTGAGGATATTGATAGGTTGGAAAGGGTTCAGCGTCGCTCCACGAAACTAATTCCGTCATTACACAAGTCTTACGAAGATAGGATTAAAGATACTTGCATTCACGTGAAACTAGGAGATTAAGGGGGGAGCTTATTGAAGTTTTCAAAATCGTTAATAAAATCAATAACGTAAATTTTGACAAAATGTTCACTTTCGATAATAGCAATACTCGTAATAAAGGATTTAAGTTACGTGGCAGACGTTTCATTACTAACATCGCTAAAAACTTTTTTACGTTTAAAGTAATTGATAAATGGAATAATCTTCCCGCGTCTGTCGCGAACTCTACCAGCGTTAATATGTTTAAAAACAGTTTAGATAGGCATTTTAAAATATTAATATTAACGTTGTTTAAAATAATAAAACAAATAGCTACAGGAACTCTGGGGGTAATGGTCTCGTAGCGTAAACTAACCCACTTTTTGTTATACTCTTCCTACTTTTTCCCCCCTTATCCTATCCTCTCTTTACTTGCATCTCTCTAGTTTGCATGGTATGACAGTGTTTGAGTTAAGACTGTGTTTGCATGGTTCGTGAGCGTTCTTATTTTACTTCTATTCATCTTTCACCCCTGTCCTATTTTCTTCGACTATTTTTCCGACTTGTCGGCAGTGGCCGGCGGATGATGATGGCGAATCTCTCTCTCTTTTTCTGAATGAATGTTAACTACGAATGGTAGGTTTTGCTACTTAACCCCTTATTCTCTTTTTTAACCCCCTACTCTCTCCTTTCTCTCGGGTTAACCTTAGAGTGGATCTTAGGGTCTTTGTTAGCCTTAGATAAGGTAGATAGATAGATCTACAGAAGCTCTCTATCTATCTTATCTATCTATGTCGAGCGGGTTCCCTAATGGGTCGCTCGAATGTGGACGACGATCGACTATGAATCCCGGAGGTGGTCCCCTTGGTTGGAGTCGGAGTTATATCCGAAAAATGATGGACAACGTCACTCTTGGGTTACGAGAACTCAAAAAAAACTCTTTGGAGGTGTCGCGTCTCACGGCAACACTAGTTGACGCACCAGGCTCACACGCCTTGTAATAAAATGTTTGCGGTCTCCACTGACCACTCCTACTTTCGTTCACGGAGCACAGTGGAGACTTCAGGAGAAATCACTGTATCTATACTGAGTTTCGCGGTGAATGAAAACAACGGAGTTCGCTTTAACAGGGTTTTTATTAACTCACTTCGATTTCACAATCTTTTGATAAGAAATGCAAAAAACTTCACTTGTTTTCTTTTCTCTACGGGAAGGTCAAAATATGAAAATAAAAACCCACTCTAATAGAGTGGGGTTTTATTTTCATCTTTTGATAAGAACAATTAAATTTGGTTAAATTTCAGAAGTGAAAGTTATATGATTAAAAATAATCAGTTAAGTTGCACAATGTACAATTTTATGATTTATTTAACTTTACGAAGTGAAGGCTATACGAGTCTCAAGGTGAGGTTTAATATAAAATAAATCGTAAATTAAACAGTAAAACAGTAAATTCATCATATTTACAACACATTCAACACATTGTTCAATAAACTATCAATATCACTATTAACATTGTCCTCTGGTCGTAAGGCATTCTTAATAGAATTTCTCAGTTCATCTACACTAAATTTTTCCATTTTGAATTTCCGCTGTCTCACTTTAACACATCAATTTGGAATATCTGGTGTGATGGTGAGTCTCAAATAGGCAATTTCTGTGAGGAGCTGCTTTTCGTTCAGTTTGTACAGAGCATCCAAGTTGTTTCGAGTCACAGGGCCTCCATGTTTCTTGCAATTTTCCAAAACCGACAATATTTTGCCAGCTTTTTTCTTTTTGAGCTCTTCTTTTATCAGTAGGGACAATTTCTTTGCAGCATTCACAGTAGCTAGAAAATCTTCCTCTGATTTCTTCACTTTCTTTACTTTTATTATTATTTCAGACCAACAAAGACCCTAGGATCCACTCATGACTGGTCTACCTAACTGTGGTTGTAGTTGTGTATTGCGCATGTCCTCCGTGGTGGCGGAGGGGACCTACAATTTTACGTGGGTTCCGAACCATAAAAACCTTAATTTTACTACCTTAAACTATACCAAATCTGTCAACATATGCGTCTAATCGATTTTTAAACATGTTTATAGACGTGCTACTAATTACTTCTACCGGCAAACTATTCCACCTATTTACTATTTTATGAGTAAAAAAATTTTTGCCAATTGTTGTCTCGAACCTTCTATTTGTCAACTTACACCCATTTTTTTTAGTTTTATTATATTGTGATATTTCGAAAAAGCTATCTCTATTTACGTTATCAAACCCATTCATAATTTTAAAAACCTGGATAAGATCACCCCTTAGCCTCCTAGTCTCGAGTGTAGTCAATTTTAACTCCTCAAGCCTATCCTCGTACAACTTCGACCTAAGTGACAGAATCACCTTAGGTGCTCGTCTTTGAACGCTTTCATTTTGTCTATATCTTTGCGCATATGCGGATTCCAAAATTGGATCGCGTACTCCAAATGAGGTCTAACTAATGATTTATAAAGAGAAACAATAATATCGCGCGATTTGTACTCAAAATTCCTAGATATAAAACCTAGCACCTTGTTCGTCTTCTTGACCGCTGCAGTACTTTGTTTCGCCACTTTTAAATCACCAGTGACCATAACTCCTAAATCTTTTTCCTGCTCTACGCTTATCAACTCCTTCCCTGACATACTATACGCAAAATTACCGTTACGCGAATCTATATGTAAAATTTTGCACTTATCGACGTTAAATCTCATTTGCCATGTGACTGACGCAATCAACGATTTTATTCAGATCTACCTCCCAACATCGTGTCATTCGCAAACTTTGAAACTGTACTGACTAGGCCAATATCTAAGTCGTTAATATACACTATATAAGAAAAAGCAAGGAGCCCAATACAGAACCCTGAGGAACGCCGCTTGCTACATTAGCCCAACACGACTCCGCTCCATCAACGACCATCCTTTGTTTCCTACCTCGCAACCACTCTTCTATGCAATTTATTACTACACCCCTGATTCCATAAGCCTTGGTTTTTTCAATGAGTCTTTTGTGCGGTGCAGTGTCAAACGCTTTTTGAAAATCTAAATACACTACATCTACCGCCCGATGACTATCGTAAAATTCAACCACGCTTTGAAAAAAAATTCTAAAAGATTACTTAAGCAAGATTTGTTTCGCCTTAAACCGTGCTGTGAATTTCTAATCAAATTATGTAATTCCAAGTGTTCGATTATACGATCCCTAATTATTGATTCCAGTTGGTGTTACATTTACTAACTTGAAATTATCTGGTACGCACCCCTCAGAAATAGACGCATTAAAAATCTTTGTTAACGGCACAACAATGCTTTCTTTTAATTATTTTAGTTGTATGGGATATATGGAATCCGGCCCCGGTGATTTACGCATTTTCATTTTATCATTATAGCGCATTACCTCCCTTTCACTAACCACAATATTATCCAAAATATTACCATTGTCAAAAGGTATTATGTCTATGACCGTATAGATATTCGTTACATCTTCTATCGTAAAAACTGACGTAAAAAATTCGTTTAGCAGGGTAGCCATTTGCTTGTTTTCAGACTCTAGTTCTCCATCAGGATTTTTCAACTGCCCCAAGACACTATTTACTGGATTCCTATTTTTGACGTATTGAAAGAATCGCTTGGGGTTTTCTTTGCCGTCACGAGCTATGGAAATTTCAAAATCACGCTTGAACTTTTTTATTACGCTTTTCGCTTCACGTCTTAGAGATATGTAGTTGTTTCGTAACCACAAATTGTCTTTATCACGCTTATGTAGCCTATAAGCCCTATCTCTACTTTTTATAATATCTCCTACTCTAGATGTAAACCACAAGGGCTGGTCATTTACTTTCACATGCGTAATCTTGTATGGTACACATTCCTCATTTATAGGCTTAAACACTGTTTCAAATGATTTCCACATTATTTTTGTGTTGGAGATCCCCATTACGTTTTCCCAATTGACGTGTGACAATTCATTTCTAAATTTACAAAAGTCTGCATGCTGGAAGTTAAGAATTTTAGTCGAGTTAGCTGGTTTCGAATGACTTACTGAGAGGACAAACGCTACCATATTTGTGATCGCTATTGCTTAACGGTTCTATTACTTGAAGATCAGTGATTAGCCTATCGTCCGTACTAAATCTAAAATACTGTCCAACCTCCTAGGTTCCCCAACCTTTGAATAAGATAGCTATCCTCGAGAAAATTATTTAAACGATTACCTTCCGCGTCTCCCTGCATTGTGTATCGTAATCCACATCGGTGCAATTAAAGTCACCCATAACTAAGGCCTGCTCACTACCTATTATTCTCTTAAGTTCAAGATATAACGCTTCGTCCGTATCAGCTGTTTGATGAGGGGGCCTATATATAACGGCAACAAGACGTTTGAAATCGTCCACTTCAAGTTCTGCTATAGTCGAATCTATCGGTTCTGGAATTTTGTGATTTACTTCTATAACATTCGCAATATTATCCTTGATATACAACATAACACCGCCTCCTCGCCTACCTATTCTATTTTTAACAAAAAGTCTATAACCTCTAATTTGATACTCCCCTACAAAGTCACGTGTTTCAGTGCTAAGCCACGATTCATTTATCGCAATTAAATCATAGTCTTTACAAGCAATTAAAGAAAAAAATTCGTTTATTTTATTTCGTAGGCTACGAGCATTTAAAGATAGAACTTTCAAATTGATTGTAACAGCGATAGCTTCGCGCGCGCAAGGGAATTTTAAGGAAATTACGCTGGGACCGTTCGAGTTACGGCAGCCTGAAAAGAAGAAACAGTATTATGAAATAGTCTTCCTAAACGCACAGCTCCAACGTCATTAAGGTGAAGTCCATCTCCAAGGAACAAGTCCCTCCTGCCGTAGAAACTGCTCCAAAAATTTGCAAAATGCACTCCTTCCTGTTGACAAAGTGACTTCAGGTTATTGGTAATATAGGTCGCCTTGCTGTAGAACTCGTTACGTTGGATAATTCGAGGAAGTATACCTGTTAAAACAATTTTATTAGTTTTTCCTTTAGTCGCTCTAGTAAGTCCCTGAACCTAGCCAGCAGCTCTTCCGATCTAGAATTTAGAATGTTATTAGTACCGACGTGTATAACACGTTGTGTTCTCGGAAATTCCGTCTGTAAAAAATTCAACACTATTAGTTATATCCTCCACCCTTGTACCAGGGTAGCAGTAACGGCGCCTACGACGAGGGTTCCTTCCGCAGAATTCCTCGAGCTGCCCTCGAACAATGGAATCACCAACGATTCGTATTTCAGGTTCATCTTCGTCTTCGAAGCCTAAAACAGAAAACTTATTGTTCGTTAATACCGGTAGACAAGTCTTAGGTTGTCTTAATGGGGCTCGATTACGCACTTGCACGAAGCGTCGGGAACTAAGGGAAGAGAGAGGGCTATTAGTATTATTTATATCATTAGTAGAAACTGAGGCAGGAGGCGCCGTGACTGAAGAATAACTCCTCTCAGAAGTCCCAAGGGATTCTAACTGTCGTCAGGAGCACCACCTTTTCTTCGAGCCTCACTCTGGCCTCCCTCTCACACTCTAGCTCGTTCCTCAGTAATTCCATGTTTGATGGGGGTGCCATGCTATTAACTAATTAAAAAACGAGCATTTGGAAATTAATATCGAGTTAATAATAGTGAGCTAATAACGACGTCCGTCTCCTAGAATAAGTAAGGAGCAATTAATAAATAAAACGTAGGTCTACCGCGTGCTTATTGTGACGTCACCTGCGCAAACCCGCAAAAATGTTCTTCAAACGCAGAAACAGGTTCCTTAACCCAAATTTATACTAAATGAATATATACTTAAGCTACCGACAAAGGTTCTGGAAAAGAAAAAGTATTAATAAAGATGAGTAAACAAAAAGAAAAAAACTTATCTGTCCACAATTCGCCCGACTTTTTTCTCATTTTCCTTTTTTTTCCCACGGACGGTGACCACACCTCATCTGATGATCCTCAACAAGGAAAAATCAACCTTATTAGACCGAGTTTTAGAATTTTACCCTCTCGAAGGAAAACAAACAAGGCAAAATCAACTTTATTAAACCACGTTTTGGAATTTTACCTTCTTGAAGGAAAACAAACAAGACAAGCCACGTGCACTCGCCTTGGTTTAATCAAATAATACAGTAATAAATAAAGTCATTAAATAAAATATATTCGTTTATGAATAATTAATGACAGGAGGTAATTTAGTTAAGAGAGCATCAAACATTTATTTCTTTAAAGACACTTCGAATAAAATCACTTACTCAATTGGTAATACTGGACACTCGATAGAACACGTCTGTTCACAAGGAAAGACAGATCACACACACACACATATATATATATATAGTGTATATATATATATATATATATATATATATATATACATAATATACACACACACACACATATATATATATAGTGGACCTAGTTTTAGCCGTTTAAGATGATAATGATTTGATTGTATGCTAATGATTAATTGATGCAATGACTGATTGCTTATTAATGAAAAGCTGGGTTAATAACACTGGCCAACAAAATGAAACTTTTTTTTCCCATCACAAACATGATCACACTTTTCTTAATGCATTTTTCGCGCTGATTCCGAATCTGGTTTTATTGTTTTTCTAGCACGTATAGTTATATAGATACACTGGTTTTGATATTTTTAAGTTTTTGATATTGCTATAAGAAAATTTATGGATGCAAAGATCACACTTAGGAATGCTAAACAACAAATACATCATATGCCTTATTCAATGTACGTACTTATAAATAAAGAATATATACATTATTTTATTAAAAGCGCTGTGAGTGTGATTTCCTTTTGTAAATTTGGCCTGGATTGTCACGATACAGCATCCAACAATGGTCCGCCATCATGCTTTCATTCCAATATCCTTGGTAGCGCTTCTCCATCATCTGAATATCTTGATGGAAGCGCTCTCCTTGCTCGTCACTCACTGCACCAAGGTTTTCAGGAAAGAAATCTAAGTGGGAATGCAGGAAGTGAATTTTTAACGACAATCGACACTCCATTTTTTTGAAGGCATCAAGGAGGTTCTTGACTCCATCCTTATACGCAGGTGACTTGTTGCTTCCAAGAAAGTTTTCACATATCCATTTGAACGCCAGCCAAGCCTTCAATTCCAGCGGACTTAGGACTTTTTCAAATTCAGTGTCATTCAAACCTCCCTTATTTGTGGCCCAACAAAAATTCCTTCCTTCAATTTTGCTGCAGTAACCTTCGGAAATTTCCTTGAAAGGTATTGGAACCCTTCAGAATTGACTTTACCCATTGCTTTAACAAAATTCTTCATTAAACCAAGTTTAATGTGAAGAGGTGGCAGATAGATCTTTTGGGGATCCACTAAAGGGACAGACTGGACATTGCTTATCCCTGGGACATATGTATACCTAAGTGGCCAGTCACTTTTGGTGTAATGTTCTATAGTGGCGCGACTGTCCCACAGGCAAAGGAAACAACAAAATTTTGTGAATCCTGACTGCATACCCATAAGCATTCCTATAACTTTTAGATCTCCACAAACATTCCATTGATGACTGTCGTATTTGATTGCCTTAAGTAGTATATCCATATTGTCATATGTCTCTTTTAGATGGACGGAATGGGCAATGGGGATGGATGGCATTATATTACCATTATGCAAAAGAACTGCTTTCAGACTTCTCTGCGACGAATCAATAAAGAGGCGCCACTCAGATGCCACATACGTCTGAGATATGGCTGTAAATAGTCCATTGATGTCATGGCAATAACAGAGAGGACCGTCTACTGAAAAGAATGCTGTTAATTCAAAATTCCGCTTTCGGTAGTAACTAATACGAACATTGTTCTCAAGTAAATTGTTCTCCTTTAGTCTTGAGGCGAGAAGCTCTGATTTCTCTTTAGACAGCGATAAGTCCCTAACAAGATCATTCAACTGTCCTTGGGTTAACTTTTTAGGCTCTAAATGTCTACCTTCAAAAGTGTACTCTGGTTCTGTAGATGGTCCGGAAACGCCAGTTGCACCTTCATCACTTTCCATGTCATCTAGTGATGTAGCGGATGTCATTTTTTTCACATCCGCGGATGCGGATGCGGATGAGGATGTTTGATTTCAACATCCGCGGATGCGGATGCGGATGCGGATGTCTACATTTTCGTTATTTTTTAGGATATATTCGAGATTTGTTGTGTTTAACGTATATAATAAGTTATTATATAGAGAGAGCTGTAGCTATAATGTAGTATAATTGATTAATTGTACAATAATTGCTGTACTTTTCCCTGAACATGTAAAATAATAGCAAACATCTAACTAATATAGAAATCAATTAGTGAATTCGTCTGCAAATAAATTCGTTATATTTTGTTGAGTTTCAGCCACAATTAGAAACCATAATTGTGTTACCCGACCTCTTTCCCCAACCTCCACCCTTATAGAAAGAGATCTTTAATTAGCTTGATAACTATTTATATTAAGTTTAAAGTTTTATTAGGCATATTTATAAATGAGTAATTAAAATAAAGTAAACTAAGATGTTCATCGTTTAATATTCAAACTTAATTATAGGAAGGTTATGCTTAAGGAACATTAATTTTTCTGCCTTTTCTGCTGCCAGTCTGTTTCTCTTTTCATCATATATTAATCCAGCACTGCTAAATAATCTCTCGCTTGGTACGCTTGTTGGAGGACGTGCTAAATGTTTCCTTGCAAGTTTACTCAAGTATGGATAGATATTCTGCGTATTTTTCCACCAACTAATAGGATTGTCACATGCAGCCAGGCGTTTTTCTTGGTGATAGCTCCCGATCATTTTTACTACATCTTTTGACATCGCGTAGGTCTCGTCATCGCTGCTTGACTCAAGAAACTGAGAGAGAGATTCTGTGATAGATTTGCTTGTTGAAGGTGTTGGTTCTGTCACTGAAACTTTTATTCTTTTGGTGGGTGGCGAAGCGACAGATTCAAGAGATTGAAGCTCTTCAACTGCTTTGCCAAGTGATGATTTAACTCGTTCTAATGTACTAGGTGAAAATAACTTAGCTTTGTAACGTGGATCTAAGTAGGTTGCAAGAGAGTAACTTCATACAAGAACAGCCTCTCGTCTTGTCGCTTGCATCACTTTTGCGCACAATGAACTAGTTCTATTAATATAGTAGAATTTGATAATTTCCGCTTATTAATGACGTTTTATCTCAACGGTCCACATCCGCACGACATCCGCAGTCCAAAGTGCGGATGCAGATGCGGATGCGAGAAAATGTGCGGATGTTCCGCGGATGCGGATGCGGATGTGACCTACATCACTAATGTCATCTATGATAGAATCTAGCCTATCACTTGGGGGAATTGGAATGGGCAATGTTTCATCATGTTATACTGGTCTACGTGCTGAATCCAAGTTTGGATATACAATCTGGTGTTTGTTCTTGGCAGAAAACCCCATTAAGTTCACACTACAAAAATAACAGTCTTCATAATGATCTCTCGGCTCCCTCCATATCATGGGTATGGCAAATGGCATTGAAGCTTTCTTTTTGTTAAGCCAATCACGTAATCCACTTGAACAGCCAGAACAGATTTGATGTGGCGCCCATGGTTTATCTTGGTCACCTAGATGGCAACCAAAGTATAGCTTGTATATTTTCTTAATGTCGGTTGTAATACTTCGTCGCTGTGTTTTAGTTGTCAACTGGCCGCATACGAAACAGAACTTGTCGGGGTCATTCTTACATTGTCGAGGCATGTTGACTGACCTGAGCAAACTATAAATTCAAAAAAAATGTACACCAACTTGACACAACAAGTTCTTGGACTGGACTGATCTTTTGACACACAAAGCACGGCGTTGTTGCCTGAATCACAATGCTGCTAGACGTAAAAGCTCACACCTGAAATACATAAGATGTATAATTAAGATAATTGAAATAAATAAGATGAATAAACTAAAAAAACACAATAAAATAAACACAATCAAATGTTGAAATATTAGTATTTTGCCTATTTAAAATGGTTAAATCTGTGTAGTTATATATATGCCTTCATCTTGAAAACTATACGTGCTAGAAAAAATCTGAATGCAGTTTTGGAATCAGCGTGAAAACTGCTATCCAGCCACGACAAATTTTACTCTGATGAAAAATCTTTGTTGACCAGTGTAATTTATGATGTCATACAGTATCACCGATTGGAATAAGTGGTTATTTTATTAGGCCCACCATACTATTGGAAGTGGCCGAAATGGCAGCGAGGTCACCAGCTTGGTTTACACCCAAGCAAATTAATAATAAGATTATAAAAGACACCTTATAGTTTTGTATTTTATTATGAAAATAAAGTCGTTATTTATTCACTGTGATATAACAAAGAATTGACAGTAATTAATTGATAGTTTTACGTTATGCTTATGACATAGACTTAGCTAATAAGATGAAATGTTAATAGCTTAATTGACACGTAATGAGTAATGTATTCATTGATGGTATGTAAATGGCATGCAACATGGAACATTGAGTGGGCCTAGTAAATGATATAAAGAATGCACGTGCGTTTGGTACATTGAATAGAATACGTGACACTGATTAAGTAGGCTAAATGATCGCAAGGATGCCCATAGAATAATTGATGCGGCCTAATAATAATAGATGAAATGCTTGACAATGATTACACAAATATCATTTATATATAAGACCATTATGTGATGTTAAGTGATTACGTCAAGAGAATATTTAGTTAACACACAAATATATGAATTGAACATAATAACGGATGATACGCGGAATTACGGTATTGAAATGACACTTGAATTGGAAAATAGGCCTACTGCGTTCTTTCACGAGAGTCAGTTGGAACGCTTAATTACACACTTTGGGAGTATAGCCTACCGTTCGGCGGTAGGCTAATGTAGGCTTCACAAGAGTACTTAGAATAGGAGGTACTTATCATAGGACGCTGTAACCCTGTTGAAGGCGGGTTGAAGACGAACCTATTAACGTAGATTCGAGTTGTCGTTGTCCGTTAAGCTTCTCGAGATGATGGATGTAGGCTTCGTACGGAGGCCTGAGGTGATGTTACTTCTCAAGGTGCAGGCTGGCCTTAAATGATCTTGCAGGCGTAGGCCTGAGGTGCTGAATATATCTCGAGGAATGTAGATAAACTTGAAGGCTTGATGATAAATCTTAGGCCTTGAAGGAAGTAGCAGGCCTCGCCTCCGGCAGGAGGCCGGAAGGCGGTTGAAGAGATGATATCGTACAGAGTAGTCTAACGAAATGGAAGCGCTAACGAAGTGAGGAGGAGTGTGAGTGGGTGCTCGCTTTTATACGTAGTTCCTGTGACGCAGGACTTCGCACCAAATCTTAAGACGCTTTGTCCGCGCGTCCTTTAGTTGATAAGGGCTTGCGTTCGCGCCCTTTGGGAAGACACAGACTTTCCATTGTTTGATTGTTTGCCCACGTGTGTTTTCCAAGACTGTTTGATGATAGCGTGGAAGGAAAGGATTTCTGTCTATTTGTTGGTCTATTTCTTGTCGATCCGCTACATATATATATATATATATATATATATATATATATATATGTAGTGTGTGTGTATTTTTTTATTTGGATTGTTTAACCTCCTTCGCAACATCCTAGGTCATATGACGGAGGGGACCTACAGCTTTACGTGGGATTCGAACCACGAGTTGCTACATAATCTGGGCGCGGAGGACGGTCTCCCATCCAACTACTACCCAGACCCAATGTCGCTTTTATTTATATATATATATATATAAATGAGCAATGAATAATTCCTATATAGTCTTTATATTCAATCATTAATTTTTACATAAGGACCAAACTCGCATAACGCAAGTTATCTGTTATTCAATTTATACGTCAATGTCCTTTCTTGACCTTTATCTTGTGCTATATTTTTTTTAATTGTACCCTCGCAAGATACTCGTCATGCTGACACCCGTGTTCTGCTGACCAACACGAAAGGTGGGCATCTAATTACGAAATCTCCTCTCTTGTTTAATTCTAATTCACAAGCATGATTATGTTATATATCGTTATGCGTGTTATATATATATATATATATATATATATATATATATATATATATATATATATATATATATATATTAGGGTTATGACATTTTTATAACCTCATGTTCCTGTATCATAAATCGATGAACCTTTGCCCCCTGACAATGAAAATAACAGTTTTTTCGATATATTTTGAAAAAACTTCACCCCAAAATAAAAAATAAAAAATTAATAAAATAATAAATATTGGTTGCTCCTTGGTATAGCTATTGCAGATGGGTCTCTGTTCCAGTGATTTTCCAGAGTATTTAGTGCTTTTCGGTATTGTTGCAAGATATTGGACAATTTATGATAATCATCAGGTAACCAATCTAGAATGGTGCAATGCAGCTGTCTCGAATATACTAATATACTATATTTGCTTTCGGGGTGACATTTGTTTTTAATTCTGAGGAATTAGGCCCTTTTTTATTGTTTTCAAGCAAAAGTTCATCGATTGATGATAAAGGAAACAATATTTATGACAAAAAATTAAAAAGTCATAACCCTAATATATATATATATATATATATATATATATATATATGAATAGAAACGACGTAAATAAGGAGCGTGGTCATTGCAGTTAAATGCATATAATAATATATTATATATATATATATATAATATATATATATATATATATATATATATATGTGCCCATGTATTTTGTGTTAAATCTCAAAATAAGAGTTATCCTAATGTAAATATGAAACACTGTAAACTATAATTAACTGTGGTTAATTGTAATTAACTATAATGATTTAATATGATGTAATTAATGTACTTTAATTAAACTGTAGTTAACGAGTTAACGATAATAAATAAATGTGAATTAATTGGTAATTATAATCATATTTATAGTAAACCAAAATTACAATGTACTCAATGTCCGACCCGACATTATGTCGCCATTAGGAATGTATACGCGGCGATATTATTTTTTTATTATTATTTTTTCGTTGGGATAAATCTTTTATGTGCTTTCGACTTTGCCAAATAATAATTGGTGACTTGTTCTTTTTTTTTTTTTTAAAAAGTTGCAGTGTTTATGTTTTGTATACATTCTCTCTTCGTTATAAAATATATAGTCATGTCTTATAAATCTAATTCTAAATCTTAAACCTGTAATTTTTGCTCATATGCATATCTTAGTATAAAGATGCAGAGTTCAATTTCTGTTCCTAATTAACTCGGCGGATCAGGAAAAAAGCAGATCTGAAAACACGCGGTTTAAGATAAAAATACGGCTTCCTCTTCCTATATCCTGTTTATCTGTTTAACCATTGTCACAACAAAAAAAGTTTACCTTATTTTTAACTGTTGTGCAAAAATAATACAGCCTTTTCAACATTTAATAATGATGATGTTAGTAGAATCTGGGTATATAAACCCCCATAATTTCTTCAATGTACATTCAAGAGTAGACTCATTGCCTGTACATTTTAGCAGTAAATTACAGTAAGAAACAGTCTTTATCTTCTCCTTCGAGCCTTGCTCTCTTCAGAGAACTTAGTCATTAAAATTTCCCGATACGTTGTAAAAATAATCCGGGAATCTTCAGAGAATTTAGTAAGCCTCCCAGAATCCTCCAAGCCACTATAGAAGAACTCGGAGAGTAGTATAGAAGAAACCATGCAAGTAACAAATCCGTTGCTACCACCTAACTAGAACCCCCGTCGACCTCGAACCAACCCAGGACATAGACGGAGGGGTTAACATATATATATATATATATATATATATATATATATATATATATATATATGCAGGGTGTCCCATAAGTCCGGCATCATAGGAGAAATTCATATTTTTCTATTTCTACAAACCATAATTCATATTTTTCTCTTTCTACAGGCCATAATGTCTGTGAGCAAGGAAGAACGAATCCAGATAATTCTACTCATAGGAAATCGGAATCAAAGAGACGCCGCTGCTGAATTTAACAGACTGCATCCAGACCGCGAGCCAATAACACAGAGTGGTGTTAGCAGACTTGTTGCAAAGATTAAGGAAACAGGATCCATAGAAGATAAACCACGCAGTGGACCTTCAAGGAGGTCCACTGACGATGATACAGCGACTGCTATCCTGGCTCATTTTAACAGAAGTCCCAATAAGTCTCTTCGGCGATTGTCCTCCGAGACAGGAGTGTCGAAAAGTAGCATCCATCGCATTCTTCAGGCTCACAAATGGCATCCATATAAACTTCAGATCCTACAGAAATTAAGCGAAGATGATCCCGACCGGCGGATGAAATTTTGTGAATGGGCTACGGAACAATATGCTCGGGATGCCAATTTCCCGTCCACCATTCTGTTCAGTGACGAGGCTGTTTTTTATGGAAATGGTGAGGTAAATCGACAGAACACCCGCTACTGGTCTCAAAACAACCCTCACTGGTATACCTCTTCAAAGGAACAAGGTGATGGTATGGTTGGCATTTGGAAGGATCGCATCATAGGCCCCCTATTTTTCGATGAACATGTCATTAGAGGCACCTACCTACGTATGCTCAAGGAAGAAGCATTTCCCAGTGTCTTGAACGAAGAAGGAAATTTCCCAACATGGTTCCAGCAAGACGGCGCTCCTGCACATTACAGCACCCAAGTAAGGGAATACCTGTACCAACAATTCCCTGGTCATTGGATAGGACGTCGAGGGCCTGTAGAATGGCCAGCTAGAAGCCGGGATCTCACGCCACTAGATTTTTGTCTCAAGGGCCACTTGAAAGCGCTGGTATACGCAGAGAAAATTAGGAGTGTTGAACATTTGCAGCAGCGTATTATTGGGGCATGTAACACCATTACTCCTGACATTCACCGTATGCTTGCTGACTGGGTATCACGTCTGAATTTGTGTATTGAAAACAATGGTGGACATATTGAGCACGTTCTGTTAATAAAAGCTTTTGTTTTGCCTTTCTTTATTATTTTTCCTATGATGCTTGACTTATGGGACACCCTGTATATATATATATATATATATATATATATATATATATATATATATATATATATATATATATATATATATATATACACACCGGGTGTTCCATTCGAAATTAAACAACTTTGAAACTCTGTAATTTTTAGTATTAATGTGAGAATGTTGAAACTTTGCCAGTTACTACACCATATGCATAAGTTTTTGTCATAATGTTTTTTGCTTGTTTCAGATTGAATTATGTTTACCCCACAAGAAAAAGCGAAATGTGTGTTATGGATGGCTGAGTTGAAATCCCTTACCCTGGTGCAACGGTGATTCCGTAAAACCTTTCACAAGGAACCACCCACCAGAAGAGACCTATATGCATGGAACAAGAAATTTGAGGAGACTGGCAGTGTTCTAAAGGAACACTCTGGAGGGCAAACAAGATCGGAAGAAGATATTGAACGAATACGGGGCCCCTTTGTAGTAGCCCGAGAAAGTCCATCCGTCGTGCCAGTGTCGAACTGCAGATTCCTCGTTCAACTGTGCATTGAGTCGTCCGCAAGAGGCTGCAGCTCTATCCACATAAGCTTCAAATTGTTCAGCATATAACATGTGAAGATCTTAACAAAAGGAAACATTATGCTATGCACAATGTATCTAATGTATCTAAATGTTATAATTCACATATATCATATGAAACTCTATGACATTGACATTGACTATTTACTGTGTGAATATTACATTGTTTGCTTCATTCAATAAAAAATTATAAGGTTTCAAAGTTGTTTCATTTCAAATGGGACACCCGGTATATACAGTATATATATATATATTTTTTTTTTCAACTGCAAACAACACAGTATAATTAATGTAAAGAACGACGCTTGTGTAGAAGAGCGTTCCGCATAAAATGAGGAGGGAGAACCAGCAAATGAAAAATGAGGTACCTCCCAGGAATCGAACCCGGAATCATCCAATTGCCAGTCGGATATGTTAAACACTACACCAAGGACCCCGATTAGTCAGTAATCGTAATTCTCCTAAATACGAGCGGAATCAAATGCCATGAAGGGGCACCTCCGCATGCCGTACATATATACATTTTAACTGCAAACAACACAGTATAATTAATGTAAAGAACGACGCTTGTGTAGAAGATCGTTCCGCACAAGATGAGGAGGGAGAACAAGCAAATGATTCCGCTCGTATGTAGGAGAATTACGAGTACTGACTAATCGGGGTCCTTGGTGTAGTGGTTAACATACCCGACCGGCAATTGGATGATCCAGGGTTCGATTCCTGGGAGGTACCTCATTTTTCATTTGCTTGTTCTCCCTCCTCATCTTGTGCGGAACGCTCTTCTACACAAGCGTCGTACTTTACATTATATATATATATATATATATTATATATAGTAAATTGGGAAATTGGGAAAACATAAATAAAGATTTAAAGGAGGTAAATTGGGAATTGCTACTTCACGAGAAAACTCCACACGAAATACTATGTATAATAGAGACTGAAACCAAACCTATAATACTGAAACATATTCCAGAGAGACAGGAAAGCAAACGTAGCAAGCTCGAGAGGAAAATCAGGACTCTATTCAGGCAACGAAGACAAACCGTAAAACATCTCCAAAGATGCAGAACTGATGCAAAGAGACTCAAACAAGCGAGGAAACTTGGCGAAATAGAAATGGACCTAAAGCAAACATTCATACATAGGACAAACGAGGAGGAAAACAAAGTAGCAGAAAACATAAAAAAATAACCCAAAATACTTCTACACGTTTACGAAAAGGAAAATGCAGTGTGAAGAGAGTATTGGACCGTTGATAAACGGGGAGGCCGAATACACAAATGACCCGAAAGAAATAAGTGAACTGCTTTGGGAACAATTTACATTTGTGTTTTGCACCCCTAAGTCCGAGATGGAAGTGGAAAACTACAAACTACAAACCATAATTCATATTTTTCTCTTTCTACAGGCTATAATGTCTGTGAGCAAGGAAGAACGAATCCAGATAATTCTACTCAAAGGAAATCGGAGTCAAAGAGAGGCCGCCGCTGAATTTAACAAACTGCATCCATACCGCGAGCCAATAACACAGAGTGGTGTTAGCAGACTTGTTGCAAAGTTTAAGGAAACAGGATCCATAGAAGATAAACCACGCAATGGACCTCCAAGGAGGTCCACTGACGATGATACAGCGACTGCTATCCTGGCTCATTTTAACAGAAGTCCCAATAAGTCTCTTCGGCGATTGTCCGCCGAGACAGGAGTGTCGAAAAGTAGCATCCATCGCATTCTTCAGGCTCACAAATGGCATCCATATAAACTTCAGATCCTACAGAAATTAAGCGAAGATGATCCCGACCGGCGGATGAAATTTTGTGAATGGGCTACGGAACAATATGCTCGGGATGCCAATTTCCCGTCCACCATTCAGTTCAGTGACGAGGCTGTTTTTTATGGAAATGGTGAGGTAAACCGACAGAACACCCGCTACTGGTCTCAAAACAACCCTCACTGGTATACCTCTTCAAAGGAACAAGGCGCATCTCGGGTGATGGTATGGTGTGGCATTTGGAAGGATCGCATCATAGGCCCCCTCTTTTTCGATGAACATGTCACTAGAGGCACCTACCTACGTATGCTCAAGGAAGAAGCATTTCCCAGTGTCTTGAACGAAGAAGGAAATTTCCCAACATGGTTCCAGCAAGACGGCGCTCCTGCACATTACAGCACCCAAGTAAGGGAATACCTGTACCAACAATTCCCTGGTCATTGGATAGGACGTTGAGGGCCTGTGGAATGGCCAGCTAGAAGCCCGAATCTCACGCCACTAGATTTTTGTCTCTGGGGCCACTTGAAAGCGCTGGTATACGCAGAGAAAATTAGGAGTGTTGAACATTTGCAGCAGCGCATTATTGGGGCATGTAACACCATTACTCCTGACATCCTTCACCGTGTGCTTGCTGACTGGGTATCACGTCTGAATTTGTGTATTGAAAACAATGGTGGACATACTGAGCACGTTCTGTTAATAAAAGCTTTTGTTTTGCCTTATTTTTCCTATGATGCCTGTCTTATGGACACCCTATATATATATATATATATATATATATTATATATATATTATATATATATATATATATATATATATATATATATATATATACACCGGGTGTTCCATTCGAAATTAAACAACTTTGAAACTCTGTAATTTTTAGTATTAATGTGAGAATGTTGAAACTTTGCCAGTTACTACACCATATGCATAAGTTTTTGTCATAATGTTTTTTGCTTGTTTCAGATTGAATTATGTTTACCCCACAAGAAAAAGCGAAATGTGTGTTATGGATGGCTGAGTTGAAATCTCTTACCCTGGTGCAACGGTCATTCCGTACAATCTTTCACAAGGAACCACCCACCAGAAGAGACCTATATGCATGGAACAAGAAATTTGAGGAGACTGGCAGTGTTCTAAAGGAACACTCTGGAGGGCGAACAAGATTGGAAGAAGATATTGAACGAATACGCGGCCCCTTTGTAGTAGCCCGAGAAAGTCCATCCGTCGTGCCAGTGTCGAACTGCAGATTCCTCGTTCAACTGTGCATTGAGTCGTGCGCTAGAGGCTGCAGCTCTTTCCACATAAGCTTCAAATTGTTCAGCATATAACATGTGAAGATCTTAACAAAAGGAAACATTATGCTATGCACAATGTATCTAATGTATCTAATGTATCTAAATGTTATAATTCACATATATCATATGAAACTCTATGACATTGACATTGACTATTTACTGTGTGAATATTACATTGTTTGCTTCATTCAATAAAATTTTAAGGTTTCAAAGTTGTTTCATTTCAAATGGGACACCCGGTATATACAGATAATATATATATATATAATATATATATATATATATATATATATATTTTTTTTAACTGCAAACAACACACAGTATAATTAATGTAAAGAACGACGCTTGTGTAGAAGAGCGTTCCGCATAAGATGAGGAGGGAGAACAAGCAAATGAAAAATGAGGTACCTCCCAGGAATCGAACCCGGAATCATCCAATTGCCGGTCGGATATATTAAACACTACACCAAGGACCCCGATTAGTCAGTACTCGTAATTCTCCTACATACGAGCGTGATCAAATGCCTGAAGGGGCACCTCCGCATGCCGTACATATATACATTTTAACTGCAAACAACACAGTATAATTAATGTAAAGAACGACGCTTGTGTAGAAGAGCGTTCCGCACAAGATGAGGAGTGAGAACAAGCAAATGATTCCGCTCGTATGTAGGAGAATTACGAGTACTGACTAAATCGGGGTCTTGGTGTAGTGGTTAACATATCCGACAGGCAATTGGATGATCCAGGGTTCGATTCCTGGGAGGTACCTCATTTTCATTTGCTTGTTCTCCCTCCTCATCTTGTGCGGAAAGCTCTTCTACACAAGCGTCGTTCTTTACATTATATATATATATATATATATATATATATATAGTAAATTGGGAAATTGGGAAAACATAAATAAAGATTTAAAGGAGGTAAATTGGGAATTGCTACTTAACGAGAAAACTCCACACGAAATACTATGTATAATAGAACTGAAAACAAACCTATAATACTGAAACATATTCCAGAGAGACAGGAAAGCAAACGTAGCAAGCTCGAGAAGAAAATCAGGACTCTATTCAGGCAACGAAGACAAAACGTAAAACATCTCCACAGATGCAGAACTGATGCAAAGAGACTCAAACAAGCGAGGAAACTTGGCGAAATAGAAATGGACCTAAAGCAAACATTCATACATAGGACAAACGAGGAGGAAAACAAAGTAGCAGAAAACATAAAAAATAACCCAAAATACTTCTACACGTTTACGAAAAGGAAAATGCAGTGTGAGGAGTGTATTGGACCGTTGATAAACGGGGAGGCCGAATACACAAATGACCCGAAAGAAATAAGTGAACTGCTTTGGGAACAATTTACATTTGTGTTTGCACCCCTAAGTCCGAGATGGAGGTGGAAAACTACAAACTACAAACCATAATTCATATTTTTCCTTTCTACAGGCCATAATATCTGTGAGCAAGGAAGAACGAATCCAGATAATTCTATTCATAGGAAATCGGAGACAAAGAGAGGCCGCTGCTGAATTTAACAAACTGCATGTATACCGCGAGCCAATAACACAGAGTGGTGTTAGCAGACTTGTTGCAAAGTTTAAGGAAACAGGATCCATAGAAGATAAACCACGCAATGGACCTCCAAGGAGGTCCACTGATGATGATACAGCGACTGCTATCCTGGCTCATTTTAACAGAAGTCCCAATAAGTCTCTTCGGCGATTGTCCGCCGAGACAGGAGTGTCGAAAAGTAGCATCCATCGCATTCTTCAGGCTCACAAATGGCATCCATATAAACTTCAGATCCTACAGAAATTAAGCGAAGATGACCCCGACCGGCGGATGGAATTTTGTGAATGGGCTACGGAACAATATGCTCGGGATGCCAATTTCCCGTCCACCATTCTGTTCAGTGACGAGGCTGTTTTTTATGGAAATGGTGAGGTAAATCGACAGAACATCCGCTACTGGTCTCAAAACAACCCTCACCTTGGGTGATGGTATGTTGTGGAATTTGGAAGGATCGCATCATAAGCGCTCTCTTTTTCGATGAACATGTCACTGGAGGCACCTACTACGTATGCTCACGGAAGAAGCATTTCCCAGTGTCTTGAACGAAGAAGGAAATTTCCCAACATGGTTCCAGCAAGACGGCGCTCCTGCACATTACAGCACCCAAGTAAGGGAATACCTGTACCAACAATTCCCTGGTCATTGGATAGGACGTTGAGGACCTGTGGAATGGCCAGCTAGAAGCCCGGATCTCACGCCACTAGAGTTTTGTCTCTGGGGCCACTTGAAAGCGCTGGCACACGCAGAGAAAATTAGGAGTGTTGAACATTTGCAGCAGCGCATTATTGGGGCATGTAACACCATTACTCCTGACATCATTCACCGTGTGCTTGCTGAATGGGTATCACGTCTGAATTTGTGTATTGAAAACAATGGTGGACATACTGAGCACGTTCTGTTAATAAAAGCTTTTGTTTTGCCTTATTTTTCCTATGATGCCTGACTTATGGGACGCCCTATATATATATATATACACCGGGTGTTCCATTCGAAATTAAACAACTTTGAAACTCTGTAATTTTTAGTATTAATGTGAGAATGTTGAAACTTTGCCAGTTACTACACCATATGCATAAGTTTTTGTCATAATGTTTTTTGCTTGTTTCAGATTGAATTATGTTTACCCCAAAGAAAAAGCGAAATGTGTGTTATGGATGGCTAAGTTGAAATCCCTTACCCTGGTGCAACGGTGATTCCGTACAATCTTTCACAAGGAACCACCCACCAGAAGAGACCTATATGCATGGAACAAGAAATTTGAGGAGACTGGCAGTGTTCTAGAGGAACACTCTGGAGGGCGAACAAGATCGGAAGAAGATATTAAACGAATACGCGGCCCCTTTGTAGTAGCCCGAGAAAGTCCATCCGTCGTGCCAGTGTCGAACTGCAGATTCCTCGTTCAACTGTGCATTGAGTCGTGCGCAAGAGGCTGCAGCTCTTTCCACATAAGCTTCAAATTGTTCAGCATATAACATGTGAAGATCTTAACAAAAGGAAACATTATGCTATGCACAATGTATCTAATGTATCTATTGTATCTAAATGTTATAATTCACATATATCATATGAAACTCTATGACATTGACATTGACTATTTACTGTGTGAATATTACATTGTTTGCTTCATTCAATAAAAAATTATAAGGTTTCAAAGTTGTTTCATTTCAAATGGGACACCCGGTATATACAGTATATATATATATATATATATATACATATATATATATATATATATATATATATATATATATATATATATATATATATATTTTTTTTTTTTTTTTTTTTTTTTAACTGCAAACAACACACAGTATAATTAATGTAAAGAACGACGCTTGTGTAGAAGAGCGTTCCGCATAAGATGAGGAGGGAGAACAAGCAAATGAAAAATGAGGTACCTCCCAGGAATCGAACCCGGAATCATCCAATTGCCGGTCGGATATATTAAACACTACACCAAGGACCCCGATTAGTCAGTACTCGTAATTCTCCTACATACGAGCGGAATCAAATGCCCTGAAGGGGCACCTCCGTATGCCGTACATATATACATTTTAACTGCAAACAACACAGTATAATTAATGTAAAGAACGACGCTTGTGTAGAAGAGCGTTCCGCACAAGATGAGGAGGAGAACAAGCAAATGATTCCGCTCGTATGTAGGAGAATTACGAGTACTGACTAATCGGGGTCCTTGGTGTAGTGGTTAACATATCCGACCGGCAATTGGATGATCCAGGGTTCGATTCCTGGGAGGTACCTCATTTTTCATTTGCTTGTTCTCCCTCCTCATCTTGTGCGGAACGCTCTTCTACACAAGCGTCGTTCTTTACATTATATATATATATATATATATATATATATATATATATAGTAAATTGGGAAATTGGGAAAACATAAATAAAGATTTAAAGGAGGTAAATTGGGAATTGCTACTTAACGAGAAAACTCCACACGAAATATTATGTATAATAGAGACTGAAACCAAACCTATAATACTGAAACATATTCCAGAGAGACAGGAAAGCAAACGTAGCAAGCTCGAGAAGAAAATCAGGACTCTATTCAGGCAACGAAGACAAACCGTAAAACATCTCCACAGATGCAGAACTGATGCAAAGAGACTCAAACAAGCGAGGAAACTTGGCGAAATAGAAATGGACCTAAAGCAAACATTCATACATAGGACAAACAAGGAGGAAAACAAAGTAGCAGAAAACATAAAAAAATAACCCAAAATACTTCTACACGTTTACGAAAAGGAAAATGCAGTGTGAGGAGAGTATTGGACCGTTGATAGACGGGGAGGCCGAATACACAAATGACCCGAAAGAAATAAGTGACCTGCTTTGGGAACAATTTACATTTGTGTTTTGCACCCCTAAGTCCGAGATGGAAGTGGAAAACTACAAACTACAAACCATAATTCATATTTTTCTCTTTCTACAGGCCATAATTTGTGAGCAAGGAAGAACGAATCCAGATAATTCTATTATAGGAAATCGGAGTCAAAGAGAGGCCGCTGCTGAATTTAACAAACTGCATCTATACCGCGAGCCAATAACACAGAGTGGTGTTAGCAGACTTGTTGCAAAGTTTAAGGAAACAGGGTCCATAGAAGATAAACCACGCAATGGACCTCCAAGGAGGTCCACTTTCGATGAAAGAGCGACTGCTATCCTGGCTCATTTTAACAGAAGTCCCAATAAGTCTCTTCGGCGATTGTCCGCCGAGACAGGAGTGTCGAAAAGTAGCATCCATCGCATTCTTCAGGCTCACAAATGGCATCCATATAAACTTCAGATCCTACAGAAATTAAGCGAAGATGATCCCGACCGGCGGATGGAATTTTGTGAATGGGCTACGGAACAATATGCTCGGGATGCCAATTTCCCGTCCACCATTCTGTTCAGTGACGAGGCTGTTTTTTATGGAAATGGTGAGGTAAATCGACAGAACATCCGCTACTGGTCTCAAAACAACCCTCACCTTGGGTGATGGTATGTTGTGGAATTTGGAAGGATCGCATCATAAGCGCTCTCTTTTTCGATGAACATGTCACTGGAGGCACCTACCTACGTATGCTCACGGAAGAAGCATTTCCCAGTGTCTTGAACGAAGAAGGAAATTTCCCAACATGGTTCCAGCAAGACGGCGCTCCTGCACATTACAGCACCCAAGTAAGGGAATACCTGTACCAACAATTCCCTGGTCATTGGATAGGACGTTGAGGACCTGTGGAATGGCCAGCTAGAAGCCCGGATCTCACGCCACTAGAGTTTTGTCTCTGGGGCCACTTGAAAGCGCTGGCACTCGCAGAGAAAATTAGGAGTGTTGAACATTTGCAGCAGCGCATTATTGGGGCATGTAACACCATTACTCCTGACATCATTCACCGTGTGCTTGCTGAATGGGTATCACGTCTGAATTTGTGTATTGAAAACAATGGTGGACATACTGAGCACGTTCTGTTAATAAAAGCTTTTGTTTTGCCTTATTTTTCCTTTGATGCCTGACTTATGGGACACCCTATATATATATATATATATATATATATATATATATATATATATATATATATATATATATATATATATATATATATATATACATACCGGGTGTTCCATTCGAAATTAAACAACTTTGAAACTCTGTAATTTTAGTATTAATGTGAGAATGTTGAAACTTTGCCAGTTACTACACCATATGCATAAGTTTTTGTCATAATGTTTTTTGCTTGTTTCAGATTGAATTATGTTTACCCCAAAAGAAAAAGCGAAATGTGTGTTATGGATGGCTAAGTTGAAATCCCTTACCCTGGTGCAACGGTGATTCCGTACAATCTTTCACAAGGAACCACCCACCAGAAGAGACCTATATGCATGGAACAAGAAATTTGAGGAGACTGGCAGTGTTCTAGAGGAACACTCTGGAGGGCGAACAAGATCGGAAGAAGATATTGAACGAATACGCGGCCCCTTTGTAGTAGCCGAGAAAGTCCATCCGTCGTGCCAGTGTCGAACTGCAGATTCCTCGTTCAACTGTGCATTGAGTCGTGCGCTAGAGGCTGCAGCTCTTTCCACATAAGCTTCAAATTGTTCAGCATATAACATGTGAAGATCTTAACAAAAGGAAACATTATGCTATGCACAATGTATCTAATGTATCTAATGTATCTAAATGTTATAATTCACATATATCATATGAAACTCTATGACATTGACATTGACTATTTACTGTGTGAATATTACATTGTTTGCTTCATTCAATAAAAATTTAAGGTTTCAAAGTTGTTTCATTTCAAATGGGACACCCGGTATATACAGTATATATATATATATATATATATATATATATATATATATATATATATATATATATATATATATATATATATATATATATATATATATTTTTTTTTTTTTTTTTAACTGCAAACAACACACAGTATAATTAATGTAAAGAACGACGCTTGTGTAGAAGAGCGTTCCGCATAAGATGAGGAGGGAGAACAAGCAAATGAAAAATGAGGTACCTCCCAGGAATCGAACCCGGAATCATCCAATTGCCGGTCGGATATATTAAACACTACACCAAGGACCCCGATTAGTCAGTACTCGTAATTCTCCTACATACGAGCGGAATCAAATGCCCTGAAGGGGCACCTCCCGCATGCCGTACATATATACATTTTAACTGCAAACAACACAGTATAATTAATGTAAAGAACGACGTTGTGTAGAAGAGCGTTCCGCACAAGATGAGGAGTGAGAACAAGCAAATGATTCCGCTCGTATGTAGGAGAATTACGAGTACTGACTAATCGGGGTCCTTGGTGGTAGTGGTTAACATATCCGACAGGCAATTGGATGATCCAGGGTTCGATTCCTGGGAGGTACTCATTTTTCATTTGCTTGTTCTCCCTCCTCATCTTGTGCGGAACGCTCTTCTACACAAGCGTCGTTCTTTACATATTATATATATATATATATATATATATATATATATATATATATATATATATATATAGTAAATTGGGAAATTGGGAAAACATAAATAAAGATTTAAAGGAGGTAAATTGGGAATTGCTACTTAACGAGAAAACTCCACACGAAATACTATGTATAATAGAGACTGAAAACAAACTATAATACTGAAACATATTCCAGAGAGACAGGAAAGCAAACGTAGCAAGCTCGAGAAGAAAATCAGGACTCTATTCAGGCAACGAAGACAAAACGTAAAACATCTCCACAGATGCAGAACTGATGCAAAGAGACTCAAACAAGCGAGGAAACTTGGCGAAATAGAAATGGACCTAAAGCAAACATTCATACATAGGACAAACGAGGAGGAAAACAAAGTAGCAGAAAACATAAAAAATAACCCAAAATACTTCTACACGTTTACGAAAAGGAAAATGCAGTGTGAGGAGTGTATTGGACCGTTGATAAACGGGAGGCCGAATACACAAATGACCGAAAGAAATAAGTGAACTGCTTTGGGAACAATTTACATTTGTGTTTGCACCCCTAAGTCCGAGATGGAGGTGGAAAACTACAAAACTACAAACCATAATTCATATTTTTCTCTTTCTACAGGCCATAATATCTGTGAGCAAGGAAGAACGAATCCAGATAATTCTATTCATAGGAAATCGGAGACAAAGAGAGGCCGCTGCTGAATTTAACAAACTGCATGTATACCGCGAGCCAATAACACAGAGTGGTGTTAGCAGACTTGTTGCAAAGTTTAAGGAAAACAGGATCCATAGAAGATAAACCACGCAATGGACCTCCAAGGAGGTCCACTGATGATGATACAGCGACTGCTATCCTGGCTCATTTTAACAGAAGTCCCAATAAGTCTCTTCGGCGATTGTCCGCCGAGACAGGAGTGTCGAAAAGTAGCATCCATCGCATTCTTCAGGCTCACAAATGGCATCCATATAAACTTCAGATCCTACAGAAATTAAGCGAAGATGATCCCGACCGGCGGATGGAATTTGTGAATGGGCTACGGAACAATATGCTCGGGATGCCAATTTCCCGTCCACCATTCTGTTCAGTGACGAGGCTGTTTTTTATGGAAATGGTGAGGTAAATCGACAGAACATCCGCTACTGGTCTCAAAACAACCCTCACCTTGGGTGATGGTATGTTGTGGAATTTGGAAGGATCGCATCATAAGCGCTCTCTTTTTCGATGAACATGTCACTGGAGGCACCTACCTACGTATGCTCACGGAAGAAGCATTTCCCAGTGTCTTGAACGAAGAAGGAAATTTCCCAACATGGTTCCAGCAAGACGGCGCTCCTGCACATTACAGCACCCAAGTAAGGGAATACCTGTACCAACAATTCCCTGGTCATTGGATAGGACGTTGAGGACCTGTGGAATGGCCAGCTAGAAGCCCGGATCTCACGCCACTAGAGTTTGTCTCTGGGGCCACTTGAAAGCGCTGGCACACGCAGAGAAAATTAGGAGTGTTGAACATTTGCAGCAGCGCATTATTGGGGCATGTAAACACCATTACTCCTGACATCATTCACCGTGTGCTTGCTGAATGGGTATCACGTCTGAATTGTGTATGAAAACAATGGTGGACATACTGAGCACGTTCTGTTAATAAAAGCTTTGTTTTGCCTTATTTTTCCTATGATGCCTGACTTATGGGACGCCCTATATATATATATATATATATATATATATATATATATATATATACACCGGGTGTTCCATTCGAAATTAAACAACTTTGAAACTCTGTAATTTTAGTATTAATGTGAGAATGTTGAAACTTTGCCAGTTACTACACCATATGCATAAGTTTTGTCATAATGTTTTTTGCTTGTTTCAGATTGAATTATGTTTACCCCAAAAGAAAAAGCGAAATGTGTGTTATGGATGGCTAAGTTGAAATCCCTTACCCTGGTGCAACGGTGATTCCGTACAATCTTTCACAAGGAACCACCCACCAGAAGAGACCTATATGCATGGAACAAGAAATTTGAGGAGACTGGCAGTGTTCTAGAGGAACACTCTGGAGGGCGAACAAGATCGGAAGAAGATATTAAACGAATACGCGGCCCCTTTGTAGTAGCCCGAGAAAGTCCATCCGTCGTGCCAGTGTCGAACTGCAGATTCCTCGTTCAACTGTGCATTGAGTCGTGCGCAAGAGGCTGCAGCTCTTTCCACATAAGCTTCAAATGTTCAGCATATAACATGTGAAGATCTTAACAAAAGGAAACATTATGCTATGCACAATGTATCTAATGTATCTATTGTATCTAAATGTTATAATTCACATATATCATATGAAACTCTATGACATTGACATTGACTATTTACTGTGTGAATATTACATTGTTTGCTTCATTCAATAAAAAATTATAAGGTTTCAAAGTTGTTTCATTTCAAATGGGACACCCGGTATATACAGTATATATATATATATATATATATATACATATATATATATATATATTATATATATATATATATATATATATAATATATATATATTTTTTTTTTTTTTTTTTTTTTTTAACTGCAAACAACACACAGTATAATTAATGTAAAGAACGACGCTTGTGTAGAAGAGCGTTCCGCATAAGATGAGGAGGGAGAACAAGCAAATGAAAAATGAGGTACCTCCCAGGAATCGAACCCGGAATCATCCAATTGCCGGTCGGATATATTAAACACTACACCAAGGACCCCGATTAGTCAGTACTCGTAATTCTCCTACATACGAGCGGAATCAAATGCCCTGAAGGGGCACCTCCGTATGCCGTACATATATACATTTTAACTGCAAACAACACAGTATAATTAATGTAAAGAACGACGCTTGTGTAGAAGAGCGTTCCGCACAAGATGAGGAGGGAGAACAAGCAAATGATTCCGCTCGTATGTAGGAGAATTACGAGTACTGACTAATCGGGGTCCTTGGTGTAGTGGTTAACATATCCGACCGGCAATTGGATGATCCAGGGTTCGATTCCTGGGAGGTACCTCATTTTTCATTTG
Organism: Bathynomus jamesi; assembly: GCA_023014485.1. NCBI lineage: Eukaryota > Metazoa > Arthropoda > Malacostraca > Isopoda > Cirolanidae > Bathynomus > Bathynomus jamesi. The sequence goes on along the minus strand of JAJOZX010003581.1, from coordinate 89,233 downwards.
CTTGTTCTCCCTCCTCATCTTGTGCGGAACGCTCTTCTACACAAGCGTCGTTCTTTACATTATATATATATATATATATATATATATATATATATATAGTAAATTGGGAAATTGGGAAAACATAAATAAAGATTTAAAGGAGGTAAATTGGGAATTGCTACTTAACGAGAAAACTCCACACGAAATACTATGTATAATAGAGACTGAAACCAAACCTATAATACTGAAACATATTCCAGAGAGACAGGAAAGCAAACGTAGCAAGCTCGAGAAGAAAATCAGGACTCTATTCAGGCAACGAAGACAAAACCGTAAAACATCTCCACAGATGCAGAACTGATGCAAAGAGACTCAAACAAGCGAGGAAACTTGGCGAAATAGAAATGGACCTAAAGCAAACATTCATACATAGGACAAACAAGGAGGAAAACAAAGTAGCAGAAAACATAAAAAAATAACCCAAAATACTTCTACACGTTTACGAAAAGGAAAATGCAGTGTGAGGAGAGTATTGGACCGTTGATAGACGGGGAGGCCGAATACACAAATGACCCGAAAGAAATAAGTGACCTGCTTTGGGAACAATTTACATTTGTGTTTTGCACCCCTAAGTCCGAGATGGAAGTGGAAAACTACAAACTACAAACCATAATTCATATTTTTCTCTTTCTACAGGCCATAATGTTTGTGAGCAAGGAAGAACGAATCCAGATAATTCTATTTATAGGAAATCGGAGTCAAAGAGAGGCCGCTGCTGAATTTAACAAACTGCATCTATACCGCGAGCCAATAACACAGAGTGGTGTTAGCAGACTTGTTGCAAAGTTTAAGGAAACAGGGTCCATAGAAGATAAACCACGCAATGGACCTCCAAGGAGGTCCACTTTCGATGAAAGAGCGACTGCTATCCTGGCTCATTTTAACAGAAGTCCCAATAAGTCTCTTCGGCGATTGTCCGCCGAGACAGGAGTGTCGAAAAGTAGCATCCATCGCATTCTTCAGGCTCACAAATGGCATCCATATAAACTTCAGATCCTACAGAAATTAAGCGAAGATGATCCCGACCGGCGGATGGAATTTTGTGAATGGGCTACGGAACAATATGCTCGGGATGCCAATTTCCCGTCCACCATTCTGTTCAGTGACGAGGCTGTTTTTTATGGAAATGGTGAGGTAAATCGACAGAACATCCGCTACTGGTCTCAAAACAACCCTCACCTTGGGTGATGGTATGTTGTGGAATTTGGAAGGATCGCATCATAAGCGCTCTTTTTCGATGAACATGTCACTGGAGGCACCTACCTACGTATGCTCACGGAAGAAGCATTTCCCAGTGTCTTGAACGAAGAAGGAAATTTCCCAACATGGTTCCAGCAAGACGGCGCTCCTGCACATTACAGCACCCAAGTAAGGGAATACCTGTACCAACAATTCCCTGGTCATTGGATAGGACGTTGAGGACCTGTGGAATGGCCAGCTAGAAGCCCGGATCTCACGCCACTAGAGTTTTGTCTCTGGGGCCACTTGAAAGCGCTGGCACTCGCAGAGAAAATTAGGAGTGTTGAACATTTGCAGCAGCGCATTATTGGGGCATGTAACACCATTACTCCTGACATCATTCACCGTGTGCTTGCTGAATGGGTATCACGTCTGAATTTGTGTATTGAAAACAATGGTGGACATACTGAGCACGTTCTGTTAATAAAAGCTTTTGTTTTGCCTTATTTTTCCTTGATGCCTGACTTATGGGACACCCTATATATATATATATATATATATATATATATATATATATATATATATATATATATATATATATATATATATATATATATACATACCGGGTGTTCCATTCGAAATTAAACAACTTTGAAACTCTGTAATTTTTAGTATTAATGTGAGAATGTTGAAACTTTGCCAGTTACTACACCATATGCATAAGTTTTTGTCATAATGTTTTTTGCTTGTTTCAGATTGAATTATGTTTACCCCAAAAGAAAAAGCGAAATGTGTGTTATGGATGGCTAAGTTGAAATCCCTTACCCTGGTGCAACGGTGATTCCGTACAATCTTTCACAAGGAACCACCCACCAGAAGAGACCTATATGCATGGAACAAGAAATTTGAGGAGACTGGCAGTGTTCTAGAGGAACACTCTGGAGGGCGAACAAGATCGGAAGAAGATATTGAACGAATACGCGGCCCCTTTGTAGTAGCCCGAGAAAGTCCATCCGTCGTGCCAGTGTCGAACTGCAGATTCCTCGTTCAACTGTGCATTGAGTCGTGCGCTAGAGGCTGCAGCTCTTTCCACATAAGCTTCAAATTGTTCAGCATATAACATGTGAAGATCTTAACAAAAGGAAACATTATGCTATGCACAATGTATCTAATGTATCTAATGTATCTAAATGTTATAATTCACATATATCATATGAAACTCTATGACATTGACATTGACTATTTACTGTGTGAATATTACATTGTTTGCTTCATTCAATAAAAATTTTAAGGTTTCAAAGTTGTTTCATTTCAAATGGGACACCCGGTATATACAGTATATATATATATATATATATATATATATATATATATATATATATATATATATATATATATATATATATATATATATATATATATATTTTTTTTTTTTAACTGCAAACAACACACAGTATAATTAATGTAAAGAACGACGCTTGTGTAGAAGAGCGTTCCGCATAAGATGAGGAGGGAGAACAAGCAAATGAAAAATGAGGTACCTCCCAGGAATCGAACCCGGAATCATCCAATTGCCGGTCGGATATATTAAACACTACACCAAGGACCCCGATTAGTCAGTACTCGTAATTCTCCTACATACGAGCGGAATCAAATGCCCTGAAGGGGCACCTCCGCATGCCGTACATATATACATTTTAACTGCAAACAACACAGTATAATTAATGTAAAGAACGACGCTTGTGTAGAAGAGCGTTCCGCACAAGATGAGGAGTGAGAACAAGCAAATGATTCCGCTCGTATGTAGGAGAATTACGAGTACTGACTAATCGGGGTCCTTGGTGTAGTGGTTAACATATCCGACAGGCAATTGGATGATCCAGGGTTCGATTCCTGGGAGGTACCTCATTTTTCATTTGCTTGTTCTCCCTCCTCATCTTGTGCGGAACGCTCTTCTACACAAGCGTCGTTCTATTATATATATATATATATATATCATATATATATATATATATATATATATATATATATATATATAGTAAATTGGGAAATTGGGAAAACATAAATAAAGATTTAAAGGAGGTAAATTGGGAATTGCTACTTAACGAGAAAACTCCACACGAAATACTATGTATAATAGAGACTGAAACAAACCTATAATACTGAAACATATTCCAGAGAGACAGGAAAGCAAACGTAGCAAGCTCGAGAAGAAAATCAGGACTCTATTCAGGCGAAGAACACAAACGTAAAACATCTCCACAGATGCAGAACTGATGCAAAGAGACTCAAACAAGCGAGGAAACTTGGCGAAATAGAAATGGACCTAAAGCAAACATTCATACATAGGACAAACGAGGAGGAAAACAAAGTAGCAGAAAACATAAAAAAATAACCCAAAATACTTCTACACGTTTACGAAAAGGAAAATGCAGTGTGAGGAGTGTATTGGACCGTTGATAACGGGGAGGCCGAATACACAAATGACCCGAAAGAAATAAGTGAACTGCTTTGGGAACAATTTACATTTGTGTTTTGCACCCCTAAGTCCGAGATGGAGTGGAAAACTACAAACTACAAACCATAATTCATATTTTTCTCTTTCTACAGGCCATAATATCTGTGAGCAAGGAAGAACGAATCCAGATAATTCTATTCATAGGAAATCGGAGTCAAAGAGAGGCCGCTGCTGAATTTAACAAACTGCATCTATACCGCGAGCCAATAACACAGAGTGGTGTTAGCAGACTTGTTGCAAAGTTTAAGGAAACAGGGTCCATAGAAGATAAACCACGCAATGGACCTCCAAGGAGGTCCACTGATGATGAAGAGCGACTGCTATCCTGGCTCATTTTAACAGAAGTCCCAATAAGTCTCTTCGGCGATTGTCCGCCGAGACAGGAGTGTCGAAAAGTAGCATCCATCGCATTCTTCAGGCTCACAAATGGCATCCATATAAACTTCAGATCCTACAGAAATTAAGCGAAGATGATCCCGACCGGCGGATGGAATTTTGTGAATGGGCTACGGAACAATATGCTCGGGATGCCAATTTCCCGTCCACCATTCTGTTCAGTGACGAGGCTGTTTTTTATGGAAATGGTGAGGTAAATCGACAGAACATCCGCTACTGGTCTCAAAACAACCCTCACCTTGGGTGATGGTATGTTGTGGAATTTGGAAGGATCGCATCATAAGCGCTCTCTTTTTCGATGAACATGTCACTGGAGGCACCTACCTACGTATGCTCACGGAAGAAGCATTTCCCAGTGTCTTGAACGAAGAAGGAAATTTCCCAACATGGTTCCAGCAAGACGGCGCTCCTGCACATTACAGCACCCAAGTAAGGGAATACCTGTACCAACAATTCCCTGGTCATTGGATAGGACGTTGAGGACCTGTGGAATGGCCAGCTAGAAGCCCGGATCTCACGCCACTAGAGTTTTGTCTCTGGGGCCACTTGAAAGCGCTGGCACTCGCAGAGAAAATTAGGAGTGTTGAACATTTGCAGCAGCGCATTATTGGGGCATGTAACACCATTACTCCTGACATCATTCACCGTGTGCTTGCTGAATGGGTATCACGTCTGAATTTGTGTATTGAAAACAATGGTGGACATACTGAGCACGTTCTGTTAATAAAAGCTTTTGTTTTGCCTTATTTTTCCTATGATGCCTGACTTATGGGACGCCCTATATATATATATATATTATATATATATATATATATATATATATATATATATATACATACCGGGTGTTCCATTCGAAATTAAACAACTTTGAAACTCTGTAATTTTTAGTATTAATGTGAGAATGTTGAAACTTTGCCAGTTACTACACCATATGCATAAGTTTTTGTCATAATGTTTTTTGCTTGTTTCAGATTGAATTATGTTTACCCCAAAAGAAAAAGCGAAATGTGTGTTATGGATGGCTAAGTTGAAATCCCTTACCCTGGTGCAACGGTGATTCCGTACAATCTTTCACAAGGAACCACCCACCAGAAGAGACCTATATGCATGGAACAAGAAATTTGAGGAGACTGGCAGTGTTCTAGAGGAACACTCTGGAGGGCGAACAAGATCGGAAGAAGATATTGAACGAATACGCGGCCCCTTTGTAGTAGCCCGAGAAAGTCCATCCGTCGTGCCAGTGTCGAACTGCAGATTCCTCGTTCAACTGTGCATTGAGTCGTGCGCAAGAGGCTGCAGCTCTTTCCCATAAGCTTCAAATTGTTCAGCATATAACATGTGAAGATCTTAACAAAAAAACATTATGCTATGCACAATGTATCTAATGTATCTATGTATCTAAATGTTATAATTCACATATATCATATGAAACTCTATGACATTGACATTGACTATTTACTGTGTGAATATTACATTGTTTGCTTCATTCAATAAAAAATTATAAGGTTTCAAAGTTGTTTCATTTCAAATGGGACACCCGGTATATCAGTATATATAATATATATATAATATATATATATATATATATATATATATATATATATATATATATATATATATATATATATATTTTTTTTTTTTTTTTTTTTTTTAACTGCAAACAACACACAGTATAATTAATGTAAAGAACGACGCTTGTGTAGAAGAGCGTTCCGCATAAGATGAGGAGGGAGAACAAGCAAATGAAAAATGAGGTACCTCCCAGGAATCGAACCCGGAATCATCCAATTGCCGGTCGGATATATTAAACACTACACCAAGGACCCGATTAGTCAGTACTCGTAATTCTCCTACATACGAGCGGAATCAAATGCCCTGAAGGGGCACCTCCGCATGCCGTACATATATACTTTAACTGCAAACAACACAGTATAATTAATGTAAAGAACGACGCTTGTGTAGAAGAGCGTTCCGCACAAGATGAGGAGGAGAACAAGCAAATGATTCCGCTCGTATGTAGGAGAATTACGAGTACTGACTAATCGGGTCCTTGGTGTAGTGGTTAACATATCCGACCGGCAATTGGATGATCCAGGGTTCGATTCCTGGGAGGTACCTCATTTTTCATTTGCTTGTTCCTCCTCATCTTGTGCGGAACGCTCTTCTACACAAGCGTCGTTCTTTACATATATATATATAATATATATATATATATATATATATATATAGTAAATGGGAAATTGGGAAAACATAAATAAAGATTTAAAGGAGGAAATTGGGAATTGCTACTTAACGAGAAAACTCCACACGAAATACTATGTATAATAGAGACTGAAACCAAACCTATAATACTGAAACATATTCCAGAGAGACAGGAAAGCAAACGTAGCAAGCTCGAGAGAAAATCAGGACTCTATTCAGGCAACGAAGACAAACCGTAAAACATCTCCACAGATGCAGAACTGATGCAAAGAGACTCAAACAAGCGAGGAAACTTGGCGAAATAGAAATGGACCTAAAGCAAACATTCATACATAGGACAAACAAGGAGGAAAACAAAGTAGCAGAAAACATAAAAAAAATAACCCAAAATACTTCTACACGTTTACGAAAAGGAAATGCAGTGTGAGGAGAGTATTGGACCGTTGATAGACGGGGAGGCCGAATACACAAATGACCCGAAAGAAATAAGTGACTGCTTTGGAACAATTTTACATTTGTGTTTTGCACCCCTAAGTCCGAGATGGAAGTGGAAAACTACAAACTACAAACCATAATTCAATTTTTCTCTTTCTACAGGCCATAATGTTTGTGAGCAAGGAAGAACGAATCCAGATAATTCTATTTATAGGAAATCGGAGTCAAAGAGAGGGCCGCTGCTGAATTTAACAAACTGCATCTATACCGCGAGCCAATAACACAGAGTGGTGTTAGCAGACTTGTTGCAAAGTTTAAGGAAACGGGTCCATAGAAGATAAACCACGCAATGGACCTCCAAGGAGGTCCACTTTCGATGAAAGAGCGACTGCTATCCTGGCTCATTTTAACAGAAGTCCCAATAAGTCTCTTCGGCGATTGTCCGCCGAGACAGGAGTGTCGAAAAGTAGCATCCATCGCATTCTTCAGGCTCACAAATGCATCCATATAAACTTCAGATCCTACAGAAATTAAGCGAAGATGATCCCGACCGGCGGATGGAATTTTGTGAATGGGCTACGGAACAATATGCTCGGGATGCCAATTTCCCGTCCACCATTCTGTTCAGTGACGAGGCTGTTTTTTATGGAAATGGTGAGGTAAATCGACAGAACATCCGCTATGGTCTCAAAAAACCCTCACCTTGGGTGATGGTATGTTGTGGAATTTGGAAGGATCGCATCATAAGCGCTCTCTTTTTCGATGAACATGTCACTGGAGGCACCTACCTACGTATGCTCACGGAAGAAGCATTTCCCAGTGTCTTGAACGAAGAAGGAAATTTCCCAACATGGTTCCAGCAAGACGGCGCTCCTGCACATTACAGCACCCAAGTAAGGGAATACCTGTACCAACAATTCCCTGGTCATTGGATAGGACGTTGAGGACCTGTGGAATGGCCAGCTAGAAGCCCGGATCTCACGCCACTAGAGTTTTGTCTCTGGGGCCACTTGAAAGCGCTGGCACTCGCAGAGAAAATTAGGAGTGTTGAACATTTGCAGCAGCGCATTATTGGGGCATGTAACACCATTACTCCTGACATCATTCACCGTGTGCTTGCTGAATGGGTATCACGTCTGAATTTGTGTATTGAAAACAATGGTGGACATACTGAGCACGTTCTGTTAATAAAAGCTTTTGTTTTGCCTTATTTTTCCTTTGATGCCTGACGTATGGGACACCCTATATATATATATATATATATATACATACCGGGTGTTCCATTCGAAATTAAACAACTTTGAAACTCTGTAATTTTTAGTATTAATGTGAGAATGTTGAAACTTTGCCAGTTACTACACCATATGCATAAGTTTTTGTCATAATGTTTTTTGCTTGTTTCAGATTGAATTATGTTTACCCCAAAAGAAAAAGCGAAATGTGTGTTATGGATGGCTAAGTTGAAATCCCTTACCCTGGTGCAACGGTGATTCCGTACAATCTTTCACAAGGAACCACCCACCAGAAGAGACCTATATGCATGGAACAAGAAATTTGAGGAGACTGGCAGTGTTCTAGAGGAACACTCTGGAGGGCGAACAAGATCGGAAGAAGATATTGAACGAATACGCGGCCCCTTTGTAGTAGCCCGAGAAAGTCCATCCGTCGTGCCAGTGTCGAACTGCAGATTCCTCGTTCAACTGTGCATTGAGTCGTGCGCTAGAGGCTGCAGCTCTTTCCACATAAGCTTCAAATTGTTCAGCATATAACATGTGAAGATCTTAACAAAAGGAAACATTATGCTATGCACAATGTATCTAATGTATCTAAATGTTATAATTCACATATATCATATGAAACTCTATGACATTGACATTGACTATTTACTGTGTGAATATTACATTGTTTGCTTCATTCAATAAAAATTTAAGGTTTCAAAGTTGTTCATTTCAAATGGGACACCCCGTATATACAGTATATATATATATATATATATATATATATATATATATATATATATATATATATATATATATATATTTTTTTTTTTAACTGCAAACAACACACAGTATAATTAATGTAAAGAACGACGCTTGTGTAGAAGAGCGTTCCGCATAAGATGAGGAGGGAGAACAAGCAAATGAAAAATGAGGTACCTCCCAGGAATCGAACCCGGAATCATCCAATTGCCGGTCGGATATATTAAACACTACACCAAGGACCCCGATTAGTCAGTACTCGTAATTCTCCTACATACGAGCGGAATCAAATGCCCTGAAGGGGCACCTCCGCATGCCGTACATATATACATTTTAACTGCAAACAACACAGTATAATTAATGTAAAGAACGACGCTTGTGTAGAAGAGCGTTCCGCACAAGATGAGGAGTGAGAACAAGCAAATGATTCCGCTCGTATGTAGGAGAATTACGAGTACTGACTAATCGGGGTCCTTGGTGTAGTGGTTAACATATCCGACAGGCAATTGGATGATCCAGGGTTCGATTCCTGGGAGGTACCTCATTTTCATTTGCTTGTTCTCCCTCCTCATCTTGTGCGGAACGCTCTTCTACACAAGCGTCGTTCTTTACATTATATTATATATATATATATATATATAGATATATATATATATATATATATATATATATATATATATATATATATAGTAAATTGGGAAATTGGGAAAACATAAATAAAGATTTAAAGGAGGTAAATTGGGAATTGCTACTTAACGAGAAAACTCCACACGAAATACTATGTATAATAGAGACTGAAAACAAACCTATAATACTGAAACATATTCCAGAGAGACAGGAAAGCAAACGTAGCAAGCTCGAGAAGAAAATCAGGACTCTATTCAGGCAACGAAGACAAAACGTAAAACATCTCCACAGATGCAGAACTGATGCAAAGAGACTCAAACAAGCGAGGAAACTTGGCGAAATAGAAATGGACCTAAAGCAAACATTCATACATAGGACAAACGAGGAGGAAAACAAAGTAGCAGAAAACATAAAAAAATAACCCAAAATACTTCTACACGTTTACGAAAAGGAAAATGCAGTGTGAGGAGTGTATTGGACCGTTGATAAACGGGGAGGCCGAATACACAAATGACCCGAAAGAAATAAGTGAACTGCTTTGGGAACAATTTACATTTGTGTTTGCACCCCTAAGTCCGAGATGGAGGTGGAAAACTACAAACTACAAACCATAATTCATATTTTCTCTTTCTACAGGCCATAATATCTGTGAGCAAGGAAGAACGAATCCAGATAATTCTATTCATAGGAAATCGGAGACAAAGAGAGGCCGCTGCTGAATTTAACAAACTGCATGTATACCGCGAGCCAATAACACAGAGTGGTGTTAGCAGACTTGTTGCAAAGTTTAAGGAAACAGGATCCATAGAAGATAAACCACGCAATGGACCTCCAAGGAGGTCCACTGATGATGATACAGCGACTGCTATCCTGGCTCATTTTAACAGAAGTCCCAATAAGTCTCTTCGGCGATTGTCCGCCGAGACAGGAGTGTCGAAAAGTAGCATCCATCGCATTCTTCAGGCTCACAAATGGCATCCATATAAACTTCAGATCCTACAGAAATTAAGCGAAGATGATCCCGACCGGCGGATGGAATTTTGTGAATGGGCTACGGAACAATATGCTCGGGATGCCAATTTCCCGTCCACCATTCTGTTCAGTGACGAGGCTGTTTTTTATGGAAATGGTGAGGTAAATCGACAGAACATCCGCTACTGGTCTCAAAACAACCCTCACCTTGGGTGATGGTATGTTGTGGAATTTGGAAGGATCGCATCATAAGCGCTCTCTTTTCGATGAACATGTCACTGGAGGCACCTACCTACGTATGCTCACGGAAGAAGCATTTCCCAGTGTCTTGAACGAAGAAGGAAATTTCCCAACATGGTTCCAGCAAGACGGCGCTCCTGCACATTACAGCACCCAAGTAAGGAATACCTGTACCAACAATTCCCTGGTCATTGGATAGGACGTTGAGGACCTGTGGAATGGCCAGCTAGAAGCCCGGATCTCACGCCACTAGAGTTTTGTCTCTGGGCCACTTGAAAGCGCTGGCACACGCAGAGAAAATTAGGAGTGTTGAACATTTGCAGCAGCGCATTATTGGGGCATGTAACACCATTACTCCTGACATCATTCACCGTGTGCTTGCTGAATGGGTATCACGTCTGAATTTGTGTATTGAAAACAATGGTGGACATACTGAGCACGTTCTGTTAATAAAAGCTTTTGTTTTGCCTTATTTTTCCTATGATGCCTGACTTATGGGACGCCCTATATATATATATATATATATATATATATATATATATATATATATACACCGGGTGTTCCATTCGAAATTAAACAACTTTGAAACTCTGTAATTTTTAGTATTAATGTGAGAATGTTGAAACTTTGCCAGTTACTACACCATATGCATAAGTTTTTGTCATAATGTTTTTTGCTTGTTTCAGATTGAATTATGTTTACCCCAAAAGAAAAAGCGAAATGTGTGTTATGGATGGCTAAGTTGAAATCCCTTACCCTGGTGCAACGGTGATTCCGTACAATCTTTCACAAGGAACCACCCACCAGAAGAGACCTATATGCATGGAACAAGAAATTTGAGGAGACTGGCAGTGTTCTAGAGGAACACTCTGGAGGGCGAACAAGATCGGAAGAAGATATTAAACGAATACGCGGCCCCTTTGTAGTAGCCCGAGAAAGTCCATCCGTCGTGCCAGTGTCGAACTGCAGATTCCTCGTTCAACTGTGCATTGAGTCGTGCGCAAGAGGCTGCAGCTCTTTCCACATAAGCTTCAAATTGTTCAGCATATAACATGTGAAGATCTTAACAAAAGGAAACATTATGCTATGCACAATGTATCTAATGTATCTATTGTATCTAAATGTTATAATTCACATATATCATATGAAACTCTATGACATTGACATTGACTATTTACTGTGTGAATATTACATTGTTTGCTTCATTCAATAAAAAATTATAAGGTTTCAAAGTTGTTTCATTTCAAATGGGACACCCGGTATATACAGTATATATATATATATATATATAATATATACATATATATATATATATATATATATATATATATATATATATATATATATATATATTTTTTTTTTTTTTTTTTTTAACTGCAAACAACACACAGTATAATTAATGTAAAGAACGACGCTTGTGTAGAAGAGCGTTCCGCATAAGATGAGGAGGGAGAACAAGCAAATGAAAAATGAGGTACCTCCCAGGAATCGAACCCGGAATCATCCAATTGCCGGTCGGATATATTAAACACTACACCAAGGACCCCGATTAGTCAGTACTCGTAATTCTCCTACATACGAGCGGAATCAAATGCCCTGAAGGGGCACCTCCGTATGCCGTACATATATACATTTTAACTGCAAACAACACAGTATAATTAATGTAAAGAACGACGCTTGTGTAGAAGAGCGTTCCGCACAAGATGAGGAGGGAGAACAAGCAAATGATTCCGCTCGTATGTAGGAGAATTACGAGTACTGACTAATCGGGGTCCTTGGTGTAGTGGTTAACATATCCGACCGGCAATTGGATGATCCAGGGTTCGATTCCTGGGAGGTACCTCATTTTTCATTTGCTTGTTCTCCCTCCTCATCTTGTGCGGAACGCTCTTCTACACAAGCGTCGTTCTTTACATATATATATATATATATATATATATATATAGTAAATTGGGAAATTGGGAAAACATAAATAAAGATTTAAAGGAGGTAAATTGGGAATTGCTACTTAACGAGAAAACTCCACACGAAATACTATGTATAATAGAGACTGAAACCAAACCTATAATACTGAAACATATTCCAGAGAGACAGGAAAGCAAACGTAGCAAGCTCGAGAAGAAAATCAGGACTCTATTCAGGCAACGAAGACAAACCGTAAAACATCTCCACAGATGCAGAACTGATGCAAAGAGACTCAAACAAGCGAGGAAACTTGGCGAAATAGAAATGGACCTAAAGCAAACATTCATACATAGGACAAACAAGGAGGAAAACAAAGTAGCAGAAAACATAAAAAAATAACCCAAAATACTTCTACACGTTTACGAAAAGGAAAATGCAGTGTGAGGAGAGTATTGGACCGTTGATAGACGGGGAGGCCGAATACACAAATGACCCGAAAGAAATAAGTGACCTGCTTTGGGAACAATTTACATTTGTGTTTTGCACCCCTAAGTCCGAGATGGAAGTGGAAAACTACAAACTACAAACCATAATTCATATTTTTCTCTTTCTACAGGCCATAATGTTTGTGAGCAAGGAAGAACGAATCCAGATAATTCTATTTATAGGAAATCGGAGTCAAAGAGAGGCCGCTGCTGAATTTAACAAACTGCATCTATACCGCGAGCCAATAACACAGAGTGGTGTTAGCAGACTTGTTGCAAAGTTTAAGGAAACAGGGTCCATAGAAGATAAACCACGCAATGGACCTCCAAGGAGGTCCACTTTCGATGAAAGAGCGACTGCTATCCTGGCTCATTTTAACAGAAGTCCCAATAAGTCTCTTCGGCGATTGTCCGCCGAGACAGGAGTGTCGAAAAGTAGCATCCATCGCATTCTTCAGGCTCACAAATGGCATCCATATAAACTTCAGATCCTACAGAAATTAAGCGAAGATGATCCCGACCGGCGGATGGAATTTTGTGAATGGGCTACGGAACAATATGCTCGGGATGCCAATTTCCCGTCCACCATTCTGTTCAGTGACGAGGCTGTTTTTTATGGAAATGGTGAGGTAAATCGACAGAACATCCGCTACTGGTCTCAAAACAACCCTCACCTTGGGTGATGGTATGTTGTGGAATTTGGAAGGATCGCATCATAAGCGCTCTCTTTTTCGATGAACATGTCACTGGAGGCACCTACCTACGTATGCTCACGGAAGAAGCATTTCCCAGTGTCTTGAACGAAGAAGGAAATTTCCCAACATGGTTCCAGCAAGACGGCGCTCCTGCACATTACAGCACCCAAGTAAGGGAATACCTGTACCAACAATTCCCTGGTCATTGGATAGGACGTTGAGGACCTGTGGAATGGCCAGCTAGAAGCCCGGATCTCACGCCACTAGAGTTTTGTCTCTGGGGCCACTTGAAAGCGCTGGCACTCGCAGAGAAAATTAGGAGTGTTGAACATTTGCAGCAGCGCATTATTGGGGCATGTAACACCATTACTCCTGACATCATTCACCGTGTGCTTGCTGAATGGGTATCACGTCTGAATTTGTGTATTGAAAACAATGGTGGACATACTGAGCACGTTCTGTTAATAAAAGCTTTTGTTTTGCCTTATTTTTCCTTTGATGCCTGACTTATGGGACACCCTATATATATATATATATATATATATATATATATATATATATATATATATATATATATATATATATATATATATATATATATATATACATACCGGGTGTTCCATTCGAAATTAAACAACTTTGAAACTCTGTAATTTTAGTATTAATGTGAGAATGTTGAAACTTTGCCAGTTACTACACCATATGCATAAGTTTTTGTCATAATGTTTTTGCTTGTTTCAGATTGAATTATGTTACCCCAAAAGAAAAAGCGAAATGTGTGTTATGGATGGCTAAGTTGAAATCCCTTACCCTGGTGCAACGGTGATTCCGTACAATCTTTCACAAGGAACCACCCACCAGAAGAGACCTATATGCATGGAACAAGAAATTTGAGGAGACTGGCAGTGTTCTAGAGGAACACTCTGGAGGGCGAACAAGATCGGAAGAAGATATTGAACGAATACGCGGCCCCTTTGTAGTAGCCGAGAAAGTCCATCCGTCGTGCCAGTGTCGAACTGCAGATTCCTCGTTCAACTGTGCATTGAGTCGTGCGCTAGAGGCTGCAGCTCTTTCCACATAAGCTTCAAATTGTTCAGCATATAACATGTGAAGATCTTAACAAAAGGAAACATTATGCTATGCACAATGTATCAATGTATCTAATGTATCTAAATGTTATAATTCACATATATCATATGAAACTCTATGACATTGACATTGACTATTTACTGTGTGAATATTACATTGTTTGCTTCATTCAAATAAAAATTTTAAGGTTTCAAAGTTGTTTCATTTTCAAATGGGACACCCGGTATATACAGTATATATATATATATTATATATATATATATATATATATATATATATATATATATATATATTATATTTTTTTTTTTTTAACTGCAAACAACACACAGTATAATTAATGTAAAGAACGACGCTGTGTAGAAGAGCGTTCCGCATAAGATGAGGAGGGAGAACAAGCAAATGAAAAATGAGGTACCTCCCAGGAATCGAACCCGGAATCATCCAATTGCCGGTTCGGATATATTTAAACACTACACCAAGGACCCCGATTAGTCAGTACTCGTAATTCTCCTACATACGAGCGGAATCAAATGCCCTGAAGGGGCACCTCCGCATGCGTACATATATACATTTTAACTGCAAACAACACAGTATAATTAATGTAAAGAACGACGCTTGTGTAGAAGAGCGTTCCGCACAAGATGAGGAGTGAGAACAAGCAAATGATTCCGCTCGTATGTAGGAGAATTACGAGTACTGACTAATCGGGGTCCTTGGTGTAGTGGTTAACATATCCGACAGGCAATTGGATGATCCAGGGTTCGATTCCTGGGAAGGTACCTCATTTTTCATTTGCTGTTCTCCCTCCTCATCTTGTGCGGAACGCTCTTCTACACAAGCGCGTTTCTGTACATTATATATATATATATATATATATATATTATATATATGTAAACACAGACCGTGCATGGAAACAAGGAACTCTCTGGGAAAATTAAATCCACTATAGTCCGAATAAGTAATGGTAAATGACAAATACCATAGTTTTTTTCCTTTTTTCATGATTTTAGCCCGACGTGGGCAACGGGTCTCTCGCAAAGAGATCCCATAAATATAGCTTCCCTCACCAGCTATCTGCAAAGCAGACAGGATCCAGCTTTGGGACGTGGATCTAGGGTTTAAAGCAAGCCTAGATCCCTACACTCAGAACCTCTATATAAGTAAAAGACTCGTTGCATTCACGTCGTGTTGAATAAATCAAAGAAAAAGGGGGTAACTATTGTATTTTTAGCCAAAAAAACCAAAACTTAAACCTCAACCGGGACATTGAGCGTCCACTTTTCAAGGCACGAAACACGTGTATACACGTGTTTAACATATAATGTTCTCAGGGAACCATTCTGAGTTTGTGTATATATATATATATATATATATATATATATATATATATATATATAGTAAATTGGGAAATTGGGAAAACATAAATAAAGATTTAAAGGAGGTAAATTGGGAATTGCTACTTAACGAGAAAACTCACACGAAATACTATGTATAATAGAGACTGAAAACAAACCTATAATACTGAAACATATTCCAGAGAGACAGGAAAGCAAACGTAGCAAGCTCGAGAAGAAAATCAGGACTCTATTCAGGCAACGAAGACAAAACGTAAAACATCTCCACAGATGCAGAACTGATGCAAAGAGACTCAAACAAGCGAGGAAACTTGGCGAAATAGAAATGGACCTAAAGCAAACATTCATACATAGGACAAACGAGGAGGAAAACAAAGTAGCAGAAAACATAAAAAAATAACCCAAAATACTTCTACACGTTTACGAAAAGGAAAATGCAGTGTGAGAGTGTATTGGACCGTTGATAAACGGGGAGGCCGAATACACAAATGACCCGAAAGAAATAAGTGAACTGCTTTGGGAACAATTTACATTTGTGTTTTGCACCCCTAAGTCCGAGATGGAGTGGAAAACTACAAACTACAAACCATAATTCATATTTTTCTCTTTCTACAGGCATAATATCTGTGAGCAAGGAAGAACGAATCCAGATAATTCTATTCATAGGAAATCGGAGTCAAAGAGAGGCCGCCGCTGAATTTAACAAACTGCATGTATACCGCGAGCCAATAACACAGAGTGGTGTTAGCAGACTTGTTGCAAAGTTTAAGGAAACAGGATCCATAGAAGATAAACCACGCAATGGACCTCCAAGGAGGTCCACTGATGATGATACAGCGACTGCTATCCTGGCTCATTTAACAGAAGTCCCAATAAGTCTCTTCGGCGATTGTCCGCCGAGACAGGAGTGTCGAAAAGTAGCATCCATCGCATTCTTCAGGCTCACAAATGGCATCCATATAAACTTCAGATCCTACAGAAATTAAGCGAAGATGATCCCGACCGGCGGATGAATTTTGTGAATGGGCTACGGAACAATATGCTCGGGATGCCAATTTCCCGTCCACCATTCTGTTCAGTGACGAGGCTGTTTTTTATGGAAATGGTGAGGTAAATCGACAGAACATCCGCTACTGGTCTCAAAACAACCCTCACCTTGGGTGATGGTATGTGTGGAATTTGGAAGGATCGCATCATAAGCGCTCTCTTTTTCGATGAACATGTCACTGGAGGCACCTACCTACGTATGCTCACGGAAGAAGCATTTCCCAGTGTCTTGAACGAAGAAGGAAATTTCCCAACATGGTTCCAGCAAGACGGCGCTCCTGCACATTACAGCACCCAAGTAAGGGAATACCTGTACCAACAATTCCCTGGTCATTGGATAGGACGTTGAGGACCTGTGGAATGGCCAGCTAGAAGCCCGATCTCACGCCACTAGAGTTTTGTCTCTGGGGCCACTTGAAAGCGCTGGCACACGCAGAGAAAATTAGGAGTGTTGAACATTTGCAGCAGCGCATTATTGGGGCATGTAACACCATTACTCCTGACATCATTCACCGTGTGCTTGCTGAATGGGTATCACGTCTGAATTTGTGTATTGAAAACAATGGTGGACATACTGAGCACGTTCTGTTAATAAAAGCTTTTGTTTTGCCTTATTTTTCCTATGATGCCTGACTTATGGGACGCCCTATATATAATATATATATATTATATATATATATATATATAATATATATATATATATATATATATATATATACCGGGTGTTCCATTCGAAATTAAACAACTTTGAAACTCTGTAATTTTTAGTATTAATGTGAGAATGTTGAAACTTTGCCAGTTACTACACCATATGCATAAGTTTTTGTCATAATGTTTTTTGCTTGTTTCAGATTGAATTATGTTTACCCCAAAAGAAAAAGCGAAATGTGTGTTATGGATGGCTAAGTTGAAATCCCTTACCCTGGTGCAACGGTGATTCCGTACAATCTTTCACAAGGAACCACCCACCAGAAGAGACCTATATGCATGGAACAAGAAATTTGAGGAGACTGGCAGTGTTCTAGAGGAACACTCTGGAGGGCGAACAAGATCGGAAGAAGATATTAACGAATACGCGGCCCTTTGTAGTAGCCCGAGAAAGTCCATCCGTCGTGCCAGTGTCGAACTGCAGATTCCTCGTTCAACTGTGCATTGAGTCGTGCGCAGAGGCTGCAGCTCTTTCCACATAAGCTTCAAATTGTTCAGCATATAACATGTGAAGATCTTAACAAAAGGAAACATTATGCTATGCACAATGTATCTAATGTATCTATTGTATCTAAATGTTATAATTCACATATATCATATGAAACTCTATGACATTGACATTGACTATTTACTGTGTGAATATTACATTGTTTGCTTCATTCAATAAAAAATTATAAGGTTTCAAAGTTGTTTCATTTCAAATGGGACACCCGGTATATACAGTATATATATATATATATATATACATATATATATTATATTATATATATATATATATATATATATATATATATATATTATATATATTTTTTTTTTTTTATTTTTTTTTTAACTGCAAACAACACACAGTATAATTAATGTAAAGAACGACGCTTGTGTAGAAGAGCGTTCCGCATAAGATGAGGAGGGAGAACAAGCAAATGAAAAATGAGGTACCTCCCAGGAATCGAACCCGGAATCATCCAATTGCCGGTCGGATATATTAAACACTACACCAAGGACCCCGATTAGTCAGTACTCGTAATTCTCCTACATACGAGCGGAATCAAATGCCCTGAAGGGGCACCTCCGTGCCGTACATATATACATTTTAACTGCAAACAACACAGTATAATTAATGTAAAGAACGACGCTTGTGTAGAAGAGCGTTCCGCACAAGATGAGGAGGGAGAACAAGCAAATGATTCCGCTCGTATGTAGGAGAATTACGAGTACTGACTAATCGGGGTCCTTGGTGTAGTGGTTAACATATCCGACCGGCAATTGGATGATCCAGGGTTCGATTCCTGGGAGGTACCTCATTTTTCATTTGCTTGTTCTCCCTCCTCATCTTGTGCGGAACGCTCTTCTACACAAGCGTCGTTCTTTACATTATATATATATATATAATATATATATATATATATATATAAATTGGGAAATTGGGAAAACATAAATAAAGATTTAAAGGAGGTAAATTGGGAATTGCTACTTAACGAGAAAACTCCACACGAAAATACTATGTATAATAGAGACTGAAACCAAACCTATAATACTGAAACATATTCCAGAGAGACAGGAAAGCAAACGTAGCAAGCTCGAGAAGAAAATCAGGACTCTATTCAGGCAACGAAGACAAACCGTAAAACATCTCCACAGATGCAGAACTGATGCAAAGAGACTCAAACAAGCGAGGAAACTTGGCGAAATAGAAATGGACCTAAAGCAAACATTCATACATAGGACAAACAAGGAGGAAAACAAAGTAGCAGAAAACATAAAAAAATAACCCAAAATACTTCTACACGTTTACGAAAAGGAAAATGCAGTGTGAGGAGAGTATTGGACCGTTGATAGACGGGGAGGCCGAATACACAAATGACCCGAAAGAAATAAGTGACCTGCTTTGGGAACAATTTACATTTGTGTTTTGCACCCCTAAGTCCGAGATGGAAGTGGAAAACTACAAACTACAAACCATAATTCATATTTTTCTCTTTCTACAGGCCATAATGTTTGTGAGCAAGGAAGAACGAATCCAGATAATTCTATTTATAGGAAATCGGAGTCAAAGAGAGGCCGCTGCTGAATTTAACAAACTGCATCTATACCGCGAGCCAATAACACAGAGTGGTGTTAGCAGACTTGTTGCAAAGTTTAAGGAAACAGGGTCCATAGAAGATAAACCACGCAATGGACCTCCAAGGAGGTCCACTTTCGATGAAAGAGCGACTGCTATCCTGGCTCATTTTAACAGAAGTCCCAATAAGTCTCTTCGGCGATTGTCCGCCGAGACAGGAGTGTCGAAAAGTAGCATCCATCGCATTCTTCAGGCTCACAAATGGCATCCATATAAACTTCAGATCCTACAGAAATTAAGCGAAGATGATCCCGACCGGCGGATGGAATTTTGTGAATGGGCTACGGAACAATATGCTCGGGATGCCAATTTCCCGTCCACCATTCTGTTCAGTGACGAGGCTGTTTTTTATGGAAATGGTGAGGTAAATCGACAGAACATCCGCTACTGGTCTCAAAACAACCCTCACCTTGGGTGATGGTATGTTGTGGAATTTGGAAGGATCGCATCATAAGCGCTCTCTTTTTCGATGAACATGTCACTGGAGGCACCTACCTACGTATGCTCACGGAAGAAGCATTTCCCAGTGTCTTGAACGAAGAAGGAAATTTCCCAACATGGTTCCAGCAAGACGGCTCCTGCACATTACAGCACCCAAGTAAGGGAATACCTGTACCAACAATTCCCTGGTCATTGGATAGGACGTTGAGGACCTGTGGAATGGCCAGCTAGAAGCCCGGATCTCACGCCACTAGAGTTTTGTCTCTGGGGCCACTTGAAAGCGCTGGCACTCGCAGAGAAAATTAGGAGTGTTGAACATTTGCAGCAGCGCATTATTGGGGCATGTAACACCATTACTCCTGACATCATTCACCGTGTGCTTGCTGAATGGGTATCACGTCTGAATTTGTGTATTGAAAACAATGGTGGACATACTGAGCACGTTCTGTTAATAAAAGCTTTTGTTTTGCCTTATTTTTCCTTGATGCCTGACTTATGGGACACCCTATATATATATATATATATATATATATATATATATATATATATATATACATACCGGGTGTTCCATTCGAAATTAAACAACTTTGAAACTCTGTAATTTTTAGTATTAATGTGAGAATGTTGAAACTTTGCCAGTTACTACACCATATGCATAAGTTTTTGTCATAATGTTTTTTGCTTGTTTCAGATTGAATTATGTTTACCCCAAAAGAAAAAGCGAAATGTGTGTTATGGATGGCTAAGTTGAAATCCCTTACCCTGGTGCAACGGTGATTCCGTACAATCTTTCACAAGGAACCACCCACCAGAAGAGACCTATATGCATGAACAAGAAATTTGAGGAGACTGGCAGTGTTCTAGAGGAACACTCTGGAGGGCGAACAAGATCGGAAGAAGATATTGAACGAATACGCGGCCCCTTTGTAGTAGCCCGAGAAAGTCCATCCGTCGTGCCAGTGTCGAACTGCAGATTCCTCGTTCAACTGTGCATTGAGTCGTGCGCTAGAGGCTGCAGCTCTTTCCACATAAGCTTCAAATTGTTCAGCATATAACATGTGAAGATCTTAACAAAAGGAAACATTATGCTATGCACAATGTATCTAATGTATCTAAATGTTATAATTCACATATATCATATGAAACTCTATGACATTGACATTGACTATTTACTGTGTGAATATTACATTGTTTGCTTCATTCAATAAAAATTTTAAGGTTTCAAAGTTGTTTCATTTCAAATGGGACACCCGGTATATACAGTATATATATATATATATATATATATATATATATATATATATATATATATATATATATATATATATATTTTTTAACTGCAAACAACACACAGTATAATTAATGTAAAGAACGACGCTTGTGTAGAAGAGCGTTCCGCATAAGATGAGGAGGGAGAACAAGCAAATGAAAAATGAGGTACCTCCCAGGAATCGAACCCGGAATCATCCAATTGCCGGTCGGATATATTAAACACTACACCAAGGACCCCGATTAGTCAGTACTCGTAATTCTCCTACATACGAGCGGAATCAAATGCCCTGAAGGGGCACCTCCGCATGCCGTACATATATACATTTTAACTGCAAACAACACAGTATAATTAATGTAAAGAACGACGCTTGTGTAGAAGAGCGTTCCGCACAAGATGAGGAGTGAGAACAAGCAAATGATTCCGCTCGTATGTAGGAGAATTACGAGTACTGACTAATCGGGGTCCTTGGTGTAGTGGTTAACATATCCGACAGGCAATTGGATGATCCAGGGTTCGATTCCTGGGAGGTACCTCATTTTTCATTTGCTTGTTCTCCCTCCTCATCTTGTGCGGAACGCTCTTCTACACAAGCGTCGTTCTTTACATTATATATATATATATATATATATATATATAGTAAATTGGGAAATTGGGAAAACATAAATAAAGATTTAAAGGAGGTAAATTGGGAATTGCTACTTAACGAGAAAACTCCACACGAAATACTATGTATAATAGAGACTGAAAACAAACCTATAATACTGAAACATATTCCAGAGAGACAGGAAAGCAAACGTAGCAAGCTCGAGAAGAAAATCAGGACTCTATTCAGGCAACGAAGACAAAACGTAAAACATCTCCACAGATGCAGAACTGATGCAAAGAGACTCAAACAAGCGAGGAAACTTGGCGAAATAGAAATGGACCTAAAGCAAACATTCATACATAGGACAAACGAGGAGGAAAACAAAGTAGCAGAAAACATAAAAAAATAACCCAAAATACTTCTACACGTTTACGAAAAGGAAAATGCAGTGTGAGGAGTGTATTGGACCGTTGATAAACGGGGAGGCCGAATACACAAATGACCCGAAAGAAATAAGTGAACTGCTTTGGGAACAATTTACATTTGTGTTTTGCACCCCTAAGTCCGAGATGGAGGTGGAAAACTACAAACTACAAACCATAATTCATATTTTTCTCTTTCTACAGGCCATAATATCTGTGAGCAAGGAAGAACGAATCCAGATAATTCTATTCATAGGAAATCGGAGACAAAGAGAGGCCGCTGCTGAATTTAACAAACTGCATGTATACCGCGAGCCAATAACACAGAGTGGTGTTAGCAGACTTGTTGCAAAGTTTAAGGAAACAGGATCCATAGAAGATAAACCACGCAATGGACCTCCAAGGAGGTCCACTGATGATGATACAGCGACTGCTATCCTGGCTCATTTTAACAGAAGTCCCAATAAGTCTCTTCGGCGATTGTCCGCCGAGACAGGAGTGTCGAAAAGTAGCATCCATCGCATTCTTCAGGCTCACAAATGGCATCCATATAAACTTCAGATCCTACAGAAATTAAGCGAAGATGATCCCGACCGGCGGATGGAATTTTGTGAATGGGCTACGGAACAATATGCTCGGGATGCCAATTTCCCGTCCACCATTCTGTTCAGTGACGAGGCTGTTTTTTATGGAAATGGTGAGGTAAATCGACAGAACATCCGCTACTGGTCTCAAAACAACCCTCACCTTGGGTGATGGTATGTTGTGGAATTTGGAAGGATCGCATCATAAGCGCTCTCTTTTTCGATGAACATGTCACTGGAGGCACCTACCTACGTATGCTCACGGAAGAAGCATTTCCCAGTGTCTTGAACGAAGAAGGAAATTTCCCAACATGGTTCCAGCAAGACGGCGCTCCTGCACATTACAGCACCCAAGTAAGGGAATACCTGTACCAACAATTCCCTGGTCATTGGATAGGACGTTGAGGACCTGTGGAATGGCCAGCTAGAAGCCCGGATCTCACGCCACTAGAGTTTTGTCTCTGGGGCCACTTGAAAGCGCTGGCACACGCAGAGAAAATTAGGAGTGTTGAACATTTGCAGCAGCGCATTATTGGGGCATGTAACACCATTACTCCTGACATCATTCACCGTGTGCTTGCTGAATGGGTATCACGTCTGAATTTGTGTATTGAAAACAATGGTGGACATACTGAGCACGTTCTGTTAATAAAAGCTTTTGTTTTGCCTTATTTTTCCTATGATGCCTGACTTATGGGACGCCCTATATATATATATATATATATATATATATATATATATATATATATATATATACACCGGGTGTTCCATTCGAAATTAAACAACTTTGAAACTCTGTAATTTTTAGTATTAATGTGAGAATGTTGAAACTTTGCCAGTTACTACACCATATGCATAAGTTTTTGTCATAATGTTTTTTGCTTGTTTCAGATTGAATTATGTTTACCCCAAAAGAAAAAGCGAAATGTGTGTTATGGATGGCTAAGTTGAAATCCCTTACCCTGGTGCAACGGTGATTCCGTACAATCTTTCACAAGGAACCACCCACCAGAAGAGACCTATATGCATGGAACAAGAAATTTGAGGAGACTGGCAGTGTTCTAGAGGAACACTCTGGAGGGCGAACAAGATCGGAAGAAGATATTAAACGAATACGCGGCCCCTTTGTAGTAGCCCGAGAAAGTCCATCCGTCGTGCCAGTGTCGAACTGCAGATTCCTCGTTCAACTGTGCATTGAGTCGTGCGCAAGAGGCTGCAGCTCTTTCCACATAAGCTTCAAATTGTTCAGCATATAACATGTGAAGATCTTAACAAAAGGAAACATTATGCTATGCACAATGTATCTAATGTATCTATTGTATCTAAATGTTATAATTCACATATATCATATGAAACTCTATGACATTGACATTGACTATTTACTGTGTGAATATTACATTGTTTGCTTCATTCAATAAAAAATTATAAGGTTTCAAAGTTGTTTCATTTCAAATGGGACACCCGGTATATACAGTATATATATATATATATATATACATATATATATATATAATATATATATATATATATATATATATATATATATATATATATATTTTTTTTTTTTTTTTTTTTTTTTAACTGCAAACAACACACAGTATAATTAATGTAAAGAACGACGCTTGTGTAGAAGAGCGTTCCGCATAAGATGAGGAGGGAGAACAAGCAAATGAAAAATGAGGTACCTCCCAGGAATCGAACCCGGAATCATCCAATTGCCGGTCGGATATATTAAACACTACACCAAGGACCCCGATTAGTCAGTACTCGTAATTCTCCTACATACGAGCGGAATCAAATGCCCTGAAGGGGCACCTCCGTATGCCGTACATATATACATTTTAACTGCAAACAACACAGTATAATTAATGTAAAGAACGACGCTTGTGTAGAAGAGCGTTCCGCACAAGATGAGGAGGGAGAACAAGCAAATGATTCCGCTCGTATGTAGGAGAATTACGAGTACTGACTAATCGGGGTCCTTGGTGTAGTGGTTAACATATCCGACCGGCAATTGGATGATCCAGGGTTCGATTCCTGGGAGGTACCTCATTTTTCATTTGCTTGTTCTCCCTCCTCATCTTGTGCGGAACGCTCTTCTACACAAGCGTCGTTCTTTACATTATATATATATATATATATATATATATATATATATATATATAGTAAATTGGGAAATTGGGAAAACATAAATAAAGATTTAAAGGAGGTAAATTGGGAATTGCTACTTAACGAGAAAACTCCACACGAAATACTATGTATAATAGAGACTGAAACCAAACCTATAATACTGAAACATATTCCAGAGAGACAGGAAAGCAAACGTAGCAAGCTCGAGAAGAAAATCAGGACTCTATTCAGGCAACGAAGACAAACCGTAAAACATCTCCACAGATGCAGAACTGATGCAAAGAGACTCAAACAAGCGAGGAAACTTGGCGAAATAGAAATGGACCTAAAGCAAACATTCATACATAGGACAAACAAGGAGGAAAACAAAGTAGCAGAAAACATAAAAAAATAACCCAAAATACTTCTACACGTTTACGAAAAGGAAAATGCAGTGTGAGGAGAGTATTGGACCGTTGATAGACGGGGAGGCCGAATACACAAATGACCCGAAAGAAATAAGTGACCTGCTTTGGGAACAATTTACATTTGTGTTTTGCACCCCTAAGTCCGAGATGGAAGTGGAAAACTACAAACTACAAACCATAATTCATATTTTTCTCTTTCTACAGGCCATAATGTTTGTGAGCAAGGAAGAACGAATCCAGATAATTCTATTTATAGGAAATCGGAGTCAAAGAGAGGCCGCTGCTGAATTTAACAAACTGCATCTATACCGCGAGCCAATAACACAGAGTGGTGTTAGCAGACTTGTTGCAAAGTTTAAGGAAACAGGGTCCATAGAAGATAAACCACGCAATGGACCTCCAAGGAGGTCCACTTTCGATGAAAGAGCGACTGCTATCCTGGCTCATTTTAACAGAAGTCCCAATAAGTCTCTTCGGCGATTGTCCGCCGAGACAGGAGTGTCGAAAAGTAGCATCCATCGCATTCTTCAGGCTCACAAATGGCATCCATATAAACTTCAGATCCTACAGAAATTAAGCGAAGATGATCCCGACCGGCGGATGGAATTTTGTGAATGGGCTACGGAACAATATGCTCGGGATGCCAATTTCCCGTCCACCATTCTGTTCAGTGACGAGGCTGTTTTTTATGGAAATGGTGAGGTAAATCGACAGAACATCCGCTACTGGTCTCAAAACAACCCTCACCTTGGGTGATGGTATGTTGTGGAATTTGGAAGGATCGCATCATAAGCGCTCTCTTTTTCGATGAACATGTCACTGGAGGCACCTACCTACGTATGCTCACGGAAGAAGCATTTCCCAGTGTCTTGAACGAAGAAGGAAATTTCCCAACATGGTTCCAGCAAGACGGCGCTCCTGCACATTACAGCACCCAAGTAAGGGAATACCTGTACCAACAATTCCCTGGTCATTGGATAGGACGTTGAGGACCTGTGGAATGGCCAGCTAGAAGCCCGGATCTCACGCCACTAGAGTTTTGTCTCTGGGGCCACTTGAAAGCGCTGGCACTCGCAGAGAAAATTAGGAGTGTTGAACATTTGCAGCAGCGCATTATTGGGGCATGTAACACCATTACTCCTGACATCATTCACCGTGTGCTTGCTGAATGGGTATCACGTCTGAATTGTGTATTGAAAACAATGGTGGACATACTGAG
This sequence comes from Bathynomus jamesi, assembly GCA_023014485.1. Taxonomy (NCBI): domain Eukaryota; kingdom Metazoa; phylum Arthropoda; class Malacostraca; order Isopoda; family Cirolanidae; genus Bathynomus; species Bathynomus jamesi. The sequence continues at coordinate 62,181 of JAJOZX010003581.1, read as the reverse complement.
CACGTTCTGTTAATAAAAGCTTTTGTTTTGCCTTATTTTTCCTTTGATGCCTGACTTATGGGACACCCTATATATATATATATATATATATATATATATATATATATATATATATTATAATATATATATATATATACATACCGGGTGTTCCATTCGAAATTAAACAACTTTGAAACTCTGTAATTTTTAGTATTAATGTGAGAATGTTGAAACTTTGCCAGTTACTACACCATATGCATAAGTTTTTGTCATAATGTTTTTTGCTTGTTTCAGATTGAATTATGTTTACCCCAAAAGAAAAAGCGAAATGTGTGTTATGGATGGCTAAGTTGAAATCCCTTACCCTGGTGCAACGGTGATTCCGTACAATCTTTCACAAGGAACCACCCACCAGAAGAGACCTATATGCATGGAACAAGAAATTTGAGGAGACTGGCAGTGTTCTAGAGGAACACTCTGGAGGGCGAACAAGATCGGAAGAAGATATTGAACGAATACGCGGCCCCTTTGTAGTAGCCCGAGAAAGTCCATCCGTCGTGCCAGTGTCGAACTGCAGATTCCTCGTTCAACTGTGCATTGAGTCGTGCGCTAAGAGGCTGCAGCTCTTTCCACATAAGCTTCAAATTGTTCAGCATATAACATGTGAAGATCTTAACAAAAGGAAACATTATGCTATGCACAATGTATCTAATGTATCTATGTATCAAATGTTATAATTCACATATATCATATGAAACTCTATGACATTGACATTGACTATTTACTGTGTGAATATTACATTGTTTGCTTCATTCAATAAAAATTTAAGGTTTCAAAGTTGTTTCATTTCAAATGGGACACCCGGTATATACAGTGTATATTATATATATATATATATATATAATATATAATATATATTTTTTTTTTTTTTTTTTTTTTTTTTTTTTTAACTGCAAACAACACACAGTATAATTAATGTAAAGAACGACGCTTGTGTAGAAGAGCGTTCCGCATAAGATGAGGAGGGAGAACAAGCAAATGAAAAATGAGGTACCTCCCAGGAATCGAACCCGGAATCATCCAATTGCCGGTCGGATATATTAAACACTACACCAAGGACCCCGATTAGTCAGTACTCGTAATTCTCCTACATACGAGCGGAATCAAATGCCCTGAAGGGGCACCTCCGCATGCCGTACAATATACATTTTAACTGCAAACAACACAGTATAATTAATGTAAAGAACGACGCTTGTGTAGAAGAGCGTTCCGCACAAGATGAGGAGGAGAACAAGCAAATGATTCCGCTCGTATGTAGGAGAATTACGAGTACTGACTAATCGGGGTCCTTGGTGTAGTGGTTAACATATCCGACAGGCAATTGGATGATCCAGGGTTCGATTCCTGGGAGGTACCTCATTTTTCATTTGCTTGTTCTCCGTCCTCATCTTGTGCGGAACGCTCTTCTACACAAGCGTCGTTCTTTACATTATATATATATATATATATATATGAATAGAAACGACATAAGTATTAAGGAACGTTTCTGCACACGAGGAGGAGAGATAACGAAATAATGAAAAATGCCTGAGGGCATTGGTTTCTGCCCTATTTGGGAGAATTTCGATTTGTGATTGAGTGAGGTCCGTGGCATAATGGTAGAGCGTCCGACCGGCAATTGGAAGGCCCTGGGTTCGATTCCCAGGCGGTTCGCCTCATTTTTCATTATTTCGTTATCTCCTCCTCGTGTGCAGAAACGTTCCTTAATACTTATGTCGTTTCTATTCATTTATATACTGCGCGGTCATTGCAGTTGTTTGCATATATATATATATATATATATATATATATATATAGTAAATTGGAAATTGGGAAAACATAAATAAAGATTTAAAGGAGGTAAATTGGGAATTGCTACTTAACGAGAAAACTCCACACGAAATACTATGTATAATAGAGACTGAAACCAAACCTATAATACTGAAACATATTCCAGAGAGACAGGAAAGCAAACGTAGCAAGCTCGAGAAGAAAATCAGGACTCTATTCAGGCAACGAAGACAAACCGTAAAACATCTCCACAGATGCAGAACTGATGCAAAGAGACTCAAACAAGCGAGGAAACTTGGCGAAATAGAAATGGACCTAAAGCAAACATTCATACATAGGACAAACGAGGAGGAAAACAAAGTAGCAGAAAACATAAAAAAATAACCCAAAATACTTCTACACGTTTACGAAAAGGAAAATGCAGTGTGAGGAGAGTATTGGACCGTTGATAGACGGGGAGGCCGAATACACAAATGACCCGAAAGAAATAAGTGACCTGCTTTGGGAACAATTTACATTTGTGTTTTGCACCCCTAATTCCGAGATGGAAGTGGAAAACTACAAACTACAAACCATAATTCATATTTTTCTCTTTCTACAGGCCATAATGTTTGTGAGCAAGGAAGAACGAATCCAGATAATTCTATTTATAGGAAATCGGAGTCAAAGAAAGGCCGCTGCTGAATTTAACAAACTGCATCTATACCGCGAGCCAATAACACAGAGTGGTGTTAGCAGACTTGTTGCAAAGTTTAAGGAAACAGGATCCATAGAAGATAAACCACGCAATGGACCTCCAAGGAGGTCCACTGATGATGATACAGCGACTGCTATCCTGGCTCATTTTAACAGAAGTCCCAATAAGTCTCTTCGGCGATTGTCCGCCGAGACAGGAGTGTCGAAAAGTAGCATCCATCGCATTCTTCAGGCTCACAAATGGCATCCATATAAACTTCAGTTCCTACAGAAATTAAGCGAAGATGATCCCGACCGGATGGAATTTTGTGAATGGGCTACGGAACAATATGCTCGGGATGCCAATTTCCCGTCCACCATTCTGTTCAGTGACGAGGCTGTTTTTTATGAAAATGGTGAGGTAAATCGACAGAACATCCGCTACTGGTCTCAAAACAACCCTCACTGGTATACCTCTTCAAAGGAACAAGGTGCATCTTGAGTGATGGTATGTTGTGGAATTTGGAAGGATCGCATCATAAGCGCTCTCTTTTTCGATGAACATGTCACTTGAGGCACCTACCTACGTATGCTCACGGAAGAAGCATTTCCCAGTCTCTTGAACGAAGAAGGAAATTTCCCAACATGGTTCCAGCAAGACGGCGCTCCTGCACATTACAGCACCCAAGTAAGGGAATACCTGTACCAACAATTCCCTGGTCATTGGATAGGACGTTGAGGACCTGTGGAATGGCCAGCTAGAAGCCCGGATCTCACGCCACTAGAGTTTTGTCTCTGGGGCCACTTGAAAGCGCTAGCACACGCAGAGAAAATTAGGAGTGTTGAACATTTGCAGTAGCGCATTATTGGGGCATGTAACACCATTACTCCTGACATCATTCACCGTGTGCTTGCTGAATGAGTATCACGTCTGAATTTGTGTATTGAAAACAATGGTGGACATACTGAGCACGTTCTGTTAATAAAAGCTTTTGTTTTGCCTTATTTTTCCTATGATGCCTGACTTATGGGACACCCTATATATATATATATATATATATATATATATATATATATATATATATATATATATATATCCATGTGTTCCTTCGAAATTAAACAACTTTGAAACTCTGTAATTTTTAGTATTAATGTGAGAATGTTGAAACTTTGCCAGTTACTACACCATATGCATAAGTTTTGTCATAATGTTTTTGCTTGTTTCAGATTGAATTATGTTTACCCCAAAAGAAAAAGCGAAATGTGTGTTATGGATGGCTAAGTTGAAATCCCTTACCCTGGTGCAACGGTGATTCCGTACAATCTTTCACAAGGAACCACCCACCAGAAGAGACCTATATGCATGGAACAAGAAATTTGAGGAGACTGGCAGTGTTCTAGAGGAACACTCTGGAGGGCGAACAAGATCGGAAGAAGATATTGAACGAATACGCGGCCCCTTTGTAGTAGCCGAGAAAGTCCATCCGTCGTGCCAGTGTCGAACTGCAGATTCCTCGTTCAACTGTGCATTGAGTCGTGCGCAAGAGGCTGCAGCTCTTTCCACATAAGCTTCAAATTGTTCAGCATATAACATGTGAAGATCTTAACAAAAGGAAACATTATGCTATGCACAATGTATCTAATGTATCTATTGTATCTAAATGCTATAATTCACATATATCATATGAAACTCTATGACATTGACATTGACTATTTACTGTGTGAATATTACATTGTTTGCTTCATTCAATAAAAAATTATAAGGTTTCAAAGTTGTTTCATTTCAAATGGGACACCCGGTATATACAGTATGTATATATATATATATATATATATATATATATATATATATATATATATATATATAATATTTAGGAGAAATCCAATGACAAGGAGAAATGTAAATGCCATGAAAAGTCTTCTTTAATGCGCAACGTTTCGAGCAATACGCTCATCTTCAGGCTGTTTAATAACAATGTGAAATTAAAATCAATATTGAATGAAAAACAAGACAAAAATTTCTATAACCTATTCATAAAGGCAAATTTTAAAAGACTGAGAAAAGAGGGTTAAATTCTAAGTTATACAGATTTACATATAAAAATTAAGAAGCTATTTTTAAATACATATAGTAAATGTGAAATTAATACACTGGAAAAATTAACAATAGTACACTGGAATAATGAAACTAACTAACCTTTCACTGCAATTTCCGAGGCTAACTGATTTAAGCAGAGGCAAGACGGAAAACAAGATGGCGAGGGCGATTGGGGAAGGGGGGATTATAAGGAATTGGGGAAGGAGGAGGGATTATAGAAATTTAGGGACGGCTGATGAGTCAACATTTAGAGTAGGGGACAATGTTTTAATGAAAAGCGATTCCAAAATTCTAGTGAGTTGGGACAAGTATTACAACCAAGAATTTTAAAATTGTCTAAAGTGACATCAGTTTTACATTTTATACTGTGTTCCCGAATACTGAAACTTCTTAGTTTTTAAAATTTTACCTGTTCGGCCACTTATTCCCATATGCGAATAAAATCTAGCCCTGAGAGAGCGAACAGTGCTGCCAATGTAATTCCCAAGGAGACACCTAGGGCAGGTAAATAAATATACAACACCGCTACGCAACGAGTCAGGGGTTCGATCCTTCGCTGAGAAAAAGCTACCTAAAGACGTTTTATTAATAAATATGATGCGGAAATCAGTATGATAAAAAATTTCCTTAACAACTTTGTAAATTTAAGCTTAAATTCCTTATTCAAAGGACCCATTTCAGGTACCAAGAAATATTTTATATCCTTCGGCACTGTAATACAAGGAAGTTGAGGGCTATAAACATTATTTAAGAAGGATCTAATTAGTTTGTCTACATATTGAACAGGAAAACTATTATTGTAAAGTATGATCTTAGATTATTAAATTCATCATTAAGTAAGGTAAAACTAGAGGTCAAATTATATCCTCTGAACAGGAGAGTTTTAATACAAGACATCTTATAGTTGAAATCAGTAAAACTAAAAAAATTCATGCCCAAACCAGTGAAAGTGGGTTTCCTGTAAACTGATGTAGTAATAGAATCACCGTTTTTCGAAATTAAAAGATCTAAAAAGGGGAGGGAGCCATTTTGCTCAGTTTCCATTGTATACGTTATATTGGGGTGCAAAGAATTTAGGAAGTTAAAGAATTGTTGCGCTTGTACCGCATTATCAAAGACTGCTATCGAATCATCAACGAAGCGTCGATAGAAAATTGGCTTGAGATGAGTGGGAGATTGTCTAAAAATTACACTTTCTAAATGAGTCATAAAAAAATCAGCTGCTAACGGTCCGACAGGTGATCCCATCCCTACACCATCAATTTGTTGGTAAACCTTATTGTTGAAAGTGAAATAGCATTGTTTGAAGACCAATTCTAAAAGTTCCTTAAATGAGACAATGAAAAACCATGAAAATATCAACTGAGCTAAAAACCCTATCTAAAATAATGGCAATAGTTTCAGATACAGGTACATTTGTGAAAAGCGACTTTACATCAAAACTGACAAAAAACTTTTTTGAATCGAAGTTCTCACCAAGGAGGTCTTTTTGGAATTCAAACGAGTTATTTATAGTGTAAGCATTTTTCGCAAAGGGTGACAGGAGACGAACAACAAATTTTGCCAATTGAAAGGTGGGTAAGTTATACGAAGCTAAAATAGGACGGAGAGGTGTTCCAGCTTTATGGATTTTAGGCAGACAGTATAATTGAGCAAGATTAGCACCAGATGCGAACAACTGAGAGTAAGTATCATTTTTTATTATCTTTAAAGACTTTAGTCGTGACAGAAATCTATTAACCTGGTCTTCTAACCTTACAATGACTTTATTGACAGGTTCAGAATTTGTTTGAATTTAGTAAGATCACTTAGGATTTCATTAGTTTTGTTTATGTAGTCCGATTTATTCAAAATAACCACTCCGTTACCCTTGTCCGGTCTAGTCACACAATCTCCTGGTTCTTTGCCAAATTCTTAATACACTGCAAATCACTCTTCCTAAATATGAAAGATTGAAATTTAAGATTTCTAAGTTTATGAAAAAATTCTTGAGTTAATTTGCGAACTGACATTTGAAATTATTGAATTCACCCACATGGGGAACATTTTTCAAGCCATTAAAAATTTTTCAAAGTAAAGAAAAAACGAAGGCTTATATATTTGAAACAACGGAAGCTTAAATTGCAAACCAAGTGAGAGTAAAAACTTTTCCCGAGGGGAGAGTGTGTAACTAGAAAGATTCGAAATTACCTTATCTGAATTGAAAAAATTTGGTGAATTCATTCCCAAAGCCTTTAACTTACGTTCATGTGTTTCCAAGATGGTAGAGTGAAATTTTCTAGTTCACGTTGTACAAGAGAAATTATTAATAAATAGTCCAACAACGAAAGGTATTTTTAAGAGTAGTTATATAATGCCCAAGAGACTTGTTATGCGAATCTGAAATTTTGATTTTATAATTAATTTCATTATTTAATAAATATTCCAGGGACGATTGATAAAATTCAGAGTCATATAGATTGTCACGGTAGAGTTTGAAGTAAACAAATTTCGGGAAAACCCTGCAGGTCCGACACATTTCAAGAAAATAACAGTCCAGTTTTGACTTGAGAAACTTTCGTGAAGTCTTCCAAACATGGCGATAAGCCCTGAGGCCATCTTGTCCATACCTTGAATATATATAATCATGAGGGTTGCTTCTACAGAGCTTCAATTTAATATTTAGGAGAAATCCAATGACAAGGAGAAATGTAAATGCCATGAAAAGTCTTCTTTAATGCGCAACGTTTCGAGCAATACGCTCATCTTCAGGCTGTTTAATAACAATGTGAAATTAAAATCAATATTGAATGAAAAACAAGACAGAAAATTTCTATAACCTATTCATAAAGTTAAAGGCTTTGGGAATGAATTCACCAAATTTTTTCAATTCAGATAAGGTAATTTCGAATCTTTCTAGTTACACACTCTCCCCTCGGGAAAAGTTTTTACTGTCACTTGGTTTGCAATTTAAGCTTCCGTTGTTTCAAATATATAAGCCTTCGTTTTTTCTTTACTTTGAAAAATTTTTCAATGGCTTGAAAAATGTTCCCCATGTGGGTGAATTCAATAATTTCAAATGTCAGTTCTCAAATTAACTCAAGAATTTTTTCATAAACTTAGAAATCTTAAATTTCAATCTTTCATATTTAGGAAGAGTGATTTGCAGTGTATTAAGAATTTGGCAAAGAACCAGGAGATTGTGTGACTAGACCGGACAAGGGTAACGGAGTGGTTATTTTGAATAAATCGGACTACATAAACAAAACTAATGAAATCCTAAGTGATCTTACTAAATTCAAACAAATTCTAGAACCTGTCAATAAAGTCATTGTAAGGTTGAAGACCAGGTTAATAGATTTCTGTCACGACTAAAGTCTTTAAAGATAATAAAAAATGATACTTACTCTCAGTTGTTCGCATCTGGTGCTAATCTTGCTCAATTATACTGTCTGCCTAAAATCCATAAAGCTGGAACACCTCTCCGTCCTATTTTAGCTTCGTATAACTTACCCACCTTTCAATTGGCAAAATTTGTTGTTCGTCTCCTGTCACCCTTTGCGAAAAATGCTTACACTATAAATAACTCGTTTGAATTCCAAAAAGACCTCCTTGGTGAGAATTCGATTCAAAAAAGTTTTTTGTCAGTTTTGATGTAAAGTCGCTTTTCACAAATGTACCTGTATCTGAAACTATTGCCATTATTTTAGATAGGGTTTTTAGCTCAGTGATAATTTTCATGGTTTTTCATTGTCTCATTTAAGGAACTTTTAGAATTGGTCTTCAAACAATGCTATTTCACTTTCAACAATAAGGTTTACCAACAAATTGATGGTGTAGGGATGGGATCACCTGTCGGACCGTTAGCAGCTGATTTTTTTATGACTCATTTAGAAAGTGTAATTTTTAGACAATCTCCCACTCATCTCAAGCCAATTTTCTATCGACGCTTCGTTGATGATTCGATAGCTGTCTTTGATAATGCGGTACAAGCGCAACAATTCTTTAACTTCCTAAATTCTTTGCACCCCAATATAACGTATACAATGGAAACTGAGCAAAATGGCTCCCTCCCCTTTTTAGATCTTTTAATTTCGAAAAACGGTGATTCTATTACTACATCAGTTTACAGGAAACCCACTTTCACTGGTTTGGGCATGAATTTTTTAGTTTTACTGATTTCAACTATAAGATGTCTTGTATTAAAACTCTCCTGTTCAGAGGATATAATTTGACCTCTAGTTTTACCTTACTTAATGATGAATTTAATAATCTAAGATCATACTTTACTAATAATAGTTTTCCTGTTCAATATGTAGACAAACTAATTAGATCCTTCTTAAATAATGTTTATAGCCCTCAACTTCCTGTATTACAGTGCCGAAGGATATAAAATATTTCTTGGTACCTGAAATGGGTCCTTTGAATAAGGAATTTAAGCTTAAATTTACAAAGTTGTTAAGGAAATTTTTTTATCATACTGATTTCCGCATCATATTTATTAATAAAACGTCTTTAGGTAGCTTTTTCTCAGCGAAGGATCGAACCCCTGACTCGTTGCGTAGCGGTGTTGTATATTTATTTACCTGCCCTAGGTGTCTCTTGGGAATTACATTGGCAGCACTGTTCGCTCTCTCAGGGCTAGATTTTATTCGCATATGGGAATAAGTGGCCGAACAGGTAAAATTTTAAAAACTAAGAAGTTTCGAGTATTCGGGAACACAGTATAAATGTAAAACTGATGTCACTTTAGACAATTTTAAAATTCTTGGTTGTAATACTTGTCCCAACTCACTAAAATTTTGAATCGCTTTTCATTAAAACATTGTCCCCTACTCTAAATGTTGACTCATCAGCCGTCCCGTAAATTTGCTATAATCCCTCCTCCTTCCCCAATTCCTTATAATCCCCCCTTCCCCAATCGCCCTCGCCATCTCTTGTTTTCGTCTTGCCTCTGCTTAAATCAGTTAGCCTCGGAAATTGCAGTGAAAGGTTAGTTAGTTTCATTATTCCAGTGTACTATTGTTAATTTTTCCAGTGTATTAATTTCACATTTACTATATGTATTTAAAAATAGCTTCTTAATTTTTATATGTAAATCTGTATAACTTAGAATTTAACCCTCTTTTCTCAGTCTTTTAAAATTTGCCTTTATGAATAGGTTATAGAAATTTTCTGTCTTGTTTTTCATTCAATATTGATTTTAATTTCACATTGTTATTAAACAGCCTGAAGATGAGCGTATTGCTCGAAACGTTGCGCATTAAAGAAGACTTTTCATGGCATTTACATTTCTCCTTGTCATTGGATTTCTCCTAAATATTAAATTGAAGCTCTGTAGAAGCAACCCGCATGATTATATATATATATATATATATATATATATATATATATATATATATATATATATATATATATTTTTTTTTTTTTTTTTATTTTTTTTTTTTTTTTAACTGCAAACAACACACAGTATAATTAATGTAAAGAACGACGCTTGTGTAGAAGAACGTTCCGCATAAGATGAGGAGGGAGAACAAGCAAATGAAAAATGAGGTACCTCCCAGGAATCGAACCCGGAATCATCCAATTGCCGGTCGGATATATTAAACACTACACCAAGGACCCCGATTAGTCAGTACTCGTAATTCTCCTACATACGAGCGGAATCAAATGCCCTGAAGGGGCACCTCCGTATGCCGTACATATATACATTTTAACTGCAAACAACACAGTATAATTAATGTAAAGAACGACGCTTGTGTAGAAGAGCGTTCCGCACAAGATGAGGAGGGAGAACAAGCAAATGATTCCGCTCGTATGTAGGAGAATTACGAGTACTGACTAATCGGGGTCCTTGGTGTAGTGGTTAACATATCCGACCGGCAATTGGATGATCCAGGGTTCGATTCCTGGGAGGTACCTCATTTTTCATTTGCTTGTTCTCCCTCCTCATCTTGTGCGGAACGCTCTTCTACACAAGCGTCGTTCTTTACATTATATATATATATATATAATATATATTATATATAATATATATATATATATATATATATATATATATATATAGTAAATTGGGAAATTGGGAAAACATAAATAAAGATTTAAAGGAGGTAAATTGGGAATTGCTACTTAACGAGAAAACTCCACACGAAATACTATGTATAATAGAGACTGAAACCAAACCTATAATACTGAAACATATTCCAGAGAGACAGGAAAGCAAACGTAGCAAGCTCGAGAAGAAAATCAGGACTCTATTCAGGCAACGAAGACAAACCGTAAAACATCTCCACAGATGCAGAACTGATGCAAAGAGACTCAAACAAGCGAGGAAACTTGGCGAAATAGAAATGGACCTAAAGCAAACATTCATACATAGGACAAACGAGGAGGAAAACAAAGTAGCAGAAAACATAAAAAAATAACCCAAAATACTTCTACACGTTTACGAAAAGGAAAATGCAGTGTGAGGAGAGTATTGGACCGTTGATAGACGGGGAGGCCGAATACACAAATGACCCGAAAGAAATAAGTGACCTGCTTTGGGAACAATTTACATTTGTGTTTTGCACCCCTAAGTCCGAGATGGAAGTGGAAAACTACAAACTACAAACCATAATTCATATTTTTCTCTTTCTACAGGCCATAATGTTTGTGAGCAAGGAAGAACGAATCCAGATAATTCTATTTATAGGAAATCGGAGTCAAAGAGAGGCCGCTGCTGAATTTAACAAACTGCATCTATACCGCGAGCCAATAACACAGAGTGGTGTTAGCAGACTTGTTGCAAAGTTTAAGGAAACAGGATCCATAGAAGATAAACCACGCAATGGACCTCCAAGGAGGTCCACTTTCGATGATACAGCGACTGCTATCCTGGCTCATTTTAACAGAAGTCCCAATAAGTCTCTTCGGCGATTGTCCGCCGAGACAGGAGTGTCGAAAAGTAGCACCCATCGCATTCTTCAGGCTCACAAATGGCATCCACATAAACTTCAGATCCTACAGAAATTAAGCGAAGATGATCCCGACCGGCGGATGGAATTTTGTGAATGGGCTACGGAACAATATGCTCGGGATGCCAATTTCCCGTCCACCATTCTGTTCAGTGACGAGGCTGTTTTTTATGGAAATGGTGAGGTAAATCGACAGAACATCCGCTACTGGTCTTAAAAGAACCCTCACTGGTATACCTCTTCAAAGGAACAAGGTGCATCTTGGGTGATGGTATGTTGTGGAATTTGGAAGGATCGCATCATAAGCCCTCTCTTTTTCGATGAACATGTCACTGGAGGCACCTACCTACGTATGCTCAAGGAAGAATCATTCCCCAGTGTCTTGAACGAAGAAAGAAATTTCCCAACATGGTTCCAGCAAGATGACGCTCCTGCACATTACAGCACCCAAGTAAGGGAATACCTGTACCAACAATTCCCTGGTCATTGGATAGGATGTCGAGAGCCTGTGGAATGGCCAGCTGAAGCCCAGATCTCACGCCACTAGATTTTTATCTTTGCGGCCACTTGAAAGCGCTGGTATACGCAGAGAAAATTAGGAGTGTTGAACATTTGCGGCAGCGCATCATTGGGGCATGTAAAACCATTACTCCTGACATCATTCACCGTGTGCTTGCTGACTGGGTATCACGTCTGAATTTGTGTATTGAAAACAATGGTGGACATATTGAGCGCGTTCTGCAAATAAAAGCTTTTGTTTTGCATTTTTTTATTATTTTTCCTATGATGCCGGACTTATGGGACACCCTGTGTGTATATATATATATATGTATATATATATATATATTATATACAGGGTGATTCAAAAGTCAGGTTACATAGGGCTTTTCTGTTTCTTTGCAGGTAAATGAGTTATGAGATGTTATCGAAGGAGGAGCGCATTGATGTGATATTCCTAGCTGGCTGCACAAGTGCATTGCCGTTGACGATGGGCATATCGAACATGTGATGTGACTATTCCCCTTTATCATTACATAATACAGTATTTCCATATATATATATATATATATATATATATATATATATATATACGCGTTGAATGCATGATGTTTGAACATTCCTTAACACAGTGGTACTGATTTTGGTACACTCAGATGTGATTTTATCCTTTAGAGAACGTATGGTTCTGGATCGATCAGCATAGACTACCGACTTGAGATGGCCCCACAAGAAAAAGTCAAGAGGCGTAAGGTCTGGAGACCTAGGTGGGAATGTTTCATCTAAAGAGCTCCGGATGATGGTTGCGAAATGTGGTGGTGCACCATCCTGCTGAAACCACATCTCCGCCCGTTCTGCCAATGGAATGTCGTCCAGTACGGGCATTAGAAATGTTTGCAGCATATGCAGATATGTTTCACCTGTTGCATTGCCATCGAAAAAGTACGGACCAATTAACCGATCTCCCCAGAGCGCAGCCCACACCATAATTCGTGGATCGAATTGCACATGTCCTTCTTCCATCCAGTGGGGGTTCTCATTGGCCCAATAGCGTGCATTATGCCTGTTGACACGACCGCTGAGGTGACATATCGCTTCGTCGCTGAACATGATCCTTCGTTGAAGCTGTCAATGTTGTAGAAACCACTGGCAGAACTCTACACGACGGTCTGTGTCGTCACCGACCGTGCAGTTCCTGAACGAGTTGGATTTTGTAGGGGTGGGAACGATTTGTTGTAAGAATTCGTTGAATGGATCTTCTGGAGACACCCGTTTCCTGGGATAACTTTCTTAAGGACTTACGTGGGCTGTTTTCTAGGTGATTGAGTACCGTTAGTGATGTTGCTGCATCGGTCGAACTTTTTGGCCGGCACTACGCGGCCGATCATGAACACTTCCTGTTTCTTTGAAGCGAGTGAACAGTTTTCCAACTGATGCCTGAACAACTGGCGGCCTCTCAGGGTGTTTGTCATTAACAGCAGTAGCAACTGATCGGTGTGTGTCTGATAAGGGGTCGGATAAGGCATAAAGGAAGACTCAACAAGTCAACTCTGACCTACAACTCTAAGTACCCAATTCTTCTTCCAAGGAGGAATCACTTCACAAATCTCATCATCCGGGATACCCACAACAAAATACACCACATGGTGGTCCCACAAACCCTGACAGAAATGAAAAAAACTTACTGGCTACCAAAGGTTAGAATTGAAACAAAGAAATTTTTAAACACATGCATTCCTTGCAAACGTATCCATTCACGACCCCTTAAGACCCCAAGCCCTCGAGACCTACTTGCGGAACGAGTAACATTTACTCAGACATTTGAAACCACAGGTATTGACTACACTGGAGTGGTGAATGTGAGTTTTCGAGACAAAATGGATTCAAAGGAATACAAGGTGTACATTGTACTCTTCACGGCACCTAGGCTTTTATTGCTGCTTTCAGACGATTTTGTGCACACAATCCTGTACCCAAAACTATATAGTCAGACAATGCCACATACTTCAAATCTGGTGAAAGAATTATTCATCAGATTTGTGGCAGTGAAACAGTACAAACTCATTTAATCAAACACAATATAACCTGGAAGTACATTCCTGTTAATTCACCATGGTATGGTGCCATTTGAGAAAGAAACATACAAACTGTAAAGAATTGCCTTAAAAAGACTTGGAACCAAACATCTACAACTTTTTGAACTCCTGACTATTCTGACAGAAATTGAAAATGTTATCAACAACAGACCATTAACTTATGTAGGAGATGGTATTAATGAACCAGAACCTCTCACACGGTCACACCAACCCACCTAATTAAAGGAGAAACAGTAAACATGTTACCAGAATATGAACATAACAGTACAGATTATCGAGATTGGGCGGTAGGACACAAAGAACTCAACACAAAATACCAAAATTTGACACAAATCAAAACTCAGTTTATAACAAAATGGAGAGAAGAATACTTAACAAGTCTTAGAGAAAGACATAAACAATTAACAAAACAAAATTGGAATGATTCAGTCAAAACTGGGGACATTGTGTTGATACATGACAAGACTCCAAGACAACGTTGGTCAATGGGAAAAATCTTAGAGCTTAAAACTGGTGAAGACGAAGTTACCAAGGTTGTAAAACTGAAAACGGCAACTCTTGAAACCACCAGAGATATCACATTACTATATCCTTTGGAATGTGGGACTAAGTTAGAACCATTACCCCAAAGGATAGATTAGGATACTATTGATAACACTGGTATGCATCAATTTTGCTGTCAAGGGTTTTGTAAATGATTCTTATAGAGTTTTTCCTGCTGATTTCGAATCTGCAATCCGTTTTTCTCAATCAGCTCAGGTTATCCGGCTATGGCCTCATAAGTAAAATAGAATTTTTCGTGATTTTGTCAAAGCGGAATTGGAACAGTAACATCTATCATCACTTGCTTCACTTATATAATATCTTTTTTTACTTTTCAGGCATATAGATAAAATATTTCATAATGAATAGAGCGTGTAAAAATGATCCCAATAGATTCTGCTACATATGTGGGACGGTTACCATGCCAAATAACCAGTCCCAAATCACTAAATTTGTGAAGACAATGTATAGAGCATACTTTGGAATTAAGCTAGGGGACCAGGACAAAAATTTCGCCCCTCATATGTGCTGCAAGACGTGCATTGAAAATTTGAGAAGATGGAGCAAAGGCAGAGCGAAATCTTTGCCTTTTGGAATTCCCATGATTTGGAGAGAAGGAAAGGATCACGTGACAGATTGCTATTTCTGCATGACAAACCTCCAAGGTGGGCTTATAAATTTATTTTTCTTAAATATTTTGAAATCCTCGTATGAAACTTGACATAATATTCACCATAATTTAATATTCACCATATATAGCATAATATTCACCATAATGGTAATCATACATTTACATATATTGTTATAGAAAATACATTTACACATACATATTGTTATACAAGTTACATTTACATATACAGACTCCATCGACCAATTTCATATCTTACAGACCGCAGCCTTCCCTCACGAGCCGCCACTGTCTGAATGCTTCTTTTATTTCATATGCAAGTTTTATATCCATGTTTCTGTGTTTCTATTTTCAGGAGTTAACAAGAAGAATAAACACATTGTTGTATACCCTGACATTCCTTCTGCTACGAGACCTGTACCCCATGGTCCTGGAATTCCAATACCCGACCCACCTCAAACCCTGGACTTCGATGATTCTGATGATGAATCAATGACCAATGCCAATGACCAGTCCCAGTCGTATATACCTCAAAATACCGCTTCAAATGAGCCGAGGCCTCTCAACCAGGCCAAACTTAATGATCTTACCAGGGATTTAGGACTTTCCAAATTAGCTGCCGAGATCTTGGGCTCACGACTTCGAGAGGACAACTTGCTGGCTCCGGGAACAACATTCTCCTGGTATAGGAAACGAGAGGAAGAATTCCGCAAGTTTTTTGCAGTGCACGAAAATACCTCTTCCTTAGTGTACTGCTGCAATGTTGAGGGGCTAATCGAATCCTTGGGCCTGCCATATAACGCATCAGAATGGAGGCTATTTATAGACTCGTCTAAACGAAGTTTGAAAGCAGTACTTCTCAACATTGGGAATAGGGTTGCATCAGTCCCTGTAGCACATTCCGTACAACTTACTGAGAGCTACGATAACATGAAAATTTTACTGGATGCTCTCGTATACGACCAACATAACTGGAGGATCTGTGGGGATTTGAAGGTAATACTAATATCATAAGTAAACTATTGCTATTGACTATGTTGTTTTTCCAAAGGTTATTTGAGAGCGTATAAGAACACTTAACTTCCCCACAGAAGTGATACAGTCCAATGCATAGATTTTTTTATCTGATAGAACAAATTCTCTAAATTCTTTAAATATTTTCATTTTTTTTCAGATTGTGGCATTTGTATTGGGAATGCAAGGGGGATACACGAAATACCCATGTTTCCTCTGCAAATGGGATAGCCGAGCGGATGAGAAGCACTATGCACAGCGTGAATGGGCATCCAGAGAGAATTTTGAACCTGGGTCGCATAATGTCGTTTCAGTGCCCCTTGTACCACCAACAAAAATTTTGCTCCCACCACTTCATATTAAGCTGGGCTTGATGAAAAATTTCATCAAATCAATGAATAAGGAGGGTTCAGCATTCCAATATCTCGAGAGTAAATTTCCTCATATATCTGATGCTAAACTAAATGCTGGGGTTTTTGATGGTCCTCAAATTCGAATTTTGATCAAGGATACTCAGTTCGAAAACGCAATGACTCCAACTGAGAAGAATGCCTGGAGGCATTCAAATCAGTTGTCACTGATTTTCTTGGCAAGCGTAGAAGTCCAGAATACGAGTCCGTTGTCGAAAACTTGATGGAAGCTTTCAAAGCTCATGGGTCGCGCATGTCCATAAAAATGCACTTTTTGTGGTCCCACTTGGACTATTTTCCTGAAAATTGCGGGGATTATAGTGAGGAACAGGGTGAACGATTTCACCAAGATATCAAAATAATGGAAGAGAGGTACCAGGGAAACTGGGATATCAATATGCTGGCGGACTATTGCTGGTGTTTGAAGCGAGACGTGCCCGAAGAAAAACACAGACGGAAAGCCAAAAAAACTTCATTCCTTCCTCAATAAACTTTTTTCCATATTCATTGTATGAATAAAAGTATTTATTCACACAATGTTTTCATTTTTCACGAGTGTTCTTATAATATTACTCGTATCTACAGTGTTTAAGCTAAAAAAATCAATAAATTTGGGGATAAAATTGGACTTATAATAAATGGCCAATATAGAAAAAACCTGACCTGATTGAGGAAAACCAATGTCATTTTCGAATTCAGCATGGTCGAATTATATAATATGAGTTGAAAAACCCTCACAGCAGACAAAAAAATTTCATATGCATACCAGTGTAAGGAAGCTCTCAATGTACCTCAGACTAAACCAGACAGGCCTCAAAGAAAGATTGCTTTGAAAGCCAGAAAACTCTTACAAGAAAAAATTAAGACTGGTGACTTATAAAACTTACACAAATATTGAGCAAAGTTAAAATGCTTAATAACTTTACTTTAATTCCATTAATTTCCTATACCTAAAGGGAGTCAAACCGATTGACATAACTTTAACTAAACTTCAGAATTTGGCCTCTTGAACTTTTAAATTTAAATAAGTCTTGAGTAACCTTTCTCTTTCTGTGTTCCTACTTCATTCTTTTTAACTCATTTCATATGATTTGAGAGACATTTTATAAAAAATGTAATGTATAACATACAAATTTTTCCTTCGGGTCCTCCAGTATATGGAAAAACTATATATGCCTACAATATGGTATCGTATATGGTACCTTATTTCTTAATTATATACAAATTATTAATTTATTGAATTAAATAACTAAAAAATTGCCTCGGAATTGGCGAAAGCCTATTGGGAATGGAAATAATTGCCATACATAGCACCCAATATATAGGCATTGGGTCCACATAACAAGAAAAACGTATTATTTCGTATCAAAATTTTCCATTGCTGACTCATGAAAATTACTTCGAGAGAAGAAATAATGAAAATACAAAAATTAGACGTCTAGAGACTTTGTAAAGTTAGCGAATTTTTAAGAAAAGGAATTTTATATTAGCTCATCTCAGAGCTGCTTAGTTACAGCGATGCTTTAAACAAGGGAGACGTACTTAATCTTCTTATAATTTCTGAGTGAATGCCAAGCAATATAAACCTAATAACTCAAAAGGATAGGCCTATTCCTTCAAGTATTTAAGTACAGTGCTGCCTATATTAATTAAACCAAATAAACTCGTTGCGTAACTCCATCGCCTACATCGAAAGAGAGCCGCGCGCCCTACAACCAGAAGGGACGCCCAACGAAATAATAAGGTATGGTAATTTCGTTTTTTACCATTAGGCAGCGCTAAATACCGAAGATTTGTACTTTAGAGCATTACCTCTCCATCCCTTCCCTGCGGGAGTTCTCGAGATCCTCGCTTTATCTTTAAAAGTAAACAGTGGTACTTTAGATGTACTTACAGTTTATAATCCACACCTTCCTTTAACCACTTTAGAGATCGAACACTATGCAGGTCAACTCGGTCAACAAACTTTTATTTGTGGCGATTTTAATGGTAGACACAGGGGTTGGGATTCAGGTATGTCAGTTTCTTCAACATCAACTGCCTTAAATTTATATAATTTTATTCTTTCTTCAGATTTTTTGCTATTGACTCCTGTTGATCTCCCTACAAGATTTAACATAAATAATGGAAGTTATTCATCATTAGATCTCTCTTTATGTAGAGGAAGGTTTGCCCCTAACTGTACTGTGACTGTTGGTGAAAGTCTGGGTAGTGACCACTTCCCTGTCTTCACTGCTCTGCAAATTTCATCAATACCCACACCTCATAAACGACGTCCAACTTGGAAATTACATGACATAGATTGGGGAATTTGGTCTAGAGCTCTTCCCGACACCCCCTCTATAGAGGGATCTTTAGATGAAAAATCCAACACTTTACGGCCTTATTAGTGGAAACAAGTACCTCCACAGTCCACACTGAAGAAGACAACTGAAAATTTTGTTCCTAAATACCACAAATGCTGGTGGACAGAGGATTGTAGTAGGACAGTGGCTACCCGCCGTCGCGCTTGACGTTTCTATTCTCATCACCCAACTCTATATAATAAGATCCTCCTAAATAAGGCAACTGCTATAGCTCGTCGTACTATTCGTAAGGCGAAGAGAGTTTCATGAGTCGGTTTTGTTCAAACCTCAGTTTCACTACACCTCCAACCAAGGTTTGGTCTCAGATTAGGAAAATCATTAAGGGTACAGATTCACACTTCACTTACTTTATTGTTGTAAATGGTTCTTTACTAAGTGATGTACGTGCCAAAGCTGAAGTTTTGGGGACCTCCTTCCATTCATTTTTTGGGACTGTAGCAGTTATTGAAGATGAGGATTTTTGCAGGGACATGCAGTCTTCCTTATTTCTTCATTACGATGAGGATTATAACCTGGAGTTTACATTGCAGGAATTACAATTCTCCTTAAGGGAATGTGAACATTCCAGAGGTGAAACAATGGGACTGGATAATATACATAAATATTTTCTTAGCCATCTTCCGTTGGAGTACCTGCCATTTCTATTATCAGCATTCAATGATAGCCTGAGCACAGGAGTCTTTCCTTCATCTTGGAAACGGGCATTACTGATTCCTATCCTCAAACTACAGAAAAACCCTTCTAGTCCATCTTCGTACCGTCCCATATGCTTATTATCCTGCTTGGGTAAAGTACTAGAGAGGATGGTCCATCAGCAATTGCTCTGGATTTTTGAAACATGTCACATTTTTCGAGATTCGCAGTGTGGTTTCCGTAAGAAGAGAAGCACCGTGGATCAACTTCTGAGGTTGGAAACTTTTATATGTCAAGCTCTCCGGCTAGTGCTTGCATAATACCGAAAATTTTCAATACCGGTATTTGGAGGCAATTATGCTAATCCCGGTATTGATACCGGTA
Organism: Bathynomus jamesi; assembly: GCA_023014485.1. Classification (NCBI taxonomy): domain Eukaryota; kingdom Metazoa; phylum Arthropoda; class Malacostraca; order Isopoda; family Cirolanidae; genus Bathynomus; species Bathynomus jamesi. The sequence goes on along the minus strand of JAJOZX010003581.1, from coordinate 42,092 downwards.
TTATGAAAAAAATAATTTATTTTGATTTATTATGGTGCCACCCTACCAACCCTCCCACAAGTCTGAGGGACTTGCAGTACTCACCATATTTACTATAAATTAATGACCCAACTCCAAATAGATGGCATTCTATTCGAAAAAGTTTATACAGTAAATTACTAAATTGTAATAAAAATATTATTTGAATTTTTTTTTAGCATATTATTATACAACTACTGGGGTAGAAATTATTAGTATCTAAATATTTATTTCTTAGTTTGATTTTGAAAGTATGCTTTGAGGAAACAAAGAGCATCTAGGGATTGTTCAGATAGACTTGATCTCAGTTTCGTCAGAAATAGGCCTGCAGCAGAAAAGGCTCTTTCTGATTCTGCACGTGTAGGTTTAATTGAAAGCAGTGCCTTGTACAGCTTCTCTAAATTCTCACTTCTCTGTAAAGTAACTTCCAAGCTTTTAAATTCATTAGTAACATCAAAATCAATGGAATTTTTTTTAGATGGCACTTTTCCTAGTTTGTCCATTTCTTGCATGTATTCACTCAGTAATGAATTTGCTTCCACTTCAGTCTTATCGGAGGACTAAATTGCCTAAATTTTACAATAGCAATTTTTGTCAATACCGAAAACCTATAATATCGGTATTATTTGTACTTCTTCAATACCGGTATTAATACCGGTATTTCAATACCGGTTTTAACCCCTATCTCCGGCAGAGAAAATATGTTCTTGTTATATTTTTTGACCTCAGTCGAGCTTTTGATTCCATCTCCCATACTGGTCTACTTTATAAGTTCGGCAATTTGTGGATATTGTAATGCCAGAAAAGGAGAGACTCAATTCAGGCTTTATTTCACTAACAACTGAACACTGTAAATACAATAAGAAATATTATAACAGCTAATTAATACAAATAGACATAACAATACTTACATTCTAGCGTTAAAGTATAGCATTAAACGAGTTAGTATTAGGTAACAAGTGTGCATAATTCAAAATTAAGGTACGTACAACATAGCAGATAAGTATAATCAAGATTACATATAAGGCAACAGAAATACAAAACCGGCCATGACAAGGCAATGTAGAACAGCATATAATTATAAGTAATAAGTATTACTAGCTAAGTAATTGCTACTATACCTTATACAGACCCGTAGGCGCAACGCAAGCTTAACAATACAACACAACCATGAATGAATAACACCATCACGAATGATTCAGATTATAACCTGGGGCAGAATGACCTGAAAGAAAATGAAGTATGTCAGGTACTAATTAATGACGACTTCTCAACACTTTCTCCTTTAAAAAGGGCGTACCCCAGGGTTCTGTTCTTAGTCCATTGTTATTCACTGCATATCTCTCGGATATACCCAGTATTGAACCAGTTCAACCATCAGAGTTTGCTGATGATACAGCCAGGGCCGTTTCCTCCAATAGGCGAAATAGGCGACTGCCTACGGCCCCGCGGCGGTTAGGGTGCCCCATCAACCTTCACATTTTATGTTTAAAGTTATTTATTATAATTTAATAATTTATTTATTATACGAGTATTAATTTATAATTTATTTATATTTTTTTATATTTAATGTTTTTCGAAACTAAAAAATAAAATCCTTTATTTTCTTTAACAGGATTATTTCAATCTGGTAATTTCATCTGGTAATCTGGTTTACCATAGTTGACATTATGGCATCTAAAAGAATTTATCCTTCAGGTGCCGAAAAGTGTAGGAGGCAAAATTTCTGAAGGATACGATAGGGATTGAATTCGAAACAATCTTTGTATTTATTGAGTGAAATGTTTTTAAAAATGTAAAAATGTTTTTGTTCAAAGTGTGCAGTGTTAATTATGTTTAAAAATTACAACAAAAGAAGCACTAACTTTCAGTGAAAATTTTAATTTTGGCAATGAAAATTTGGCTTATTGTGTGCAATGCTAGTTATTCTTTAAAATAAATGAAAAAGTTAGTAACCATTTCGCTTTCTGTCCTATTTATGCCTATCTCTCTCTCTCTCTCTCTCTCTCTCTCTCCCTCACACACACACACGCATACACACACACACTTTTTTAAAAATGACAGTTTACCTCTAAGGGGTCACTTTTTTTTACCCACCCTGTATATATATATATATCAGTGGCGTGCGGTGATTTTTCGTCAAGGGGAAGCAATTCAAGCAAAAACAACAAAGATTATATAAAATAAAAATAAAACTTTAAAATACTCGTATATAATAAAAACAAAACACATATAATCATCTACTTACTTTACTTATAGGTTAATTCTATTCTTTCTTTTTTATTAAATATATCTATTATTTCTTCGTAAAAGGCATCGGTTTTCATATCCTCAAGAAGCTTTTTCTCAATTGAGATTAAAGCTAAACTTGCAAGCCTTTCTTACCCTTGCGCATTTCTAGCGTAGTTACGTATTCGCTTTAAATGAGAGAATGACAGCAGACAGCACGTAAAGTTGCCAGATATTTCAAGAAAATTAACTATAAGATCTGGACAGCGATTTCTAAATTGCTTCCTTTTTGACATAGGGAAGGATAAAATAACGATAAATATATATTCTTTTTCGCTTAACATGGCCATGGAATTTTTTAGTAGAAAAACTATATATGAAACTTGTTGTATTCAATAAATACTACATTATTAAACATTAAATGAGTTTTTAGAATGGAAAGAAACAATTTGTAACTAAAAAAAAAAGCGAAAGTCATTGGGAAAAAGGATGCATTTCGTCAATTGTTGTCCAACTCGAGATTTTTTGCGTCGGCTTTCTTAAAGGTTTTTGCACGAACGGCAACCAATGTATATAAAGGGTGATCCAGAGAAATGGGACCCAAAAGAAACCCCTGTAACTCTTAAAGTATAAGTCCTTTTATAAAATCATACGCATCATTCGAAAGAGGATAGTTACAAGTTTGTACAGGATTGTATAGGTTTTGACAATACAAGACAAGATAAGATACAAAACAAAATAAAAGTGTTAGTTAAAACTAACCCTTCAAGATGACTGCATGGACTGTGGAGCAGCTGCGTTTCATAACTGAGCAATATTATGAGCATGGAAGAAGTGTAGTTTCAGCTCAAAGATCTTTCAAGACAAATTTTCAGATGTCAAAATCACCTTCTAAGAAAGTAATCCGTCGGTGTGTCAGAAATTTTTCCCTAACTGGCAGCATTGGAAAAAGAAAACCAACTGGAAGAGTGCGCACAAGGATAGACGAGATCATTAACATAACTCATGAAATTGTACAGGATAATCCTAACATAAGCATCAGACGTGCTTCTCAGCTGTTAGGAGTTGGATATGGAACAACACACCGTATATTCAAGCAAAATTTAATGCTCTTTCCATATAAAATTCAAACAGTGCAACAACTAAACGATGGAGATTTCGCACGAAGACGACAATTCTGTCAATGGATCCAACAGAAGGTAAATGACACCACCAATTTTCTAGCAACTTTGATCATGTCAGACGAAGCCCATTTTCACTTGAATGGAACTGTAAACAAACAAAATTGTCGTTTCTGGGCAACAGAAAATCCATTGAATATTACCGAAGTTCCGTTGCATAGTCAGCGTGTAACTGTTTGGTGTGGTCTTACTGCATCTCAGATCATAGGGCCGTACTTTTTCGAGGATTCCACCGGAAACACGGTCACTGTAAATGGTGATCGCTACGAAAAAATGTTGACCGATTTCCTTATTCCTAAATTCTTTGTCTAGAAAACCACTGGTTCGAACAAGACGGAGCTACCTGCCATACCACAAGGAACTGCATGGCAGTTTTGCGTCAAACGTTTCCAGGCGAGTTAATCTCAAGATTTGGAGACGTTGAATGGCCCGCAAGGTCTCCGGATTTTTCTCCCTTAGATTATTATCTCTGGGGATATTTAAAGAGTAGGGTCTACAGAAATAACCCAACGACCTTGCAAGAATTGAAGGCCGCCATCACAAATGAGATACAGGCCATACCACCGCACACTCTTGCAAAAGTGATGCAGAACTTACAAGCGAGAACACTAGAATGCTTGGCAACTAATGGAGCACATTTGAAAGGAGTCATTTTTAAAAAATAAATATTTCATAATAAACTTGTAACTCTACTCTTTCGAATGATATATAGTTTTTATGAAAGGAATTAAATATTAAGAATATTTGGCTTTTTTTTATGGGTCCCATTTATCTGGATCACCCTATAATAAAATGATTTTGTACAAATTATTAACACATATTGAACTGTTTAAACTTTAAAGTATAATACAGCATTTTCTTCTTTCTTTGAATAGGGAAGCATTGCTTCCCTTGCTTCCATGGACCGCACGCCACTGATATATATATATATATATATATGAATAGAAACGACATAAGTATTAAGGAACGTTTCTGCACACGAGGAGGAGAGATAACGAAATAATGAAAAATGAGGCGAACCGCCTGGGAATCGAACCCAGGGCCTTCCAATTGCCGGTCGGACGCTCTACCATTATGCTACGGACCTCACTCAATCACAAATCGAAATTCTCCCAAATAGGGCAGAAACCAATGCCCTATTTGGGAGAATTTCGATTTGTGATTGAGTGAGGTCCGTAGCATAATGGTAGAGCGTCCGACCGGCAATTGGAAGGCCCTGGGTTCGATTCCCAGGCGGTTCGCCTCATTTTTCATTATTTCGTTATCTCTCCTCCTCGTGTGCAGAAACGTTCCTTAATACTTATGTCGTTTCTATTCATTTATATACTGCGCGGTCATTGCAGTTGTTTGTTGCATATATATATATATATATAATTTAGGGTGATTCAAAAAAATCAAAGTTTTTTTTTAATTGTTCAACCTGTATTTTTGTTCCCTATGACAAAAAAGTAGTGTATGCCAAATTTGGTGAATTTTAAATAAAATTTACTATGTGCTACCAGGCGTCAAAGTTTCCCTCTTTTTCAATTTGTTTGTTTTTACAACTTATGATTTTATGTTTTATTGTTTATATTTCAGAATTTTTAATTAATGGTTTATATACTAGCTTGCTTTTAATTGTTGCTTGGAACTCGTAATTTTGATACCAATTAATCGATTATGGAAGCTAGGCCTAACTCACCATCACCCAGTTGCTCATTTGGGAGAAGTTCTACAAGAAAAGAAACTGAAGTATGGCTAATTGGGCAGCCCTCTGCAGTACTAAAAACATCCGTATTACCATCAGAGAAGGAAATGATGGCCCTCTTCATGCACTACAGAAATATTAAAAAGCAAGACATTAGAGAATCATGCTGCTCTACTGCAGATGATGTGCTAGCAGTTTGGAAAAAAGCAGGAATACCAGCAAAACAAAGAATACATGTAGTAGATAAAATTCAAGGAATACTGAAGGAATGACAGCTGCTTAAGAAAAACAAAGCAAACAAATTGAAAAGATCACAAAATTTAAATAATAAAGAAGAAAATGGAAAGATAAACTGGAAAACTTATTTGACATTGCTCATGAGAATGCTATGCAGCTTATAAAATAGAAGATGATAAGAAATTCTTGAAAATGCAACGTGAGAAAGGACGTCATGGAAAATGGGTACCATTGATAAGGCTGTTGCTAAAAAAGAGCAAAGAGCAGCAGAAAAGCAACAACGTTATGAAAAGAGGAAAGCAGAAGAAGAGATCAAAAGAAAGAAGAATGAAGAGGCTGTCACACTCACCAGTACATCATCAGAATCAGAATCAGAGGAGAGTAAAAGTGATGAATCTGGTTTCTGTGCTGCACAACCTTCAACATGGAAAAGTAAGGTTGGCAAACGTAGAAAATTGTTTGATGATAAATTATTAGGAAGTCTTGATGTTGCAAAATTGAGTGACAGAAATGCGTCTCTTTTTAATGCAACCAATCAGACATCGCTTGAATGGGACATCTGCGAACAAATAAAATGCATGTGTTTCAATACAACGGCAGCCAATACTGGTCCTAGAAATGGTGCAGCTATTCTTCTAGAACAAAAATTCGACAACGATTTATTGTGGCTGGCATGTCGACACCATATATTTGAAATTATGCTGGAAGCTGTTGTTTCAAAGTCTTTATCACCATCTTCTGGCCCAGATATAGTCCTTTTTAAGAAGTTCAGAGAAAAATGGTCAAGCATTAATAAGGAGGACTACGAAACAGCATTATCAGATCCAGATATCTATGAAAATATTCATGACATCAAAGATGACATAATTATATTTGCAACAAATCAACTAGATACATTCCAACCAAGAGACGATTACCTAGAACTATTGCAGTTAACAATTATTTTTGGGGAGGTGAACCAAAAGGTGGAATCAAATTTAAACATCCAGCGGGACTTCATCGGGCTAGGTGGATGGCCAAAATTACATATTCATTAAAAAATTTTATGTTCAAATCTCAGTTCAAAATTTCAGTAAAAGACAAAAAAGGACTAAAAGACATCTGTCTATTTGCTACTCGGTTATATGTAAAGGCATGGTTTACAGCTCCTGTGCCATCTTGCGCTCCTCGTCTTGCTCTGGAATTATTACAGAATCTTGTAGTCTACAAACAAATAAATGACACAATTGCATTTGTTGCTATTAAAAAACTGTCAGGTCACCTCTGGTACCTATCAGAAGAACTGGTAGCCTTGGCCTTTTATGATGATGAAGTGCCTACTGAAACGAAAAACAAAATTGTAAAGGCCTTGCAAAATACAACAGAAACTCTTCCTGCAAAACGGGCTTTTCTAGATCCTGCACTTATTCCAACGAAGAAATTAGAAGATTTTGTCATCAAATACTCAAAGATTCTTTACAATAACAGAATTTAGTTCAAAATTTTTATTCAAAGATGCTAAAGAATGGCATAATGATGAAGAGTATAACTCCGCTAAGAAATCTATCAAACAGTGGAAAGTCGTGAATGATATAGCGGAAGGAGGAATAAAATTAATGGATGAATATAATAAAATACTAACACATGGCGAAGATCAAAAACAATTCTTGCTACAAGTAGTGAAAAACTACAGGGCTGTTTACCCTGATAGAAAGAAAGAAACATTGATGAAGTAAGGACAGCTAATGTCTCAAATAGCATGCTAGTTTAATTATGCATGCTTGTGGTTATGGTAGGACCTACGGGGGAGCTTTCCACATTAAAAAAAAGCAATGCGCCTTGTACTGTATCCCCTGGGTGGTGTGGAAAAATTTGACAATTTGAGTCGTTCTGTCAATTTTTAATTGCTGGTAGCAACCCCTAAAAATTAAAAATTTGCTAAAATATTTTAGGATAGTTGTTTTTATGCTGAAATGAACCATTTAAAGGGTTGAACACATTAAAATATAAAAAAATTTTTTTACCCCCATATTTGAATCGCCCTAATATATATACATTTTAACTGCAAACACGCAGTATAATTAACGTAAAGAACGACGCTTGTATAGGAGAATATTCCGCGCAAGATGAGGAGGGAGAACGAAACAAATGAAAAAATGAGGTAACCACCCGGGAATCGAACCCGGGATCTTCCGATTGCCGGTCAGATATGATAACCATTACACCATGGGCCTCACTCCATCAAATGCCGTAATTCTCCTACATACGCGCAGAAACCAATGCCCCAAGGGGGCACCTCCCGCATGCCGTACATTATATACATTTTAACTGCAAACACGCAGTATAATTAACGTAAAGGACGACGCGCCTCGGTGGTGTAGTGGTTAGCGTCGCTGACTACGAATCCATCGGCCCCGGGTTCGAGACCCGACGGCAGCCGGCGCGCAGCAAAACCCAGCTGTTCATCCTTCCACACAATAAAGAAAGTGGTTGGTAGATAAATGGGTACCCTAGGTGGCTTAGTGGTTAAGACGCTGGGCTGCTGATGGGGCGTGGTTCGGATTCCACGTTAAACTGTAGGTCTAAGGTGGAGTGAAAAGCTTGACCTTCGTCAGAATGAACAATTCGGGCGGAAGCTAACCAAAGGCTAATCAAAGGTGTATATATATATATATATATACAGGGTGGGCGGAAAGTAGCTCCCTATTTTGGATTGGTAAAAAAATACGTATATTATCCATTTATTTCAGAAGAAATAATATGAAAAGGTAGGCATACATGGTAGGTTTTCTCTGAAATTCAATGTGGGCTCCAACTCTTTCCACCAGCTTCTGGAGCCGCCCAGGAATGGCGTCCACTGACTTTAGCAGGAACTCCGGCGGGATGGAGGACATGACTTCCCGAATTCGGTCCTCCAGTTCTTCCAATGTCCTCGGTTTGGTGCGGTAGACTTCTTCCTTTACCCACCCTCAAAGAAAGAAGTCGCACGGTTACCGCTGAAAAACGGCAGAATCGGTTCAGTGTAACGGTGTGGTGTGGTATGACCTCAGATCAGGTTGTGGGCCCGTTCCTTCTGCGCAAGCAACACCATGAATGCTGAGCGGTACCTTGCTATGTTGCGAAACGAGGTCTGGCCGGTTGTCAGCACATGGGAGAACATCGACGATCTGATATTTATGCAAGATGGCGCCCCTCCGCACTTCGCTCTTGTTGTCCGTGAGTGGCTGGATGCCCACTTCCCTGGGCGTTGGATGGGTCGTCGTGGTCCACATCAATGGCCAGCCAGGAGCCCCGACTTGACACCATGCGACTTCTTTCTTTGGGTGGGTAAAGGAAGAAGTCTACCGCACCAAACCGAGGACATTGGAAGAACTGGAGGACCGAATTCGGGAAGTCATGTCCTCCATCCCGCCGGAGTTCCTGCTAAAGTCAGTGGACGCCATTCCTGGGCGGCTCCAGAAGCTGGTGGAAAGAGTTGGAGCCCACATTGAATTTCAGAGAAAACCTACCATGTATGCCTACCTTTTCATATTATTTCTTCTGAAATAAATGGATAATATACGTATTTTTTTACCAATCCAAAATAGGGAGCTACTTTCCGCCCACCCTGTATATATATATATATATAAACAGCATGATCGCGCTGCCTCATGGATGGAAAAGTTAAGGACTTTGTGAATGGCACGTGGGGCTTTCCATATATATATATATTATATATATATATACACAGTATATCACATTATATGTATATAAGGCAGATGTTTTAATGCATATCTGGCAAATGATCAGCTAATGGGGTTGGGGCCCCCAAAATAAATCTTGTCTAGGGCCCCATAAATGCTAGAAACGGCCCTGGATACAGCTTTCTATGTGGCAGCAGACACCCCTTTAGAAGCCCAACAGATGTTGCAGAAAGCAACTGATGAGTTTTCATCATGGTGTAGAACATGGGGTCTTTCCCTGAATCAGGAAAAATCGAGAATTATGCTCTTTACAAATCAAAAGGTTCAAGTGAATCCCATTATCCAAATTAGTAACACCCCAGTAGCTATGGTCACATCCTTCCAGTTTTTTGGGAATTGTCCTTGACAGCCCCAGACTGACTTGGTCTTGTCATATTAACAACCTGGTGACTTCTTGCACGAAACGTCTGAATTCATTAAAATCTATTGCCTCTCATAGATAGGGTGCAGATCGATCCACACTTCTCACTTTTTACCGATCATTTATCTTGGGTAAAATAAAGTATGCTGATGTTGTTTATGATTCAGCCTCTTTCACCTTCAAGAAGAAACTGGAAACCTTGCATAATTCTAGCATGCGCCTCATTTTGGATGCTCGCCCAGCTACTCCTACTATTGCCCTACAGGATGAGACTGGTCTACATGCCCTTCACTACATAGAGATCTATCTGCATTGAGGAAGTACTTTAATGTTCTGGCTTCCCCCTTTTCTCACCCTTTACGTCAGTCGTTCGAGGTGGACTATCCCCTGATCCTTGCAGTGGACTGGACTGTGGCAAATAAGCCACCTTTCTTCTTTAGAGCTACTGGAATTCTTAATAATTCCCAATTACAATTTAAATTTTTTACAGTTCCAGTGTTCCCTTCTTTCCCACTTTGGAGATTGAATCTGGTACTAACCTGTCTCTCTCTTCCATTTTTATATGAACCTCCTGTCCCCGAAGAAGTGATTGTGCAGCGTTTCACAGCGTACTTGGAATAGATGTATCCAGATTACTTGTATATTTATACCGATGAGTCTAAGATAGATGTGCCTGGGCCATCTTGTTCGTCAGCTGTTTTTGTCTCAAATCATAATAGGTGTTTTTCCTGAAAATTATCCCCCAATCATAGTACACAGGCAGCAGAGTTATTTGCCATCCAGCAGGTATTGTGTTTTTTGGTATCCACAAGTAATGCTTGTAATGTCCTAACAATTACAGACTCCCAGACCTCTCTTCACCTGATCAACTCACCCACGCTCACTACATATCTGGCCCTAATCACTTCTATCCATTCTTTACTGAAGACCCTCACTGCTTTAGGAATTCTGGTTTCCTTCCAGTGGGTTCCGAGCCATGTTGGAATTAAAGGTAATGAGACGGTTGATACACTGGCCAGGGCTGCTCATTCCATCCCTGCTACTACTTCACTATATTTCCACCCAGGCGAGGGTTTTGCAGTAGCTAAAGTGGCAGTGCAAAATGATTACAAAACCCAGTGGGAGAGATTACGGCACTCAATTCTTTATGGAACGTTTAAGCCTTCTTGGGGCACAAGAAATTGGTCTGTACCATCTTCTCACTATAAAGCTTCTATAATATTTAGATTCCGTTCTGGCCATGTAGGCCTTCAGGCCTACTTGCACCGGATTGGACTTGCCTTCTCCCCATCATGTGTTAGTTGTAATTTACAGAGACTGTCCCATTTCTTTCTTTTTTGTTCATGTTATGCTAAGCAAAGGAAAAAATTGAGATCCTCTCTTTTGCAATATGTGAGGGTAGCTTTTCTCCCCCATTAGTGAACTTCACTTTGGACCTAGTATTCAAGTTTGTAGTGGCATCTGGGCGGTTGAGAGAGTTTTAAATCTCTCATTGTATACCGAATTCCATTTCCACAGGTTTATTAATCAATTACCTCCTAGTTACTCCATCTAGCTGTTACTGTTGACTTAGTACTCAGTTCATTTTTAGCAGTTCATGTTTAGTAGAACGAACAGGCCTCATATTCATCCCTTTCTGAGTGTTCTGGAGTTGGCCCCAGAACCGAAGAGGGTTATGGTGTGCTTTCTCTTTCTATCTCATCCGATAATAATAGACCCTGTACTTGATGTAGGAAGAGCGGAAGTTCTCCCATAGAACTAAGTGTTTTGGTCTTGGAGGATGTGAATAGCCTTATTGGCTGAGTTCTTCCATATAAAAATTTAAACAATCAATCAATCAATCATCACAACTTTTTAACAAAAAGACGTAGGATTTTTGCCGTTATCTGAACATCAATATCTGCTGGAAATTTCCAACGGATGGCCCAGGGGACAGCAATCAACCATAACCTATATAGTTTTTATACCCTCCTCTTACTGATCGAATGTCTTCACTCCCTTTCTTTTCGCCGCAATGTTAACTCACTCTCTCTTTACTGTCGTTATTATAACGGACACTGCTCTTCTGAACTCTCTGTTATTTTATTTATTTGTTGGGTTCAAAATCCCAGCTGAGCCGTGAACGGCCAAATTCTAAAGGGCCAGTTCTACCTACAGCCCAAGTTAAGCTAAAATTAAAACTTACGGATTTGAGATCCTATTAGGTCCTACCTCAGGGTTGCTGACTCGATGCGGGCCTACCTTAGACCTTAGTTACATGAATTTAATATAAAAACAAAAGGGGTACTATTTATGGTCTTCTTTCTCAACCTTGCAACAACAACGCAACCTGGACTATTGCACGATGCAACAATCTTGTATCTAAACAACCAAACTGAATTGCAAGAGAGCTCTCTATCAGACCACACCCTGTACGTACGACATCCCACAAACGAGTAGAAAGGACGCGCAGCGCCCCAAAATGATGCCACCAGAGTCCCAAACACTGATGCCACAAGAGCCCAAAAATGCTAGCTCTAAATTAAGTGAATTTTTCACTAACCTTACAATTATGAGATGGATATATATACACCTTAACTTAATATATACAAGCAATGCTGCATCAATCAGCTTAGTCATCATATCGCCTTGGGACAACAATGGTTCTTCCTCTTCTAGATTTTCTAACACTCTCTAACTGAATGTTCCCTCCTTTAAGGAGGGCACGCAGTACCAGTCTTTCGACACATTCTCATTTCTTTAGTGTCTAGCTCTCTTATGCAAGGGTTGATCGGCATTCTCAGTCTTTCATCTACTCATCCGGTCAACTCTGGAACAGCCTTACTCAGTCCAGCTCTCACCCCCCCCCCCCCACCGTCTATGACTTCCAATCTTTCAAATGCAGAATGTCCAGGCGTTTCGAAATCTTTGGATCTTGAATTTGTCTCTCTCCCCTTCTTTGAGAGGGTGTTTTTGCGGGCATTTGCCCTTGGCCCCTCCTTCCTTCATAAAAAAAATTCTATATGTGTATATATATGTGAAGGGAAGTTCTGAAAGTAATGTAGAAAAAATAATATTAAGAATTCTGGGGCGGATCCAGGATTTCCTGGAGTGAGTTCGGCACGAGCGCCAAAGGCTTCTAGGGGGGTCCGGGGGCATGCTCCCCAGGGAAATTTTTAAAATTAAGGCTCTCAGAAACGCGTTTTTAAGCAATTTGCGGGGTGTTTGTTCAAGTTTATTAGCTTTTACAACATCTAAGTTATGTACTGATTTGCAAGAAAATTATACGAGGAAAGACAAAATTCGTGATAGGTCTTAAAGAAACACTGTTTACGAAAATTTCACAATATCAAAACCTAAATTTCTTTTGAAAATCATACTTTATCATTCTAGATTTGTTCATTAATATAATTGAAGTTATTATATTTCTCGACAAAGTTTTGTGTTGACTGAGATATCAGTTAATCTCCCGACTCTCAAAGACTGGATCGACGAGCGCCATTCGTTGGGGTTGCTGTTCAGCGAACCGTTGAACTACAGTTTCGTAATCCACGGGCTTGTCGTAATGAACGCTCATCAACGCCAAGCCCGACAATCTCTCCGTGGACATAGTAGTCCTAAGGTACCCCTTCACAAGTTTGAAGGTACTGTTGGCACGTTCATTGTCAGCAGAAGTGACGGGTACGGTGCAAGCAATTCGCAACAAGCAGTTGATGTTTGGGAATATATCGGCATCGCAAGCCTGGAAAGAAAAAGTGATAAAGTTACAATTAAGCTAGAAAATTTTACACTAAATATTAAATAATCGGAGCATACGAAGAATTGTCACCCCAAGATAGGCATACGAAGAATTACAATCTACCTTTAATGCAGGTTGAAGCGAATCTGGTTTGGCGTTCTTTGACTGCCACTTTCTCCTCCATCGCATATATTCGATGTCAAGAGTCCCAGGGCTGAGAAGGTCTAACTCGTACATCACAAAAATCTCAGTAGTGTCTGTTGCTGGCTCAACGGTGACTCTAGGAACAAGACCAAGTAACTGAACAGCCATCTTCTGAGTGGGACCGAATCTATAACAAAAAGAGTTCATTAGTAAAGTGGAGAATGCAGGGGGCGGATCCAAACCGGTTGGCGTTGCCACCGTGTTACGGAAAACTGTCAGATTTTTAGAATTTAGAAGTTCGTGTTCTACAAACGTACCTTGTAGATATCTCCTGCATAATATGGTCCAGAAAAGGAAGAAATAGAGTACGACGATAATATTCCTCAGGTGTTATGAGGAGTATTTGGTCTGTGCTGTTGTCCGGCAGTTGTCCTTGGTACACTGGGTTCAGTACCCACGTCAAAACTGATCTGCGCAGCTTGCAAATACCATCCCCTGAACACATCGTCAGCTTTATCTCTTACTTCCTTCAGCTCTTTCTGTGTGTCCGAGATCATATTGTAAGCCTTCACGATGTCGTTTGATTTCTTCTGAAGCTTGATGCTTAACGGCTTGATGATTGCTAAAGTTTTCATGGCAACAGTCAAGGAAATAAGAAATTGAAACGAACAACACGTGTGATAGAAATTGTATGCTTTTTGGAGTGTCTCTCTATCCCAGTTCCAATGTGTTTCAGAACTATACTGCTAGTACTGTGGTTCATTTGTAATAACTTCTAATGTTTTAATAATTGTTGGCAGCAAGATCACAAATGTTTCATATGTTTCATGGCGTTCTACCAAACGAGTGCGGCAAAGGTCTCGGATCTTTGATTTTTGAGAGTCTGGCTGATCCAAGCTTATTACTTTCTCCAGACACCTCTGTCGCTTTGGAGAATAATTGAAAAAGATAGAAATCTCCGCTATGATTCCCGCCATATTGCGTACAGATGGTAGGCTACAAGCTTTTACGATGATGAGATTGAGGACATTTTTTTTTTAATTGGGGCTGTTTTAACCTCCTCCGCAACATCTAAGGTCATATGACGGAGGGGACCTACAGCTTTACGTGGAATCCGAACCACGGGTCGCTACATAATCTGGGCGCAGAGGACGGTCTCCCATCCAACTACTATCCAGACCCAATGTCGCTTAACTTCGCTGATCTCCGGGAAGCGGTGTTACGACATCGGCCACGACGTACCCCAGACTGAGGACATGAGAATGGGAATGCACATATATTGCCTTGCGTAGGGTGTGTCGAATTTTTCAACTTTCAAATTCCAAATATGACGGGTGCTAAAACGTTGCAGCATGACTTAGGAATTCTAAAGATATTTTTGTTAATTTAATATCATTTAGTTTTGCTTGGTAAGAAGCTACATAAAAATAGTGACTTTTTTTACTTTTTTGTGGAATTATATAATAATTATTATATTAATAATTATATACGCTGTGTATATATAATGCACTGCTGTTTTTGCTTATTTCACAGGTTGAAACATATTCATCAGTGTGCTAAAGATTACTTGTCCGTCAGTGCTACCATCCTAACCAATGGGAATTAACCTACAATGGCTTCTAAAAGGAGGACAAGACTGGGGACATTCACACATATGAGCAACCTAATTGGAACTGGTAGAGAGTTGTTGCCCTCTGAACTCCCAACTCTGCAAGACGTTCTGAAATATGGGCTACTGCTAAGAGAACAAAGTGGTGAGGATGTGAGAAACTACCCAGCAGCCAGTCTTGCAAAGGACATTTACCTTAAAGTGCTTGAAAAGTGGGAACGAGCAAACAGTTCTTTTGTAGCCCCCGTTGTAAATTCACGAGTCACAATCTTAAACAAGATCCAAGAGAGCTGGGAGCAGGCCAAAAACATATCTCTTGGGAGAGGAAAGCTACATGTCAAAGAGGCTTTCATTGCAAAACTTGACAAGCTTTTTGACATCCTCAGTTGCAAGTGTAAAATTGTTCTCTGCTCTGAATTTGGCTGCCTTGCAGATGCTGGTTGCAAAAACGAAACTCACATTAACTGTACATGCCCTAGGGAGATGAAGATCCTTGTGAAGGAACTTGCTTTCATTAAAGGTCAGAGAGACAAGTCTGGTTCTATTGGACCACATCAGATTGGCTTGCCAGATCAACCTGAGCACAACAGACAAGTCAAAAAGCAGAAGCGGCAAGAAGACGAAAGAAGAAGGCTTGCTGAATATAAGCAGACAAGTAAGCAGGATGTTTCAATGCCATCAAATGAAATAATTTTCTCTGATGATGAAAATGAAGAACAAATAGCTGATGCTCAAGATGGAAAGGATGGAAGTTATGAAGTGACATTAGAAATACCAAGCACGTCTTCAACTTCCAATAAAAAGCCAGAGTACAACACATTAGAAATACCTAATGTTGCTATGCATAGCATCAGATATGGTGTTGGCCTGCGTGCCACAGCTGCCATCACCACTGCTGCCTTGATCACTGAAGAAGACAAGAGACTTGTAGTTGATCACAATAAAGTCAAGAGGGCCCAAGAAAAAGTTATGAGATCCCTGGATCAGGAATTTGATGATCTTTGTAAGAAGGGTGAAATTGACTGCATCTTCTTTGACGGCCGTCAAGATACAACTAAAGTTATGCTGAAAGCAGACAATTCAGATCGTCAGTTCCCCAGCATCATCAAAGAAGAGCATTATTCTGTGTGCAGTGAGCCACGTGGAAGATATCTCTACCACTTCACTCCTGAGAAAGGCTCAATCAGAAAAAACCCTGCTGAAGTTATTGCTGATAATCTTGTAGATTTCATGAAGAAGAAGGGCATTGATAAAAGCCTGCAGGCCATTGGAGGTGATTCTACAAATGTTAACACTGGCTGGGAGGGTGGTTCCATGCATTGGGTAGAGGTCAAGCTTTGCCGTAAGCTGATCTGGTTGGTTTGTGCCCTCCACACTAACGAGTTACCCCTGTGACACTTGATCACAGCACTGGATGGGAAGACCTTGTCTAACAACAAGTGGACAGGTAACATTGGCAAGATGCTAGACACTGCAACCGAACTTGAAATTGATCCTTCATTCACCAAACTCTCAATTGGAGAGCCTCTTACTTCACTGAGTGACAATGTCGTAAAGGATCTCTCTACTGATCAAGCGTATGGGTATTGGATCACACAGGCCATAAGGACAGGAGAACTTCCACCAGATCTGGCCCTTCTTGAAATTGGTCCAGTGAGCCATTCAAGGTGGTTGACAACAGCAAACAGGCTTTGTCGCATATGGGTTTCAAAACATGGCCTTAAAGGCAAAACCCTCAACAACTTAAGACTGATAGTGGAATACATTGTTGGTGTGTACTACCCCTGTTGGTTCAACATCAAAGTAAAACACTCTTGGGTGGAAGGCCCACGCCACATCTTGTTTCAGCTGCGGCTAGTTAGGCTGCAAAAGAAGGCTGTAGTGGATGCTGTTTTGCCAACCATCAAGCGCTCAGCATGGTATGCGCTCAGCATGGTATGCATTCAGCGAAATGATAATCCAGACACTCTTGTGCTCAGATGACAGTGAGGAGAGGAAAGCTGGTGTCCAAAAGATTGTTGACATGAGGGGTGGAGATGATGACACACTTGGAGATCTTTCTGTACGTCCCAGGAAGACACCTTCCATCAACCCCAGTGCTTCTTCCGTGTTGGAGCTGACAGACTGGTCTGACAGGGTATTTGAACCTCCTTTGACATGTAAACTGACTACAGCGGAAGTAAAGAAGTTCTTTGACTAGCCTATGCAAGTTCCACAGTGGCCCCTGTCATGCTCAGTAGGGTGGATCGATTTTACATTTTTTTCGATTTCCATATTCTAATAGAGACAAAAACTTGCGCATGCATGAGAAAATAGCCTCTGCAAAATCTTAGCTTAATAGGTAATCATCTTCTGCCCTTGGCAGAGCGATGAAAATCATATTTTAGTAGTCAAAAACGTATTTTTCTTATAATTTTTAAAATATTTCAATATGCATCAAAATTATTCCTAATAACTATAAAGTCGATGAAAAAGACCTCATATGATCGTTTTTCCAAGCGCGTTGTCCTACGTTAATATCTTTTGCCCCCGGCAACAACATCAAATGTTGAAAAAATAGGTAATTTATATACATATTTTTAGATTGGCTCTTTGTCTTAAATAATGCATTTATATATTTCCCATAGCATTTATATCGTTGCTTAGGCATGAAATAACACACACGCAAAATTTTATGACTCTAGAGTAATATCTTCTGTCCCCGAGAAAAGTCTAAATGTGGATTATAATTACGTTAATGCGATGTTATAAATACGATAAGTTGTAAGTACAGCTCCTCGCTTGCTAATTTTATAAAATTAGCGACCCAGAACTCACCACGAGGAGGTGGCTGTACGTCGAGTTCCACCCTATCCAGCCCCAACCACCCTTCCTTTGGCTGCATGTCGATTTACATACGGTAATCTTTCTTAGAATCAAATCGTGGAATTTTTGTTCGGAAGTGAAGACGGGAGCGGATGAATCCGTCCCTCTCTTCTATTCCACTTACACTGGCAGAGGCTTCGGTTACTAATTTGATGAGTCTCTCGACCGCTTGAGTATGACAAGGGAATAGTGGGATCAGTCCATCAGGCTGGTCTCCCGTCTCAACAAACTCTTTTATTCGGGTATCAGGTATTGTTTTTGTAACGGGGGGTTCGGTCACCTCAGCCGTTTGCCAATTGATCATTTCGTAATAGTTTTGACTATCGTAGAGCAGCTCAGGCATGGCGAAGGCTCGAATTTCCCCCGCTGGTGATTGTTTTGATCGTGCTTTTAATATTCTTCTCCATCCCAATTCTCTTATGTGTTGCTCATCGGCATGTAGCATGGAGATCAAAATATTTTCTGGGTGAGCAAAGAAAGAATTTCTACGGAGGACTTTGTTGGCGATTGTCTTAGATCTTTGAGGCATGGTCTGAGAGAGACGCATCATTTCGAAAAAATGTTTTGCGCCCTTAGTGAAACTGGAGTTTTTCTTTATCTTAAACCAAATTGGTGCGTAAACTGTCATAATGAATCGCACAATTTCGTTGAAGGTGCTGGAGGGTTCACTGGTTGAAACATAGAGGCGCAGAAATCTATTTGCTGTTGTCAGCCACCTGGAATGCGCCATCTTACCTGGATTTCGAGCCGCGAGAGCTGAAGAGCAGCTACCGCTTGACACTGCTCTGTAGATGCCTAACAAATATTTTTGGTCAGTGCTCAACTCGGCATCATCTATGTCAATGTCGGGAGATGGAATGGCATCGAATTCTGTAATTGGAAGTTTTTCGCAGTCGTTCAGTTGTTTTCCAACTGGTCCAGTAAAGCCCATTGGCCCAGTTGTTTTGCCGTCCAAGTCTTGAATGAGGTGTCGCAGTGATAATTCATTACCGTGTAATAGGCATATGATCCACTGAACTGGCCTTTGTAGTTTCATTTCAATCATACGAATGGCTCCACCCTTTCGACCTGTGTTCACTGCGGTACCATCACAGCCGATAGCCACAATGTCGTCCGTGCTAATATTGTTAGTCTGCTGCTGCTGCTGGCAGCACTCACCAGAGATGACCTTTAAACCCTAGCCTAGAGTCATAAAATTTTGCGTGTGTGTTATTTCATGCCTAAGCAACGATATAAATGCTATGGGAAATATATAAATGCATTATTTAAGACAAAGAGCCGATCTGAAAATATGTATATAAATTACCTATTTTTTCAACATTTGACGTTGTTGCCGGGGGCAAAAGATATTAACGTAGGCCAACGCGCTTGGAAAAACGATCATATGAGGTCTTTTTCATCGACTTTATAGTTATTAGGAATAATTTTGATGCATATTGAAATATTTTAAAAATTATAAGAAAAATACGTTTTTCACTACTAAAATATGATTTTCATCGCTCTGCCGGGGACAGAAGATGATTACCTATTAAGCTAAGATTTTGCAGAGGCTATTTTCTCATGCATGCGCAAGTTTTTGTCTCTATTAGAATATGGAAATCGAAAAACATGTAAAATCGATCCACCCTAAATTGCTCAGTCAATAGAGAGGTGTGTGAAACAAGTCACAGAGGCAGCAGGCAGGGTGTATACACATGAGAAACGTGAGGGCTATATCAGAGGCCAAGAAGCAAGTCGGCGGCTGATGTCCAAGAACGAATCAAAGCAAGACTTGATGAAACTTGTTGTTTAAATATTTTTTTTTACTGACGTCATTACTTTCTAATGTTGGTTTATGATTTAATTACAAGGATATGTTTTATGATTACTAGGATATGTTTTATGCGGAGAAACTAAAATTTTTATAGCATTACCTGACATTTTGAGAAGCTAAAATTAATAAATGTTGTTTTCCGAGAGCAATTTATGTGCTTTTTAATCAAACGTAGATTTACCAAGCTAAGTGTTGAGCAATCACAAAAATAATAGCAGATTTGAATTCTTCACATCCAAAAACATATTTTTAAAACCCCTCAGTGAAGGAATTGGCAAAAATTAATTTTCACCTCCCAAATTGACACACCCTATATGCCTTGGGGTTTGGTGAACTATTATGCGTTGCACCCCTCGGGCCTGGCCGGACATGTTTGAAGTGCTATCATACCCTTGTCCACGGCAGTTTGCTATGTCTAGACCCCACTGCTCCAGTTTTCCTAGGATCAATTGAGAGATAACTTGCCCAGTTATACGTTCAGTGGTTTTGAAATCTAGAAATTCTTCGCGAATAATACAATTCTTGTCAACAAACTTCAAAACAAGCGATAATTGTTTAAGATTTGCATTGTCTGTTACTTCATCGCAAAGAACTGAAAAAAACTTTGCTTCTTTTATCTCCTTGATGATCGAATCCCTAATTTGATCCCCAATTAGACCAATAATTTGGTTTTGAATTGATTTACTGGAATATCTTGCATTGGCGCGGCATGTTGCTAAATGTTTTTTTAAGATTTCATCACCAGTATCGACACGAAATTCCAGCAAGGCAAGAAAATTGCCCCTGTTTGCGTCTTGGGCGGTTGTGCTGTCATCTCTGTGACCTCTTAAGGCAATGCACTGTTTGCCATAAAGATGGACAATTTTTGTCACACTTTTGATAACTTCTCTGTTTTTGTGCATTGTGTAGGTACGTTGACTTTCAATTTGCACCTGGATACTTTTTTCAGGATTTCGACTTGTAGCGAGGAAATTGTCATGAACGACCATAGTATCTACGTGGTAAAGAGCGTTCTCGTGTTGACCGCACACCGTACTTACTTTTGTCCACCGTGTAAATGGACTGTTCACGATGGGACCAAGGTTTCGTCGTGTAGTAAATAGAATGCATGGGAGACAGAAACCACTATCGCATTCCTTGCTGTACACCAGCCAAGGATAGCGTTGCTGCCAAGAGCTTTGAAAAGACCGATTACAATCATTCATAAACACTTTGGGGGAAAAAATAACTTTTCACCTTGTTGCAGAGATCTAACAGGAATTTTCTGACGCAACAGGGCACCAACGTCAATATCATGTACCGATGCATGGCAAGCAGGGTTATCTGCAATAAAAACAAAATGCGGAGCTATTATAATTATATTAAGAAAATGAAATAAGATTTAGCTTACTTTAGTTTTTCGTCTTAAACGTAAAATATATCAAAACAAGAAAACTAATTTTCTGTGAGTCAACTTGTCATACAACACGTGTTCCTACCGGTATCACTGGCACTACTGCGAATTCTCTGTCGGGGTAGATTGTCCTTCTTCATCACTGTCAAAACGAGAGACAATGAATTTAATATGAGCAATCGATCAATAACTGTAAGTAGTTTTTAAAGTCATTGTTCTAGTTTACAATACAGTTACCAACCTTGCCACTGACGTGGGATGGACCAAACTTGATGGATCAAAAAATCGGTCAATTCTTGGTTGCTGTTTAACTCTTCTTGACATTGTAAACCTAAAATTCTATTGAATAAATACTTTGAATGAATATTGCATTTTAGACGTTTGAGTATTAAAGTAAAACACAGGGTCGACTAACGATCTGAAACAAATGAAACAAAAGGGTATATTACATGCTTTCAGTGTTGTTTGTGAAATAACTTGTATTTTCAGTCAGTTAGCTTTGGGAGCGGTGCTCTCTGGTTTAGAGTGATTCTGGTTTAGGGGTGTTCGATCGAAGTTCGAATCCCCCGAATCCCCCCTGGATCCGCCACTTATCGAATATAAAGAATAGAAATAATACTAATGTAGAATATTATTTGTGGAAAATTATCATCTTGAATCATATTTATAAATATTTATCTTAAAGTAATATCTCAAATATTTTGAGTCCCCCCTCCACCTTTTCTTGTGGCCCTCTACAATGGCTTACTTGACATAATGGGTAATGCGCCCTGCCACTCGGGCCTCTCCAGGTTATCGAAGTCAGATAAAGGATCTATATTTATATTTCAATTATATAACTATATTTTAGTTATTATGCATTTTTTACATTAAATATTTTTAATTGTTCTTTATCTCATACTTCTCATATATTTTTAAATAAAATATTTTTGAAGGCTGTTTGGAAGCCTCTTTTGACGATTACACCCATTTTTGTACTTTGAAGCATCGAAAAACATTGAAAATGGCGTCCAAAAGCTCCAATCCTGTTACGACAGTGTAAGTTTACGCCCTAATGTACAGCCCTAACTAAATTTATTTTGAAAAACAGAAATTAGGCTAGGTTGGATCGTAGCATATTTGTAGCTGTAATTTAAAATTGAGGTTCTTTTTAATTAGAATTTGGATAGTATACCTTTAGCATGATGTAATAATTTATAAGTTAGGGTTTACACCTAGGTCGAGGTGCGGCTCAACAATATTTTACAACGAACTTATGGGCTCTAAGTTGGGTGTTGGTCAACATGACTTCGGCCTAGGCCTCGTAGTGAATGATCGCCAGAGGGCTGCAAAACTTTTGAGTAGCGTACACCTAGAAAGTTAGGACTTTTGTTATAATGTTTCAGACCAACAAAGACTAGGATCCACTCATGGCTGGTCTACCTGTGTTCGTATTTGTGTATTGTGCATGTCCTCCGTGGTGGCGGAGGGGACCTACAATTTTACGTGGGTTCCGAACCACAAAGAACATAAGAAATTTTGGTAATTATGTGTATAGACACGTTCAGTCATTTTGGTAATTATGTATAAAGAGTAACTCAGTCATTTTACACACCAAAATACATTTTTCTAGTAGTATTTGATGTGATTTGTTCAAATCTGACCTCCATTTCCCTCGGAAATGAGATCCAACAAAGTTATAGTACTTTGAAGTTTGGCTCATTTTCAAGGGAAATGGAGGTCAAAATCTAAGCAAAACATGTCAAATACTACTAGAAAAATGTATTTTGGTATTAATTAACCTAACCTAACATGAATATGTTATTACATTATCATTTGTATAATTTAGGTCTCAGGGGTATGGGGGTGGAGCCCCCATAAAGATCAGGTAATTATTCGTTTTTTGACCCACTCTCTTTTTATAATGAGAGCAAACTTTTCTGGTCAATTTTGAGGTGCTCTGCACGAATCTGCCATCCATTTCCTGTGCAAATGCGGTTTTCGAGATATCGTCATCTTGAAAACTACGCATTTGCACAGGAAATGGATGGCAGTTTTGTACAAAACACCTCAAAATTAACCAGAAAAGTTTGCACTCATCATTTTTGTTTAAACTAACGAATTTAAACAAAAATATCATGACTTAACCTAACCAATCATCTAGGGCATACAGTTGACCTAACCGGTGTCACGTACTGAACTGTCCGCAAAACAGGACTGATCAATTTATGATGCGTGATCTTTATGGGGGCTCCACCCCTGAGACCTAAATTATACAAATGATAATGTAATAACGTGTGCCAACCTTGCATGGGTAGTCCGCTAAATTTCGCCTGCTCTTAAACTGAAATGACACATTTATTTTTAGGATTTTTTTTACGGCATCTAAAGACCTTCTGGTCTTTTTTTAAAATACAAGTACTATTGTATTTAGGGCAGGTCACGGATGTCTTAATTATTCCATGATTGAAAACAAGGTCTAAACTCTTGTTTTCATCGAGGGCAATATGGTGGATCACGTCTTCAAAATCAAGTTCACAAGATTGACACGTCATAATACTAGAACGAAAATCATCACACTAACAAGAAACAAAGAAGTAGGCAAAAGCAAGAAAAAGTAGCCAAAAATAGGCAAAAAATCTCCAAAAAAAGTAGCCAAAATAAACAAACTAACTGAAATTTATATACATATATATTAGAAAGTAGAAAATATTTTTTTTATAAAAAAGTACATTTTATACAAATTTGCACAAGATAATATATATATTTTCTTATTCAGTTTTGATTGGTTATTCAATATATATTGCTGTTATAGCTGGGTGTGACTGGGTCAAAAAACGAATATTAACCAAGATCACGCATGACAAATTGATCGATATTGATTGACATTTTAGCATCGGAAATTTAAAAATAAAAAATATATAACCCTATACCGATCAATTTGTGATGCGTGATCTTTATGGGGGCTCTGCCCCCATACCCTTGAGACCTAAATTATACAAATGATAATGTAATAACATATTCAATATTTCTATTGCTTGGGAGTCATCAGAATGCACTTTGTATATTAAATCCTCAAAATAATATTCGTACCTTTCACATGTCATCGTGACCAACATCTATGAAAAACTAACAGAAGTGGAACTAGCAACTTAAAAAAGCCTAGCAACTTAAAAAGCCTAGCTCATATATCATGTTCTCATGATGTCACTAATCAAATATTGGAAGGGTGGGAAAAAAATGCAAAAATATCATAATATTCAAATCTACATAATTTGGTAAGGACGCATCTGCGAGCATAGTGACTTTTATGAAAATGATGAGAAAATTATGCTTTAATATTTTATAATTATATTTGCTTTTAATATTCTGAGTACGATAAAACTCATATTAACCATCATTTTACACACCAAAATACATTTTTCTAGTAGTATTTGATGTGATTTAGCTAATTATTTGTTTTAGTGCTCCCTCTCCTTTCTGGACCAAAACATATTTTTTTGGTATGATTTATTCAAATCTGGGTAATGGTTCAGAATATGGGTGCCACTTAAGCAAAATTTTGAAAAATACTAGAGACACAAGTTGTTTCTCATTAAAATACGTTGATTGCATGTGTTGCATAGTCATTTATATAATTTAGGTCTCAGGGGGGGGGTATGGGGGTGGAGCCCCTGTAAAGATCACGCATCATAAAGTGAACCTTATACCAATCAATTTATGATGCGTGATCTTTATGGGGGCTTTGCCCCCGTACCCCTGAGACCTAAATTATACAAATGATAATGTAATATGTTAAGTTATGCACTTTTTTAGTAATTTTCTAATTTCATTTTTTTGATTATGCGATACATGCAATGAACATATTTTGGTAATTATGTGTATAGACATGTTCAGTCATTTTGGTAATTATGCATAAAGAGTAACTCAGTCATTTTACACACCAAAATACATTTTTCTAGTAGTATTTGATGTGATTTGTTCAAATCTAACCTCCATTTTCTTCGGAAATGAGATCCAACAAAGTTATAGTACTTTGAAGTTTGGCTCATTTTCAAGAGAAATGGGGGTCAAAATCTAAGCAAAACACATCAAATATTACTAGGAAAATGTATTTTGGTATTAATTAACCTAACATGAATATGTTATTACATTATCATTTGTATAATTTAGGTCTCTTGGGTATGGGGGTAGAGCCCCCGTAAAGATCACGCATGACAAATTGATCGATATTGATTGACATTTTAGCGTTGGAAATTCAAAAATATAAAACCCTATACCGATCAATTTGTGATGCGTGATCTTTATGGGGGCAGAGCCCCCCGTACCCCCGAGACAAATTATACAACTGATAATGTAATAACATATTCAATATTTCTATTGCCTAGGAGTCATTAGAATGCACTTTGTATATTAAATCCTCAAAATAATATTTGCACCATTCACATGTCATCGCGACAAACATCTATGAAAAACTAATAGAAGTAGACTAGCAACTTAAAAGGCCTAACAACTTAAAAAGTCTAGCTCATATATCAGTGGTTCCCAAACCGTGCGCCGTGAGATGTAATTAGGTGTGCCGCGAAAGAGCAAGATTATATTTCAAAATGTGCGGCAAAATATGTTTACTTGTTCTAAAGTGCGCTGTGAGTAAAAAAAAGTTTGGGAACCACTGTCATATATCATGTTCTTATGATGTCACCAATCAAATATTGGAAGGGCGGAAAAAAAAATGCAAAAATGTCATAATATTCAAATCTACATAATTTGGTAAGGACGCATCTGCGAGCATAGTGACTTATATGAAAATGCTGAGAAAATTATGCTTTAATATTTTATAATTATATTTGCTTTTGATATTCTGAGTACGATAAAACTCGTATTAACCAATATTTTAATGAGAGAAACAACTTTGTCTCTATGGTATTTTTCGAAATTTTGCTTAAGTGGTGCCTGTATTCTGAACCATTACCCAAATCTGAACTTCGTTTCTTTGGGAAATGAGCCTTTTTTGAGAAATTTTCAATTTTAAAATTTCTCAAAAACGCTTATATTCCAAAGAAATGAAGGCTAAATTTAAACAAAAAAACACTAAAAATTTTTTTTATTTAACTTAACCTAACCTAACCCGTGTTTTTTCACAATTTCTTACAGTACCTTAAATAGTAACCTGAGGTTTCAAGGTGTCCTGAATATGAATTTATATGTTAAATTGTCATAAAATGTCTCCTATTGAAAATGAAGGGAGCATTAAAACGAATATTAACCCTAAATTTAAACCAAAAAACACTAGAAAAATGCGTTTTACCTAACCTAACCTATACCTTACAAAGGTTCCGCGCGATGATTTCTCATTTCGCGAAGGTCAAGCTTGTCGCCCCTCCTCTCGAGTTGGCCTGGTGAAGTAGTGAGTTGGAGTTGTATTAACTGATAGTAATCCAAACCACAACCTTCACAAGTCAAAGCGAACTGAAGGAACATTTTAAAATGAGTGTGCATTATGGGAGATTCAAAATGCACGTCTCTGATTGGTCAGATAAGGTCACATGAAACAAAAACCAGATTTAATTGGCTGATTTGACCGTGTTTCCAAATATCATCGCGAGATGTCTCCCCATAAAACCTGGAGAAGGATGGAGAGCAGCAAAATTTTAACTGAGGAAAGAGAGAAACACTGGGTCAGTGGCCTGTAATGACTGGTTATCGATGTCAATTTTTTTTTTTTTTTTCGTAAAAAATAATGACTATATTTCCTTGGTTTTTATCAGTTTCCCTCAGGTTTCAAGGTGTCCTGAATACGAATTTATATGTTAAATTGTCATAGAATGTCTCCTATCAAAAATGAAGGGAGCATTAAAACGAATATTAACTGTGATTTGTTCAAATCTGACCTCCATTTCCCTCAGAAATGAGATCTAACAAAGTTATAGTACTTTGAAGTTTGGCTCATTTTCAAGGGAAATGGAGGACAAAATCTAAGCAAAACACATCAAATATTACTAGAAAAATGTATTTTGGTATTAATTAACCTAACATGAATATGTTATTACATTATCATTTGTATAATTTAGGTCACAGGGGTAGAGCCCCCATAAAGATCACACATGACAAATTGATCGATATTGATTGGCATTTTAGCATTGGAAATTCAAAAATAAAAAATATAGAACCCTATACCGATCAATTTGAAAAGTAGAGTGAAAAAGAAAATTGGCCCCCTCCATATAGATGATAAAACTATAGATGATGATCTTGAAATAACTGAAGAACTAAATAAATACTTCTCATCAGTATTCACAAATGAAAATTTAAATAATATTCCTGATCTTATACTACCAGGACAAGATAGAGAAATAAATGAATTAAGGGTAACAAAACTAGATATCCTAAAAGCAATAGATAAATTAAAAATGGAAAAATCTCCAGAGCCAGATGAAATGCATCCAATAGTCATAAAAGCTGCCAAAAAGAATAATAGCACAGGCACTAGAAATTTTTTTTAATAAATCATTGATATGTACTGAAATTCCAGACAATTGGAAGAAAGCAAATGTGGCTCCAATCTTTAAAAAAGGAAATAGAAACTTGGCAACAAACTACAGACCCATCAGCCTCACCTCCATTATTTGCAAATTACTTGAAAGTATCATTAGAGAGTTCCTTGAAGAGTGCAACCTTATAAATGATAGCCAGCATGGCTTTAAAAATGGAAGGTCCTGTCTAACCAACTTCATTGAATTTTATGATGGAGTCCTATTGCATTTGGACAATAAAGAGCCAGTAGATATAGTATACTTAGATTTTGCAAAGGCATTTGATACTGTTCCTCATGCAAGATTGTTGGTAAAAGTTAGAGCCCATGGTATAAGAGGTCATATAGCTGACTGGATAGAAGAAGAGTTCATCTAAATGGAAATAAGTCTACTTGGAGGCCCATATTGAGTGGAGTCCCACAGGGGTCTGTGCTGGGACCTCTGCTTTTTGTTGTCTATATAAATGATCTAGAGAAGGGCCTATCATGTAAAACCTCAAAATTTGCTGATACCAAATTAGGCCATAATGTTAAGTCAGTAGCAGGAGCAATGACAATACAAAAAGACTTAGAGTAACGGCCTGGGCAGATAAGTGGGAGATGAGATTTAATGTTGATAAGTGCAAAGTTATGCATATTGGACCAAAAAATCCAGAATATGAATGGAATTTGGATTAAAAATGATGATAAAGAGAAAGACTTGGCTGTCACTGCGACTAATGAACTTAAACCCTCAAATCACTGTATGGAAATCAGAAATAAAGCAAATGCTAGACTCAATCTCATGCACACACACATTGAATACAAATCACCCAATATTATAAAGCAACTATACATTTCAAATGTGAGAGACCTCCTTGAATACTGTATTCAATTTAATAGTCCTTATTTGATACAAGATATTGAAAAACTGGAAAAAGTACAGAAATAAGCAACAAGAATGATCCCCTCTCTAAGACAATTGACATAGCTACAGTCAACCCTCGCTATAACGGACCCCGTTAGAGCGGATATTGGATAAACTGGACACACCACTGGCGATGTTAACCAGGAAAAGAAGAAGCGTGTGACCCTGTCGGTGACCCAGAAGCTGGAATTAATCAAGAAGTTAGAGGCGGGTGCTTCGGTGGCCAAGGTGTGCGCGGAGTATGGCGTGAAAAAGCAAACTGTTTCCGACATTCGTAAGGCCAAGGACAAGCTAACTTTTATATTTTTATTATATTTCATTATTTTCTGTATCATTTATCATGTATCGTGTTCAGCAGACAGTGCACAGTACTGTATATAGTATCTCCATTACTGTATTGTATACGTATACCGTAGGTTACCAGTACCGTCAGTTATATTGGACAATCGACTATAACGGACACCTTTTCCCCCCTATTAGCCGTTATAACGAGGGTTGACTGTATAAGGAAAGACTGGCTTATCTAAACGTGTTCTCATTAAAAAGGTGGTGGTTAAGGGTTGATATGATAGAGGTGTATAAAATGATAAAAGAGTTGGATAAGATAGATTTTGATTCTCTTTTCATTAAAGGTCATAATAACCAGACTAGAGGTCATAGTATGAAATTATTTAAGCCAAGATGTAGAACAAATTTAAGAAAACATAGTTTTACAGAATAATTAAGTTCTGAAACAGTCTGACAAAAGAAGTGGTGACTTCAGATGCACTTGATTCTCTCAAAAGAAGGTTGGATAGTTTGATTTTTATTGCATGAATGGTACTAGTTTATTTCATACCTATATATTATGTGCATTTAGGTGATAGATCCCATAGCTCAACACAAGTGTTGTGGGATATAGGGAGGCAGCATCTTGGGTTAGGGGATACTCTGTCCTTACACACCCCATTTGAAGAGATTCCTCTGCCAAGTGGTGCCCCCCTATAGTACTGTGAGGTATTGAAAAACTCATGATCTTCACTTGCCCCACAAACACCCTTAAATGGGAGACCTGAAATAGGTGCACATACATTTCTATATTACTGTACAGTCTTTACAGCCACACCTACACTTTTCCTCCTAAGTAAATACAGTCGACCGTCGTTTAATGTCATTGATTCATTCTGGGAAAAGTGATGTTAAACGAAGTACATGTTCAATGGGGTTTTAGGTAATCTGCTCCAGAGATTCAGATTCAGATTCCTTTGCCATCTCTTGGAGGTCTGTTGCATTTAACTCCCTCTCATGCTCTTGAAGAAGTTCCTGCACATCATCAGCATCAACTTCCAGTCCCATTGCCTGCCCAAGGTAGAGAATTTCAGCTTCAGGATTGCTTTGTTCCTCAAAGCCCACAAAATGATAGATCACAGAGGGCCACAGTTTCTTCCACGCAGAGTTCATAGTGGTTGTGGTTACCTCTTTCCATGCCTTTACAACAATTCTAACAGCTGGTAAATGGGGTAAGTGATGTAGAATGAATGCATGTACGCCAATGGAGGCTTTGACGCTAAACAAAAAGACGTAAACTGAGTGTGATGTTAAACGAGGTTCGACTGTATATTGTAATGTATATTAGGGTGTGTCAATTTTGCGGGTGAAATGACTAAATTGAAAATCATGTGATTTGGTAGCAATTTAATGTAATCATTTGGCATAAAAAATAATATCCTTGCTTCAAAAACAATAAAAAATAACTCCTACCTACATCAATTTTAATTAAAAAAATTCCATTTTTCCGTAAATTCGTAACAAAATAACAAATGTGCGCAAACATCCTATCATTTAAAGTGGCAATAAGATATCATTCAGAGTCTTTATTTGAAAGTAACCAATGCAGTCATGTCCTTTTTGCTGCGGTTCCTTGACATTAGCATTTGACTTGCTACTTGCACTTTGATGTAGCCTTCTCGCCTCTCGTGACTGTAAACTTGACTAGCTGCTTCTGTGACCACTTTCAAGACATCTCTCCACACTCTGAGTGTGAGAAGGCCACTTTGGCACTTGCATTGGGGCCTCTTTAAGTTGTGTTAAATCTTTGTTTGTTATACATGTTGTCAGTGGTAGCTCCAAAACTTCTGAACTCAAGTTAACTAATTCTGACAATTTCGTGGCATTGACATTTATCGGAGGTACCTTCCTTATCTGAACAGAGCAGTCTCCCAGCTGGTCATCTAGTGATGTTCCTCTAAGCTTTAGAATGACAGATGGGGGAATGTTGATGGGTATTTTACCGCGGATGAATGCCAGTGACCACACGCTCAGTAAGGTCATTGGCATCAATGAGAGGATGCAAGACTTGTGCATCCCACTGGGCATGAGGTTTGTTGACCCATTCGACGCATTTTTGGGTAGGTGGGACCTGTATCAGAGGGATGGTGTCCACCTCAATGTCAGGGGTAAAGGTGTGCTAGGCACGCTGCTTGACCGGCACCTATACCATATGGTGAGGTTGAGTCCGGGGAGGGATGATGATGAGCCGGTGGCGAACGTACCTTCAACTGAAGGGTGCGTCCAGGTACAGGTGGGTGACCCTCCTTCCACGTTGGAGGGGGCTCAGGCTTCTGCGGAAGTTGTCCCCTCGTTAGTGAGGGGCTCTTCAACTCCCGACAGCCCTGGCTGTTCTGGAAACTGGTCATGCTAGGGGATGGTCAGAATAGGGGAGGCTTCCTCCGTGCAATGCTTTTTAATGCTAGGTTGATTAGGAACAAGTTTTGCGAGCTACAGGCGCTCTTAGCATCAGAATACCAGGATATCGTTGCTATCACTGAGTCCTGGATTCATACTGATCGTAGGGACTACATTGGGGAGTTCAAAATTCCCGGGTATAGAATGTTTCGCAAAGACCGCACCCATGGGGAGGGGGGTGGGGTACTAATATATGTCAGAGACACGTTGAGTCCGGTTGACTGCCAGTTCTGGTTGGAATGGGAGCTGCTTGGTGTCGATCGGAATGTGGGAGGGATGAGCTATAGGTTAACCTTGGTGTACAGACCTCCGCATCTCCTCCTCCGAGGATACAGCCCTGTACACCAAACTCAGTAGCCTGCTAGGGATAGGGTGTGTGTAGTTTTAGGAGACTTCAACTGTCGCGGCATAAAGTGGGAAAACAGGATTGCTGAAGGGAGGAGGCTAGTTGACTTTGCTGATGAGAACTTCCTCACTCAGTGGGTCAGCGAGCCTACATGAGGCAAAAGCGTTCTAGACTTAGTATTCAAGACTGAAGACAACCTCGTCACTGGCCTCACTGTTGATGAATCATTGGGTGGGAGTGATCACAGTCTCATTAGGTTCTGTGTGTGCGTCCCTCTGGTGAAGCGTAATAACTCGAGAGGCAGTAAGCTCAATCTCCGGTGGGCGAACTTTGTTAGCCTCAGGGATAGCGTAGGAGAGATGGGGTTAGAGGTCGGCGGTGATGTTGAGGAAGTGTGGAGTGCATTCCGGGATGAGTTTATGGTGCTGCAGTCTGTTGCCATACCTTCAAAACTGGTCACCCCTGCTTCAACGTAGCCTAAGTGGTTCAATCGTGACATCGCTTCGGCTATCTGAAATAGGAAAGTAGCATATAGGAGGGCGAAGGCCAATCGTTCCCATGAGAACACTGAAGCGTATGTCTGCCTGTGTAGGGAAGTGAAGATGAAGGTTAGGCTAGCAAAACGTAACGAAGAACTACGGGTGGCAAGCCTCTGCAAGGGGAACCCTAAGGAGTTCTACAGTTATGTTAATAGTAGAAAGCCCATTAAAAGCATGATAGGTCTGTTAAAGGACCAAAGCAGCGTTTTGCGGACCTCCGACGCGGACATCGCTAATGTGCTTAATGAGTATTTTGCGGGAGTGTTCACCAGGGAGGATACCCGCTTCATCCTCGAGCCAGGCGTGATGCACGAAGGTGCTGGCCTGGATAGTGTTTGATGTACCGCGACAGTCATTGCCGATAGAATAGACAAACTGAGCGCGTTTAAGGCTCCTGGGCCAGACCAGTTTCTCCCCAGAGTGTTGCGAGAAGTGCGCGACCAGGTGGCTCCCTACCTGGCTCCAATCTTCAACAAATCGTTGGAGACGGGCCTGGTGACTCGAGGGAAGCCAATGTGACCCCTATCTTTAAGAAGGGATCACAAAAGTCCAGGCAACTATTGTCCCATTAGTCTCACTTCAGTTGTAGGTAAATTATTATAGGGGATAATAGTGGATAAGATCATTGACCATCTGGATTCCTACAAGCTGCTTG
Source organism: Bathynomus jamesi (assembly GCA_023014485.1). NCBI lineage: Eukaryota > Metazoa > Arthropoda > Malacostraca > Isopoda > Cirolanidae > Bathynomus > Bathynomus jamesi. Next base: position 9,433 of record JAJOZX010003581.1, on the reverse strand, counting down.
GGGACTCCCAACATGGGTTTAGATGGCATAGGTCGTGTCTCACCAACTTGCTCGAGTTTTTCCACCTCATGTTGTGTATGATAAGAGTAGGGCAATTGATATACTTTATCTCGACTTTGAGAAAGCCTTTGACAAGGTACCTCACCACCGGCTAATGGCAAAAGTGCGCGCGTGCTGGGTATCGGTGTGGAAGTAGGTAGGTGGATTGAAAACTGGCTGAAGAATAGGTGGCAGAGGGTTGTAATTAAAGGGGTTAGTTCGGGTTGGGCTTGGTCACTAGTGGGGTTCCTCAGGGTTCCGTTTTGGGGCCACTTGTTTATCATTTAAATAAATGATATCGACGGTGGCATTGTCAGTTGGATCGCCAAATTCGCTGATGACACCAAGCTTGGGGGCCAATGTTGGGACGCCCGAAGCGATCGATGAACTGCATGCGGACCTAGGTAGGATAGAAGAGTGGTCTGAAAAATGTCAAATGCCATTTAACTTGGGTAAATGCAAAGTGTTGCACATTGGCTACACCAATCCCAAGTCAGACTACTCGATGTTGGGGAGTCATATCGAGGTGACTGATTTAGAAAAGGACTTGGGTGTGCTAATTAGCAGCGACCTTAAGTTTATCAAACAACGCGTAGAGGTGGAAAAGAGAGCCCAGAAACTATTGGGTTATATCAGGAGGCAATTTCAGTTTCGGAACAAGGAGATTGTGCTCTCTCTGTACAATTCCCTTGTTCAGCTGCACCTGGAGTATGCTGTGCTGTTCTGGTCGCCCACCCTCAGGAAAGATATTGAGAGGCTGGAGTGAGGGCCACAAAGTTAATCCCTTCTGTTAGGCATATGGGCTACAATTGACAGTTAACGCGCCCTGAACTTGTTTTAGCTTGAAACTCGGAGGCTGCGCGGTCAACTGATCGAGGTTTTCAAGCTCTTACGCGGGTTCAACGATGTCTATTTTAGAAGTATGTTTAGTTTAAATGATAACCCAACTCGCAACAATGGTTGGAAGTTGGATTTGAAACGGTTTAGGACTAGTGTGCGTGGGAATTACTTTACGTATAAGATCTGTGACACATGCAACAGGTTACCTTCAGAAGTTGTGAACAGTTCCTCTGTGGATCAGTTCAAGAAAAGGTTAGACCAAATCTTGCACACTATTTGAGTGTGTACAAAATTTTCTGTGGCACCTGTTGCCATTGGTACCTCGGTATGGGCCGCAAGGCCTTTTGAGGTACTTCTTTTCCTTCTCTCTCTCTCTCTCTCTCTCTCTCTCTCTCTCTCTCTCTCTCTCTCTCTCTCTCTCTCTCTCTCTCTAATTGCCGATAGAATAGACAAACTGAGTGTATTTAAGGCTCCTGGGCCAGACCAGTTTCTCCCCAGAGTGTTACGGGAGGTGCGCCACCAGGTGGCTCCCCACCTGGCTACAGTCTTCAACAAATCGTTGGAGACGGGCCAGGTGCCTGGTGACTGGAGGGAAGCCAACGTGACCCCTATCTTTAAGAAAGGGGATCACGAAAGTCCAGGGAACTATCATCCCATTAGTCTCACTTCAGTTGTAGGTAAATTATTAGAGGGGATAATAGCGGATAGGATTGTTGACCATTTGGATTCCTACAAGCTGCTTGGGGACTCCCAACATGGGTTTAGATGGCATAGGTTGTGTCTCACCAACTTGCTCGAGTTTTTCCACGTCATGTTGGGTGAGTATGATAAGAGTAGGGCAATTGATATACTTTATTTTGACTTTGAGAAAGCCTTTGATAAGGTACTTCACCGCCAGCTAATGGCGAAAGTGCGCACGCCACATTTATGTAACAAACTAAAATAAAAATATACGAAAAAAATATCAGCACAGTGTCAAGCACTAAAAGCACCTCTTCGTTTCATGATACCATACACACGACTGAGGCTCTGAGGGAAGTGTGTCTCATACTGCACGCATTACCCCCAAAATTTTTAAATTTACCCCTGTTCCCTGACCACTGACCTAGTGTTGAAACAAGTGCCATTTTGTTTTTCTCACTGAGATCTATATGTGTGTCAATTTTTAAAAAAAATTGGTGATTGTCACATTTTTTCGATTCGACCCAAAATTCTGTTGAACTGACATGGAATGACCCATATCAGTCTAGGGTGTGTCAATTTGGGAGGTGAAAATTAATTTTTGCCAATTCCTTCACTGAGGGGTTTTAAAAATGTTTTTGGATGTGAAGAATTCAAATCTGCTATTATTTTTGTGATTGCTCAACACTTAGCTTGGTAAATCTACATTTGATTAAAAAGCACATAAATTGCTCTCGGAAAACAACATTTATTAATTTTAGCTTCTCAAAATGTCAGGTAATGCTATAAAAATTTGTTTCTCTGCATAAAACATATCCTTGTAATCATAAAACAACATTAGAAAGTAATGACATCAGTAAAAAAAAATATTTAAACAAGAAGTTTCATCAAGTGTTGCTTTGATTCATTCTTGGACATCAGCCACCGACTTGCTTCTTGGCCTCTGATATAGCCCTCACGTTTCTCATGTGTATACACCCTGCCTGCTGCCTCTGTGACTTGTTTCACACACCTCTCTATTGACTGAGCATGACAGGGCCACTGTGGAACTTGCATAGGCTTGTCAAAGAACTTCTTTACTTCCGCTGTAGTCAGTTTACATGTCAAAGGAGGTTCAAATACCCTGTCAGACCAGTCTGTTAGCTCCAACACGGAAGAAGCACTGGGGTTGATGGAAGGTGTCTTCCTGGGACGTACAGAAAGATCTCCAAGTGTGTCATCATCTCCACCCCTCATGTCAACAATCTTTTGGACACCAGCTTTCCTCTCCTCACTGTCATCTGAGCACAAGAGTGTCTGGATTATCATTTCGCTGAATGCATACCATGCTGAGTGCTTGATGGTTGGCAAAACAGCATCCACTACAGCCTTCTTTTGCAGCCTAACTAGCCGCAGCTGAAACAAGATGTGGCGTGGGCCTTCCACCCAAGAGTGTTTTACTTTGATGTTGAACCAACAGGGGTAGTACACACCAACAATGTATTCCACTATCAGTCTTAAGTTGTTGAGGGTTTTGCCTTTAAGGCCATGTTTTGAAACCCATACGCGACAAAGCCTGTTTGCTGTTGTCGACCACCTTGAATGACTCACTGGACCAATTTCAAGAAGGGCCAGATCTGTGGGAAGTTCTCCTGTCCTTATGGCCTGTGTGATCCAATACCCATACGCTTGATCAGTAGAGAGATCCTTTACGACATTGTCACTCAGTGAAGTAAGAGGCTCTCCAATTGAGAGTTTGGTGAATGAAGGATCAATTTCAAGTTCGGTTGCAGTGTCTAGCATCTTGCCAATGTTACCTGTCCACTTGTTGTTAGACAAGGTCTTCCCATCCAGTGCTGTGATCAAGTGTCACAGGGGTAACTCATTAGTGTGGAGGGCACAAACCAACCAGATCAGCTTACGGCAAAGCTTGACCTCTACCCAATGCATGGAACCACCCTCCCAGCCAGTGTTAACATTTGTAGAATCACCTCCAATGGCCTGCAGGCTTTTATCAATGCCCTTCTTCATGAAGTCTACAAGATTATCAGCAATAACTTCAGCAGGGTTTTTTCTCATTGAGCCTTTCTCAGGAGTGAAGTGGTAGAGATATCTTCCACCTGGCTCACTGCACACAGAATAATGCTCTTCTTTGATGATGCTGGGGAACTGACGATCTGAATTGTCTGCTTTCAGCATAACTTTAGTTGTATCTTGACGGCTGTCAAAGAAGATGCAGTCAATTTCACCCTTCTTACTAAGATCATCAAATTCCTGATCCAGGGATCTCATAACTTTTTCTTGGGCCCTCTTGACTTTATTGTGATCAACTACAAGTCTCTTGTCTTCTTCAGTGATCAAGGCAGCAGTGGTGATGGCAGATGTGGCACGCAGGCCAACACCATATCTGATGCTATGCATAGCAACATTAGGTATTTCTAATGTGTTGTACTCTGGCTTTTTATTGGAAGTTGAAGACGTGCTTGGTATTTCTGATGTCACTTCATAACTTCCATCCTTTCTATCTTGAGCATCAGCTATTTGTTCTTCATTTTCATCATCAGAGAAAATTATTTCATTTGATGGCATTGAAACATCCTGCTTACTTGTCTGCTTATATTCAGCAAGCCTTCTTCTTTCGTCTTCTTGCCGCTTCTGCTTTTTGACTTGTCTGTTGTGCTCAGGTTGATCTGGCAAGCCAATCTGATGTGGTCCAATAGAACCAGACTTGTCTCTGACCTTTAATGAAAGCAAGTTCCTTCACAGGGATCTTCATCTCCCTAGGGCATGTACAGTTAATGTGAGTTTCGTTTTTGCAACCAGCATCTGCAAGGCAGCCAAATTCAGAGCAGAGAACAATTTTACACTTGCAACTGAGGATGTCAAAAAGCTTGTCAAGTTTTGCGATGAAAGCCTCTTTGACATGTAGCTTTCCTCTCCCAAGAGATGTTTTTGGCCTGCTCCCGGCTCTCTTGGATCTTGTTTAAGATTGTGACTCGTAAATTTACAATGGGGGCTACAAAAGAAGTTTGCTCGTTCCCACTTTTCAAGCACTTTAGGGTAAATGTCCTTTGCAAGACTGGCTGCTGGGTAGTTTCTCACATCCTCACCACTTTGTTCTCTTAGCAGTAGCCCATATTTCAGAATGTCTCGCAGAGTTGGGAGTTCAGAGGGCAACAACTCTCTACCAGTTCCAATTAGGTTGCTCATATGTGTGAATGTCCCTAGTCTTGTCCTCCTTTTAGAAGCCATTGTAGGTCAATTCCCACTGGTTAGGATGGTACCACTGATGGACAAGTAATCTTCAGCACACTGATGAATATGTTTCAACCTGTGAAATAAGCAAAAATAGCAGTGCATTATATATACAGCATATATAATTATTAATATAATAATTATCATATAATTCCACCAAAAAGTCAAAAAAGTCACTTTTTATGTAGTTTCTTACCAAGCAAAACTAAATTATATTAAAATAACAAAAATATCTTTAGAATTCCTAAGTCATGCTGCAACTTTTTAGCACCCGTCATATTTGGAATTTGAAAGTTGAAAAATTAGACACACCCTAATGGGGTAATAGTAGACTATTACAGGTTTTTTCAAGTAATAGTAATAGATCATAAGTTTTTGGCTGTAATAGTAATAGAAGGCAAAGTAATAGATAATAGTCTATTACTTTTCTATTACAGTGGCACTTCATTAACCCTGAGTTGTTAAAAATTCTCATAGTTGCTGCTGTCATTCAACCATTTTCTTTGACAAGGGAATAACAAAAAACACCCATATTATGCTTGTTTATTACACACTAAAAACTAACGTTATGGCAAATTTTTCCTTCAATAAAGAAAGTAAAATTTATAAAGACATAGTCTCTGAAATTGTAATAATTTGGTTGAAACAAATATTTGTTAACACACTACTGCTAATTGCATTTAAATAGACTTAAGGATCCTCTTCAAATGAGTGAAGTACCCCACATACAAAAGTAATAGTAATAGATGACCAAGTAATAGTAATAGAAGAAATTGAAAGTAACAGTAATGGAAATAGTAATAGAAACCCAGTAATAGACCCCGTGTCTGGTGTGAAGTGATTAGAGACTTCTCGTGTGTCAGTTTCTAGATTAAGTTTGAGAGAATGAAAGTGGTGGTAGTGGTTGAATATGCACCATGTGATTAGCGGTGTACCAATTAATTGGCATTGGCATCGGGCAAATTTAGCTGATTCTTTGAAATTTTAAAACTTTCATTATAAAACAAAATCTAGATATATAGAAAATTGAATATACAAAATATTACTACGATAATTTATATTAGTTTCAAAATGTAATTATATAAAAACGTTTTACATTCATGAAAAAGGCAAAGCTTAATAAGTTAAATTGCCCATAAATTTAAATTTTCTCCAACTAGTTAATCTGTAAATATTATAAATTATTGTAATTTCCTACTAAATCTACTTGTAAAGTTTTACTTTACAATTTATATATTAAACCATCTTATTATGACTTTATTTAAAGTATTTTAATAATTTTATGAACCCAAATTGTATATCCATTTTTTATTCAAATTGGCCATTAGGGACTTTAAATTTTAATGAAAAATTTTGTTGCTGACATTGTTGAAGAAAGATAATACCTTCAACATAAGGCAAAACAATTACTTTAAATATATATATTGGTATTCAATTTATGAAATTAAAATAAAATTATTTTATTTTTACTAAGTAATAAAACTTAACATTATTTTAGCTACAGTGTATATATACAAGTAACAAATTCTGGTGTTGTATATTGTTGTGAGCTAAGGAAAAGCATTTAAACAAATTTGAAAAATGAAAGTTTTCACATTAGATTAGTAGTAAAATTTATGAAGGGAATTTATTTTTTTTAAATACAGTATAGGCAAAGAATTGGCATTAAGTCTTTTGAGTTTAGTGTAGGAAGGTGTTTAATAGAAAGAGTTCATGGTACTCCAGAATGCTTGGTGAGTGATAAGTAAGGGATGGTTTCAAGGTGGAAAAGGCTGTGTGCATAAATGAAGTGTTTGCAGTGAGACAAGTGGTTGAGAAAGCGTGTTGCTACGGTGGCTGCGTAGGCCGTAGTCCCCGAGTATCTGTGTTTCCAACCACCCAGCACCTTTTACGTTTCTGGGTTCGGAACAGTCAAGAGACTGGGCAAAGATGTAATCTCCTCTAGTATCTAGGAAGGCCTCTCTGGTCAGTGGTTTATTTCCAGGTTATTCAGGTCCGACTCGCACATTAACTGTAAAGGACTTCCCCTAGTGCAGGTGTCTCAATCTGACTCTCCACTGAGTAAGAGACCCAACCGCTCAGGGTCCAAGAAAGGGCTAGAATTCAAAGGTAGACCTAATAGAAGTAAACTACTTGGGTTTTTCTCTTTATTATATCTGAAATAAACAACTATTCAGTGTGACAGCATAAACATAACAAAAGGACTGGCAATGCACCGCACTTGACAAAACACCTGGAGCCCCAATAACCCTTAGTGAGATTTGGCAGAAAGGATAGAAACAAGTGGGAGAAAAGTACCGGAAATGACTTGCACAGAATGTTAACCCTTGTCCCAGCTTAACTACCCCCCCTTTTATGACCTGAGTTCCAATTCCTTTATTGGCTGGCTAGTTAGTAGGGTTAGGGTCACAGGCCTGATTTCAGGGCAGATCCAGTGGCCAACAGTGGTTGACACAAACTGCGTAGCTCCCACTGGATGGGACCCACAATCCAAGCCTGATGAATCCGGACCACGTGAGTTGAATCCCAAACAGGTTGCCTAGACAACACAAGATTATTAGTTACATGCATCTAGCACCATTAATCACAATAATAACAACATAACAGGCAATTAACCACAAACATTAACTGGAATCATGACTTCATAATTGATCACTGGAAAACATAATTTACTCATGAAATCAAAGCACATAAATAATAAATAACCAACATACAAAATAATAACTACAAACATTGACAATTATGGCAAACCTATCTCACATGAGTTAATCAACCTATAATCATTGCCAAACAAGCATGGGCAAAACCTAACTCTGGAATAATATGACTGGTGACCTATAATAATGATAATTGGTTCTCTAGCTAGTTACATGACAAGGTGGCAAACCTATCTATACTCAGTCAGTTTCAACAACCTATATGTATGTCTACCCTTAATAATAATAATTAACCATGATAATGATGGTGAAATACAAATGAACTCTAGCCAAGGATTACAAAAACTCCTACCTTTTAAAGGCTTTCCACACTTCCTTAGCTTCTGACAGGAGGTCTGTATTAAGGGTCTATTCAGGTTTCATAACCTTAATCCTAATTACCATTAATGGTTTCCTAACTACTCTTGTGGGGAAAGAAAAACTTGTGAGAGGGGACCCAGATAGGACTTGAAAACTAGGGTGAAGCTTTTTTATGAAAAACTCCACAACCCCCAAAAAATGGGGAATTTGAAAATCACGGGGGGGTTGTGAGAAACTTCACAACCCCCACATTCCTTCCCCCTAAGAAAAAACCCCCCTCACAATTCTTTCCTCCTTCATGGTCCCTAACAGGATAATGCATCGCTTGACAATCTAAACCTGGGAGTATACATTATCAAAGTTATTGCATCAAAACCATGCTGACCCTCCCAGTTAGCTAACCTACACTTACATTAAAACTCATTAGTACCACAAATTATTACAGACTTATCTAATAACAATTGCTTTACTCAAACTGGCCAATTATAACAGAGGGAAAAACCATTTTCATAACTAGGTCAACTTAGCCAAATGCCCAAATCTCATTATTACAGTAATCCATTTGGTACCACTAACATTGTACATTAATTCCCAATATGTACATGGTAAATACTGGCAGTGTTTTTTTTTTTTTTGTAAGTACCAATTTTCTTTTGTTTCACTTAATCTACACATTGTTCACGGGTATCACCTCCTTGCTTCTGGCACAACCTACAGTTTCTACCCAGAAATCCTCCAACCCCCTTTTTGGGTCACAACATTCACTAGGTTTTTCTTGCTTGATTCACTTCACTGCCTCTATTTCCCTTGACCCTGGATCAAGAGACCAGGACCCATAAATTTGACTGTAGTGTTCTTCCCACACTATACCATGGGGGAAATCTGGCTATTAACCCCTTTGTTCCTCCACCACTTCAGCCAGGTGTATTCACTCAAATCCTCTGGGAATTCAAGTTGGGAGGGTTTTTTTTTTTTTTTTTTTTTTTTTTTTTTAAACCAGAGTATCAGTAGGAACAGTGAAGAAGGAAACCAAATCAAGGCTAGAAGTGCCACTGTATTCCGGTCAAAGGAAATCAAATGAAAGAAAAGAATGGGCCAAATCTTCACTCTAACCCCCCCTTGTTCTTTTTTTTTTTTTTCTTTCTTTTTTTTCTTTCTTTTTTTCAAACGACTGGAATGTCAATTAGCCGCAAGTCAGTAGCATGCATCATCCCATATCTTTCCCTCAAAAGTTTCTCCAGGCTGCTTACTCCCCTAGAACACTTAATTATTGACCCCTTCAGAACAAAAGGTTCACTAACTACCCCTCCCCTGGTTATACACCCAAAAATAAAGCAGAAATCAATGAATAATCCATTCTTACATCCCTTTCGAGTGCCGAGTACATTGGGTATCCTCTCACAGGAAAGAAAAACCCCAAATCTAGTTATCTTAGAATGTATTTTATAACAGATTTACCCACAATACTTCACTTCAGTTTACTCGGTTGCCTCTGATTCTGTACTCAAGGGTCTGTGGTTGTACATTTGGTAATTCTGCAGGATTGCCACAGGAGCGTGTGAATGGCCGGTTGAGCCCTGACTGGGGTAAGTTAAGTTTTCTCTGATCGTGAAGTCTTGGTC